>CM066314.1:37825500-38360500 GCA_033807775.1 Saussurea involucrata | reverse complement strand
TAACTCACTTAAAGTCCATTCCTTGCTCTTGCCTAGTTCTAGGCTTAGACGAAAGAGCTCATTCATAGATTCCATCTTTCTAGCATTTCATGTCTTTCTTCCTTCAACTCTAATTCATGCCATGAATTGTTAAGTCATTCTATAATAGCTATTGGCTCTCTTCTCACCTCCCCTAGAGCCTATTGAAGAAAAATCCGAGGCTCACTCGCTGCCCTAAGCCCTACAGTTCCTTCGCTTACCGCCTAAGATGAATCTATTGCCTCCCCTCCCTCCACGAGTAGATATTTAGTATTGAATAGTGTCAAACCCAATCCCAAGCAATAGTCAAGAAGAAAAACTCAGGACTAGGAAAGAAAGGCAGAGACAGGGAAAGCTAGGGTGATAGCCCTATAGATGAGTAATAGGATAGGGAGCACTCCGCTACACTCATTAGGACAACAACCTCCTAACTACTATGAGTTAAGCAACTAATGGACAGACCAGACCGCATAAGACTACTGGAATAGAAAAAGAGAAGGGATTCACGGGCAGTGAAGGCAACCAAGGGAGAGGAATCATTCCATTCAATTCCGAAGCCTAGCGTCTCCTGTAAGACTCTATCACCTTAATTCTTTTGTTGAGGTTCTGGCACTTCTTCCTCCGGCCCTCTATTTACATAGCGAAGAAAGGCAAAGGCTCTTGCTCGAATGCGTGACTTATGTCTCTTTTTCCATTTATAAAAAGTAAGATGAATCTACGCTCCTCGGCCTATAGTAAGTGAATGAGAGGGTATGGGGTTCCGGGTCTTTTTCCAGTCAAAATTTACTAATAGGCAATCCCCTTTTTCCGTGATAATGTGAAAGGACTCAATTCCTTCTTTCTTCCCCATCGAAATGTAGAAGGAACAGCCTTCCCGCAGTCGCATTAAGGAGATTTTTTCTTGAAACTCTTTACTCCTTCACCCGTAGCAAGTACTCATTTCTATTTAGTTGTTTTCTTACTCTATCTGACTATTGAACCTGGTTTCCCTCTGCATATGGTAATAGAGAGTTAGACAGCTTAGAGAGCTCCTCAAAGGGCTAGTTCTTCCTGGCGGCAAATTCATTTACTTTTGCTATTGAAGAATCTAATGTGATATTGGTTGTTGAAGAAAGAGAAAAGAGTTGCGATATGTTGAATAATTATGAGAAGATCGCCGGATGCAATTTAAACTCTTATCAAATTAGTATCCCTTCAAGCCTTGAAAGTAGTTTAAACTCTTATTCTTCCATTTGTGTAATAAAATATTTGGAGTAGTCTTTTCCATCACATATCTTTTTTTGATTCAATGTTGATGTCACTAAATGTGTAGTACTTGCGGAATACCTTGCGACGTACATTTGTAGAAGGGATTCAAATGCTAAAGGTTTGTAAAAATATAACATTGACACTCTCAACTAATACAACAAATGACGCTTACCCAAAAACTATTTTCTTATCGGGTATTGAAACTATTAATATGCATAAGTGAACTAAAATAGTTCTTCTTGCATATTTGAAACATAATCCAATAGAAAGTTAGTGTTGAAGTAGATCCACTTGGTGTCTTTGCTACATGATAAAAAACGGTAGATCTTTTGAGGGGCACGAAGTTTCATGGTAGATTGTTTAGCCTCACGTAAGAATAACGAAAAAGACTTGCATCAAAGTGTATTGGTTATATTGCAAGATGTATGTAAAAATTTTACATTTAAAGAGAAGAGATGGCCACAATTTAATAGAAGAGGAAGCTATATAGGTTATTAGCATATGATAAGTTGGGGGTTAACATGATACATTTAAGAGAAAGAAGTTAGAAAGGTTACCATGAGCATATGAAGAGTTAGAGGTGAAGATGAATGTAAAATTACCAAAAAAAATCATTTATTATGAACATACAATTTGTCTATAGGGGCATAAAAGACTTTAACTTAATTGACATTTTAATAAGTTGAAAAAAGAAGAAAAAAGATAGATATGTTCCTAGCCTTTATAAGATGTCACATCACTACATGTGGTTTTTGTTTTAATATATACTAGTGTTAGGCCCGCGCGTTGCGCGGCGATGATAATCTATTTGAGCCAACAACATGATTTGCTACAAAAAAATGTATTCCTACTAATTCGAGCCAACAACATGATTTGCTACAAAAGAATGTATTCCTCCTTTTTATAAACAAACTTGCAACATTCACTTTTCCCTCTTCAAACCAATGTGGGATAAGCAAACACAATCACATTTCGATGTTTGAGGAATACTCAAAATCTTATGAAACCAAAGTCATTTTTCTTGGTTTTTTTAATATAAAATATTGATATTTTTTCTTTATAGATTAACTTTTTTTTCAAAAAGAGCGTTGGAAAAAAAAGTCCAACCCCGTGATTTGGAGGGTTATCCAACATGAACCAACAACATAAGTTTTAGAGGATTAGCCAAAAGGATCCAAGCCATGAGTTAAAACATAGACATCTCAACCTCCTTTCATATACCTAACATCAATTGTCATTTTTCATCTCTCCATCAATGTGGGATAGACAAAAATCATTCTCCATTCAAGAAATCTAGAATACTCAAATCTTAGAGTGCCACATCATTGGATCTTAACCACATTTTGTAAAAAAAGAGTGTTTACTCATTTGAGCCAACAACATGATTTGCTACAAAAGAATGCATTCCTCCTTTTATAAACACACTTTCAACATTCACTTTCCTTCTTCAAACCAATGTGAGATAAGCAAACACAATCACATTTCGATGTTTGAGGAATATTCAAAATCGTATGAAGCCAGAGTCATTTTTCTTGATTTTTCTTTTAATATAAAATATTGACATTTTTTCTTTATAGATTAATTTTTTTTCAAAAAAAGAGTTGGAAAAAATAAACCAACCCTGTGATTTGGAGGGTTATCCAACATGAACCAACAACATAAGTTTTAGAGGATTAGCCAAGAGGATCCAGCCCATGAGTTGAAACATAGACATCTCAACCTCCTTTTATATACCTAACATCAATTGTCAATTTTCCATCTCTACATCAATATGCGATACACAAAAATCATTCTCCATCCGAGAAATATATAATACTCAAATCTTAGAGTGCCACATCATTAGATCTTAACCACATTTCAAAATTTACTTTTTTTTTATCATTGGATCTTACTTTTATATATATAAAGATTTTCATCTTTCAATTATTCTTTATCTTACCAATGCGGGATAAGTTAACTTAACCACATTTTAAGATTTAAAGAAAGTAATTTGTAAAAAAAGAGTGTTTACTCATTTGAGCCAACAACATGATTTGCTACAAAATAATGTATTCCTCCTTTTATAAACACACTTGCAACATTCACTTGGTTTGAGGAATACTCAAAATCTTATGAAGCCAGAGTCATTTTTCTTGGTTTTTCTTTTAATATAAAATACTGATATTTTTTCTTTATAGATTAACTTTTTTTTCAAAAAGAGCGTTGGAAAAAATAAACTTACCCCGTGATTTGGAGGGTTATCCAACATGAACCAACAACATAAGTTTTACAGGATTATCCAACCCATGAGTTGAAACATAGACATCTCAACCTCCTTTCATATACCTAACATCAATTGTCAATTTTTCATCTCTCCATCAATGTGGGATAGACAAAAATCATTCTTCATCCAAGAAATATATAATACTCAAATCTTAGAGTGTCACATCATTATCATTGTATCTTACTTATATATATATAATATAAAGATAAAGATTTTTTTTATAGATTAACTTTTTTTTTTTCAAAAAAGCGTTGGAAAAAATAAACCAACCTCGTGATTTGGAGGGTTATCCAACATGAACCAACAACATAAGTTTTAGAGGATTAGCCAAGAGGATCCGACCCATTAGTTGAAACATAGACATTTCAACCTCCTTTCATATACCTAACATCAATTGTAAATTTT
Organism: Saussurea involucrata; assembly: GCA_033807775.1. NCBI lineage: Eukaryota > Viridiplantae > Streptophyta > Magnoliopsida > Asterales > Asteraceae > Saussurea > Saussurea involucrata. The sequence goes on along the minus strand of CM066314.1, from coordinate 38,356,566 downwards.
TCCATCTCTACATCAATGTGGGATAGACAAAAATCATTCTCTATCCAAGAAAAATAGAATATTCAAATCTTACAGTGACACATCATTGGATCTTAACCACATTTCAAGATTTTTTTATCATTGGATCTTACTTTTATATATATAAATATTTTCATCTTTCAATTATTTTTTATCTCGCCAATGTGGGATAAGTTAACTTAACCACATTTTAAGATTTAAAGAAAAGTATTTTGTAAAAAAAAGTGTTTACTCATTTGAGTCAACAACATGATTTGCTACAAAATAATGTATTCTTCCTTTTATAAACACACTTTAAACATTCACTTTTCCTCTTCAAACCAATGTGGGATAAACAAACACAATCACATTTCGATGTTTGAGTAATACTCAAAATCTTATGAAGCCAAAGTCATTTTTCTTGGTTTTTCTTTTAATATAAAATATTTATATTTTTCTTTATAGATTAACTTTTTTTTCAAAAAGAGGGATGGAAAAAATAAACCAACCCCATGATTTGGAGGGTTATCCAACACATGAGTTGAAACATAGACATCTCAGCCTCCTTTCATATATTTAACATCAATTGTCATTTTTCAATTTCTTCATCAATGTGGGATAGACAAAAATCATTCTTCATCTAAAAAATATAGAATATTCAAATTTTAGAGTGTCATGTCATTATCTATGGGTTTTTTATATACATATTGATATTGATTTATAAACACACTTTCAACATTCACTTTTTCTTCTTCAAACCAATGTGGGATAAGCAAACACAATCACATTTCGATGTTTGAGGAATACTCAAAATCTTATTAAGCCAAAGTCATTTTTCTTGGTTTTTCTTTTAATATAAAATATTGATATTTTTTCTTTATAGATTAACTTTTTTTTCAAAAAGAGCGTTGGAAAAAATAAACCCACCCCGTGATTTGGAGGGTTATCCAACATGAACCAACAACATAAGTTTTAGAGAATTATCCAACCCATGAGTTGAAACATAGAAATCTCAACCTCCTTTCATATATACCTAACATCAATTGTCAATTTTTCATCTCTCCATCAATGTGGGATAGACAAAAATCATTCTTCATCCAAGAAATATACAATACTCAAATCTTAGTGTATCACATCATTATCATTAGATCTTACTTATATATATATATAATATAAAGATAAAGATTTTTTTATAGATTAACTTTTTTTTTCAAAAAACGCGTTGGAAAAAATAAACCAACCTCGTGATTTGGAGGGTTATCCAACATTAACCAACAACATAAGTTTTAGAGGATTAGCCAATAGGATCCGTCCCATTAGTTGAAACATAGACATTTCAACCTCCTTTCATATACCTAACATCAATTGTCAATTTTTGCATCTCTACATCAATGTGGGATAGACAAAAATCATTTTTTATCCAAGAAAAATAGAATACTCAAATCTTAGAGTGACACATCATTGGATCTTAACCACATTTCAAGATTTTTGTTATCATTGGATCTTATTTTTATATATATAAAGATTTTCATCTTTCAATTATTTTTTATCTCGCCAATGTGGGATAAGTTAACTTAACCACATTTTAAGATTTAAAGAAAAATATTTTGTAAAAAGAGTGTTTTACTCATTTGAGTCAACAACATGATTTGCTACAAAAGAATGTATTCTTCCTTTTATAAACACACTTTCAACATTCACTTTTCCTCTTCAAACCAACGTGGGATAAACATAAACAATCACATTTCGATTTTTGAGGAATACTCAAAATTTTATGAAGCCAAAGTCATTTTTCTTGGTTTTTCTTCTATTATAAAATATTTATATTTTTCTTTGTAGATTAACTTTTTTTTTCAAAAAGAGGGTTGGAAAAAAATAAACCAACCCCATGATTTAGAGGGTTATCCAACATGAACCAACAACATAAATTTTAGAGGATTAGCCAAGAGGATCCAACCCATGAGTTGAAACATAGACATCTCAACCTCCTTTCATATACTTAACATCAATTGTCATTTTTTCATTTTTTCATCAATGTGGGATAGAAAAAAATCATTCTTCATCTAAGAAATATAGAATACTCAAATTTTAGAGTGTCACGTAATTATCTTTGGGTTATATATATATATATATATATATATATATATATATATATATATATATATATATATATGGAAAGGTTCAATAGATAAGTGCAAATATTTAGAGAAATAGAGAAGTAAAAAAACACGGGACCGTTCATATATGAACGTTCATATATAAACAGTCATATATAAACAGTCATATATGAACGTTCATATATGAACGTTCATATAACAGTCATATATAAACAGTCATATATAAACGTTCATAAATGAACGTTCATATAACAGTCATATCTGAACGTTCATATATGAACGTTCATATATGAACGGTCCCGTGTTTTTTTACTTCTCTATTTCTCTAAATATTTGCACTTCTCTATTGAACCTAAGGCTATATATATATATATATATTGATATTGATTTATAAACACATTTTCAACATTCACTTTTCCTTCTTCGAACCAATGTGGGCTAAGCAAACACAATCACATTTGATGTTTGAGGAATACTCAAAATCTTATGAAGCCAAACTAATTTTTCTTTTAATATAAAATATTGATATTTTTTCTATATAGATTAACTTTTTTTTCAAAAAGAGGGTTGGAAAAATAAACCAACCCCATGATTTGGAGGGTTATCCAACATGAACCAACAACATAAGTTTTAGAAGATTAGCCAAGAGGATCCAACCCATGAGTTAAAACATAGACATCTCAACCTCCTTTCATATACCTAACATCAATTGTCATTTTCTATCTCTCCATCAATGTGAGATAGACAAAAATCATTCTCCATTCAAGAAATCTAGAATACTCAAATCTTAGAGTGTCACATCATCTTTTGTAGTTTTCTCTTTTAATATATATAAATATTGATTTTTCTTGGTTTTTCTTTTAATATAAAATATTTATATTTTTCTTTGTAGATTAACTTTTTTTTTTCAAAAAGAGGGTTGGAAAAAAATAAACCAACCCTATGATTTGGAGGGTTATCCAACATGAACCAACAACATAAGTTTTAGAGGATTAGCCAAGAGGATCCAACCCATGAGTTGAAACATAGACATCTCAACCTCCTTTCATATACTTAACATCAATTGTCATTTTTTCATTTCTTCATCAATGTGGGATAGACAAAAATCATTCTTCATCTAAGAAATATAGAATACTGAAAATTTAGAGTGTCACGTAATTATCTTTGGTTTATATATATATATATTGATATTGATTTATAAACACATTTTCAACATTCACTTTTCCTTCTTCAAACCAATGTGGGGTAAGCAAACACAATCACATTTGATGTTTGAGGAATACTCAAAATCTTATGAAGCCAAACTAATTTTTCTTGATTTTTCTTTTAATATAAAATATTGATATTTTTTCTATATAGATTAATTTTTTTTTTCAAAAAGAGGGTTGGAAAAATAAACCAACCCCATGATTTGGAGGGTTATCCAACATGAACCAACAACATAAGTTTTAGAGGATTAGCCAAGAGGATCCAACCCATGAGTTAAAACATAGACATCTCAACCTCCTTTCATATACCTAACATCAATTGTCATTTTTCATCTCTCCATCAATGTGGGATAGACAAAAATCATTCTCCATTCAAGAAATCTAAAATACTCAAATCTTATAATGCCACATCATCTTTTGTGGTTTTCTCTTTTAATATATATATATTGATATATTGATTCTTCATCTAAGAAATATAGAATACTGAAAATTTAGAGTGTCACGTAATTATCTTTGGTTTATATATATATATATTGATATTGATTTATAAACACATTTTCAACATTCACTTTTCCTTCTTCAAACCAATGTGGGGTAAGCAAACACAATCACATTTGATGTTTGAGGAATACTCAAAATCTTATGAAGCCAAACTAATTTTTCTTGATTTTTCTTTTAATATAAAATATTGATATTTTTTCTATATAGATTAATTTTTTTTTCAAAAAGAGGGTTGGAAAAATAAACCAACCCCATGATAGGGAGGGTTATCCAACATGAACCAACAACATAAGTTTTAGAGGATTAGCCAAGAGGATCCAACCCATGAGTTAAAACATAGACATCTCAACCTCATTTCATATACCTAACATCAATTGTCATTTTCCATCTCTCCATCAATGTGGGATAGACAAAAATCATTCTCCATTCAAGAAATCTAGAATACTCAAATCTTAGAATGTCACATCATCTTTTGTGGTTTTCTCTTTTAATATATATATTGATATTGATTGATTGTGACAACTCATCCCATGTTGATGAAAAGTTAGATTTGTGAGCTTGTAATCTTATTAAATGGGGTGTGGGTTGTGACAAGTGGCCCCACATTAATAAAGAAAGGGATTTATAATCTAGTTATAAGCCGTCAAGTTTTCATTAACAATAGCTTCTGTCATGATTAGACGTTTATTCACAAACCAAATCAAACCAATCTTTATTAAAAAAATTAATTTTTCTCTCTTTCACCTATCCAATATTCAATTTCAATCCAATCTAACTTTTTTTATACTTTATTTACAATCCAAACCAATCTTAAAAATTATATTATAAAAATTATATATTTAATATTTTAGAATATATATATATATATATATATATATATATATATATATATCTTTTAACTTTAAATAAAAAGTAAATAAAAATAATTTCAAGATCTTTGAAATTTTCAAGAGGATGGGAGTATTGAAATGAAGAGAAAGATTGGTGTGTTGAAAATATGTCAAGATTGGTCTCTATTTGTAGGGAATTGAAAAATATGTATTTTGGTATATTTTTTAATTTTTAATTTTTTTTATTAAAGTTATCTTTTTAATTGGATAAGTTTTATCCTAATAAAATCTAAACCAACCAATTAGATTTTGCCACCTACTTATATAATTTATCTAAAAAATCTTGTTTTATTAATAAAATATTCCCCAAATAAAGTTTGCACCAGCAAACGGTTTGAAAAGTTTGGTTTGCATTCAATTTCATTTTTCTTTTATTTTAAATGGAAATTTTTGTCTTATTCAAAAAAAGTTTGGTTTGGTTTGTTGATGGGGATTGTCTTATAAGTTTATGTTAAAATTATTGGACTACTCAATTATTTTATGTTTTACAATAGAGTAAATTATCTACCACTCTTTGTCATTTCGTTAACCTTCAACTGAGGGCGGTCAGCACGAACATGATCACGAGATCCACAGGAGAAACAAGTCTTCGCCAACTTGTAATTAATGGCCAAATGACCCAGCCTTCCCACATTTAGCGGTCCTGACTAAGCACTGCAAGATAATTATATCTTAATTATTATCTTTATATGGTCAATGGTAATTATCTCTTATTTGGGATATACTAAATTATATATATCATGAGGAGATAAGTCCTAATACAATTAAGATTATCTTGACATTCATCCTTGTAACTTACCGAAGCGAGGATCTCACGCTATCATTGAACGGCTACCGAACCGCCATACTCAAGTAATCGGTCTAGGTTCCAAGTACATCAACACCCCATAGCTACTTAGGGCCGCAACGCAATAAGGCTTTTCGCTCTAGTTGGGCAATGCAAGGAGGCCTCTTTCGCCATTCTTTCTAAATGATAAACTATTATTAGTTCAGTTCGGTAGAACATCGATGAGAGGATAATTTTTTCACAGAAGCATATGATTGCCCCTCAATCGCCAGGTGGCTCGCTCCAGGTGCATGAGTAGCTTTGCTGGCTCTTATACGAAAGGTACCAGCCTCTTTTAGTGGTTCTTGCTTTCTCTTTAAAGCTGATCTGGTGCTGTCTCGTTCCTTCAGTTTGTTCTGATTCCGATGAAGGATACTATATTCCGCCTACACAACTACCTTGCTTGGTGGTTCAAAATGGAAGTCTAGGTATCTGCTTAAGTGGTCTGCTCGTACCGTTCCAAAAAGAGTTGCGCTGACAGGCGTATTTGAAAATGTGTTTCCGGGCTCACATATCTAAATTTCAGCGAGATAGGGTGCGGATAGGTGGAATGGAAATTCCACTCCAATCCCTTTAATGGATCCCCGAAGGAGACGGGTGCAAATGGAATTTCAATCAAAGGCGCTATGACCACTGAGCATGCCAACAAGGCAAACTCAGAAAATCGTCTCCTGTCCCAGGTCACTGAAAGGGAGATACTCGCAGCCGAGCTCTCGCCCCACTCCCGCTGCCAACTTCGTGATAGAACGACCATGCGAAGGGATACGGATAGGATGCCCTCCCACACTTAAGGCATTGTGTTACACCTTAAATGTCTGGATTTAGCGTTATTGTCAAGCATCTCATTCACTACTAAAATAAAGGTATGGATATTCTGCTCGAAAGCTTGACGAAGAAGCGTAAGCAAAAAGCATATTTTAGGAAAGAGGTCCAGGTAGCTCAGCTGGTTACAGCTAATGAATGAAAAACGTGTGTGCCGATTTAGATTTCCCGTCTTAAGCCCCTCCTCGGTAGCTCAGCGGTAGAGCGGCCTCTTGTATAGTTCAACAGGTAGTCGGACGTGGGTTCAAATCCCGCTCGAGGGAAAAAACAGAGAGAGCAGCGAAGGGGCCTTTCCTCGCTTCTGTCTTTTTTTTATAGATCAGTTCAGTCTGTAAACAAGCAGGTGATTTTTAGCCGGGAAACTGTAAACTTTCGAAAGCAAGCTCACCCACTCTCGCCCAGTGGTTAAACTCTAGGATGTGATTTGAATTCCATATTAAAGAAAAGTAGACATCTGCGGCCTAAAACTACACGAGTGGATAGATTTACGGCCACTACTTCCCGATCTTTGTGAACCTTCACTTCAATAGGATATCTCGTTTTACTAGCTCGACTATAGAGAGAGGAACTAATGGTAACGACCCAGACCAGATGATCTTCAAAGACATCCTTCACCGATCGATTAGATGAGAGAGGTCATTCAGTGTAAGACTTGAGGTAGACGAACGGTTCACTGTCAGTGGTTCCATACGTCAATCCCATCCTGAAGGAGCTAATGAAAGCCTGAATTCAATATTCAAGTGGGCTCTTCCTTTTCGATTCAAGAAAGTCGACCATTGAATCTATTAAACTGGGCCGCTTCTTCCCCCTCCGCAGGAAGACTTCCTTCTTTCCCTTGCCTGGCTGGTTATCTCAAACCGGCATTCGAACCCACAAAGCCTAGCCGCACCTCCATTGTGCTATTAGCCCTACGCCTAGAAAGCCTCAGTTACAGACTGAACTTACCTATATGAGGAGGTTTGATTCCATTGCCATTTACTGTTCCATGCGATCTTTACACCGACACCCCCATCTATCCAAGCCTAGTAAAAGGAGAATCAACTGAAAGAAGAGAGATCCCCCTTCCCGTTGTTGTCTCTAACTAAACCACCACTAGTACACTCTTCCACTACAAATGCTGAAAACCCGATTCCTTCCCAGGCTTTTCTCTTATCCCTGACTTGCTAGTACTCAACCTAGAGATGAAAGAAGTAAGAGCCCCCTCTTGTCGCAAAATAGTAAATTAGGTTCAGTTGGAAAAACAGCTATAAATGACCACTACGAACGAAGGATGCAAGTCCTCTCAACAAACTCCATATCTGCATAAAAAATGCCACTATTCTAAATTCAATTAAGGCGTTTCTAATCTTCCTCGCAGCAAGACTTCTGAAAGCCAGTTGCTAAGAAAAAGATTAGAACAAGAGGGCTCTGGCGATTTCGGAACTAGCTTGACTCATTCTACCTAGCAAGTCTGGGGTGAATGAGAACTAGTTCATCACCAACATGCTTAACTCCTAGGACTTTTGGGATTTAATACTCTTACTCTTTTTGACCAAAGATGGTGAAGAGAGGAGCTAGATAGAAGTAGTTTTTAATGAGGAGAGGGAAATCTAGCCATTAGTTAAGTCATTTTTTGTTTGGTCATAAGTTGGTTAGAGAAAAGTAATTAGTTCAGTTTTAGGCATACACTAATAGTAGGTTACGATTCAAAAGAAAGAGAGGTTCAAGCCAATCGACCGGCTAAGAGGACTATTCAAATTCGAAAGTAGATGTTCATGCTCATATAACTGCAAAATGACACTTGACCTATTTCCCTCATAGACAGACATGGAAATAATCATTAAAGCGCTTGAAGTGTTTTAGGATTTGGTCCTCTCTTCACCTATATAAAGGATTGAATTCCATCAATTCAATCCATGCTAAAAACGTCACAACCCATAAGAGAGGTGAAAAGGGAAGAAGAGAGAAATCAATTCCTATTGAGGTCCATACTTCATTCTACGGTTCGAGTATTATCGCGAAGGCTTCATCAGGTACGTATATATCTGCTCATGTGTGGTTATCATGTTTTCTAAGATCTAAGGCATAAACGGTTTAAAGTTTACAGTTGGTATCAGAGCCTTGTTTAGAACTTATGATAATCCTTTAAATGAATTAAAGTTGATCCTTACATTTAATACGTGTATTTTCCTACAATCCGCATTAATAAAAACATACAAGCCATTTATTAAGTATTTTGATTCTTGTATTGGTTTTGTATATATAAAAAAATACACAAATAAATGTTGGGTTGTATGCATGAAATTGAGGCTACTGTATTTGGAGATTGATTGACTATTACTTGCTTGGTCAAATTGTCATCTATTGAGAAAGACTCACTCCATCATATATTAAATGGAGTATTTTTTTCTCTCTCTTTTTCCTCTTCGCAAGCTTTTAGAGAAACGGTAAATTAAATTTAATTTATTCAAACCTTAAAGGAATAACAATAATATTTTTTCAGCACCTTAACATTTTTTTCTTTTTGAACGACCATATATTAATAACAAAACCCAATTACAAGGGTTCAAAACAATTGCCAAACAGAGGCAACCCAAAAACGAACAGAAGCTATAGTAACAATCCTATGTGAACTGAAGCCTAGAAAAGAACCCAACAATATATGTTTGCGAGCAGCAAACAGTTTCAGCACTGCTGAATGGAGACAGACCTCTGTGCCGATTTTTTTTTGTTTTTTGTTTGCATGATGATTTAATTAAATTTATCAATTACAATTACAATTTCAAGTTTTTTTTGTCATAATCTTTTCACCACAGTGATAATGATTAAGTGACATTAATTTAATTACTTGATCTTATCGTAATGGAGTTTTCCTTTTGTTGTTGAAACACATTAGAACCATGATTACCCACTGGTGATCATTATTCACGTGTTTTGGACAACATTAAGAATACATATATACATCCACAGATGTTATAATATGGTTTTATGCATGTGACTGACTTTAAATCCATTATAGAAAATTTAAATAATCAAAGATTTATCGCACAGGAGAATCTTGTTACATATGTTTAGACAATCATATTTACATATCTCTTTAATCGTTTTCAGTTCCCGTTCCCACCAACTTACATTCGCACGCTTCATCTGTTCCACTTCTTAATGGTACCAACTTCTCGGAATGGCGTGAGAATGTTGAATTCACTTTGGGTGTTCTTGATCTCGATCATGCACTCACAAGTGAAAAACCTCCTGAACTTAATGAAAAAAGTTCCAAAGAGGATAAAGAACTCCATAATCTATGGGAGAAAAGCAACAGATTAAGTCTTATGTTTATGCGAATGACAATTTCTGCACACATCAAGTCCTCACTCCCTACAAAGGAATTGGCTAAGGACTTTATGAATGTTGTTGCGGAACGCTTTAAGACTGCAGATAAGTCCGTTGCTGGAAACTTAATGGCACAACTCACTACTATGAAGTTTGATGGTACACGTTCAATGTACGATCATGTTACTGAGATGAAAAACATCTCGACTAAGCTTAATGACTTAGGCATAACTGTGACCGAGACCTTTCTTGTCACATTTATCCTGAACTCTCTTCCAGAACAGTATGCACCGTTCCAGATGCACTATAATACGCATGAAGCTAACTGGACGATGGATGGACCGAGGAATCAGCTTGATACGGAAGAAAAGAGACTGGCTCGTCGAGGTATCACAGTTGCACATCTCACTACTCAAGGAGCACATCATAAATTTGGGAAAAAGACTGGAAGAGGCCAGAAAAGAGCACCACCCAGAATAAACGATAATGTCCAACCTCCTCAACAGAAGGCAAAGAAAGATGAGAAATGTCGTTTCTGTAAGAAATCAGGACATTTCCAAAAGGACTGTCCGAAACGACGTGAATGGTTTGAAAAGAAAGGTAATCCGTTAGGATTCGTAAGTTTTTCAGAATCATATTTCTCACATGTGCCTTTGAATTCATGGTGGATGGATACAGGTGCTAATGTTCATGTTTCCAATACAATGCAGGGATTCCTTGCAACCCAAATCACAGACCCAACTGAAAACTTCTTGATTGTGGGAGACGGCAATAAAGTTCCCGTCGAAGCTGTTGGGACGTATCGTCTTGTTCTAGCTACGGGGCATAGTTTAGATTTATTCCAAACATTATATGTTCCCTTAATTTCTCGCAATTTAGTTTCAGCTTCTAAACTTGATTTACAAAGTTTTAAATTGATTTTGGGCGATGGTTGTTTCAATTTATATAAGGATTCTATTAATATCGGTTCCAGAATTCTTGTGGATGGTCTTTATAAATTCTTACTATCTCATTCCACATTTGAAAACCATTTGACCTTGCATCATAACGTGGGAACTGTAAATAAAGAGAACTCTTCGTTTGTATGGCACAAGAAGTTGGGACACATATCCAAAGAAAAACTTTGTAGATTAGTAAAAGAAGGGGTTCTTTCAAACCTTGATTTTAGTGATTATCAAAGTTGTGTGGATTGTATTAAAGGCAAAACAACAAAACACACAAAGAAAGGTGCCAAAAGAAGTTCCCAGCTCCTTGAAATAATTCATACCGATATTTGTGGAACTTTTGATGTTCCAACTTTCGGTGGAGAAAATTATTTCATCACCTTTATTGACGACTATTCACGTTATTGTTACCTTTATTTATTGCATAACAAATCTCAATCAGTGAATGCCGTTGAAGCGTTCATCACCGAGGTTGAGAGGCAATTAGAGAAAAAGGTAAAAATCATAAGGTCAGATAGAGGTGGAGAATATTATGGCAGATATGACGAAATAGGACACCATCCTGGGCCTTTTGCCAAACTCCTCGAAAAACTTGGAATTGCAGCTCAATACACAACGCCAGGGTCTCCTTGGCAAAATGGTGTAGCTGAAAGGCGAAATCGCACGCTTTTAGAAATGGTTAGAAGCATGACAAGTCACTCTAACTTACCCACATCATTATGGACATATGCTCTTCGCATGGCTGTATATATTTTGAATAGGGTTCCTAGCAAAGCAGTTCCAAAGACTCCTTTTGAATTGTGGAAAGGCTGGAAACCTAGTTTGAAACACCTGCAAGTTTGGGGAAGTGCAGTCGAAGCGAGAGTTTATAACCCTGATGAAAGAAAGTTGGATATGAAAACTATAAGTGGATATTTCATCGGTTTTCCTGAAAAATCCAAAGGGTACATAGTTTATTGTCCTAACCATAAGCTGTGAATTGTAGAAAATGGAAATGTCAAATTCATTATGGATGGCATGATCAGTGGGAGTACTTTTGTGGAAGATAAGTCTGTACATGAAACTAGGGTAACGATCCCATTACCAATAAAAAATACAGACAAGGTGAGTCCCTCCATCGTTGAACCGCATAATGATGAAGGATCGTCAGTGGCTCCCATCATTGTTGAATCGACAAGCAATGAAGAACCACAACATCAACCACAATCTCATAACGAAATCAATGCAAATGAAGAAAATGTAGAACAACCGGCATTAAGAAGATCTGTCCGAGAACGCAAAAATGCCATTTCAAATGACTATGTTTGTTATCTACAAGAATATGACTTTGACATTGGGATAATGAAAGACCCGGTTTCTTATTCACAAGCCATTACTAGTGATAATTCTGAAAAGTGGATTAACGCCATGAAAGATGAGTTAAAATCGATGGCAGACAATCAAGTTTGGGAACTCACTCAGTTTCCGAAAAGACACAAAACAGTCGGGTGTAAATGGATTTTTAAAACAAAACGTGACTGTCTTGGCAATGTCGAGCGATATAAAGCTAGACTTGTGGCCAAATGTTTCACTCAAAAAGACGGCATCGACTACAAAGAGACTTTTTCACCCATATCAAAGAAAGACTCTCTCCGAATTATCATGGCCCTCGTTGCTCATTACGATTTAGAGTTACATCAAATGGATGTGAAAACAACCTTTCTTAATGGAAAGTTGCAAGAAGAAGTTTATATGAGTCAGCCTGAAGGTTATGCCTTGAAAGGACAGGAAGACATGGTCTGCAAACTTAACAAATCAATATATGGGCTTAAGCAAGCCTCCCGATAGTGGTATTTAAAATTCAACGAAACCATCAACGCTTTTGGTTTTGAAGAAAATGTTGTAGATCCATGCATATATCTCAAGATCAGTGGGAGGAAATTCATATTTTTGGTTTTATATGTTGATGACATATTGTTGGCTAGTAGTGATCTTGGATTATTGCATGAAACTAAAGTATATCTTTCTAAAAACTTCGAAATGAAGGATATGGGTGAGGCTTCCTATGTGATAGGGATAGAAATATCTCGGGACAGATCACGTGGATTACTAGGACTCTCCCAGAAAGCATATATTGAAAGAGTTTTGGAAAGATTTGCAATGGCTACATGTTCTGCAAGCGTTGCTCCAATTCAAAAAGGAGACAAATTTGGTCTCCATCAATGTCCTAAGATGAATTGGAACGAAAGCAGATGGAGAAAATTCCCTATGCCTCACTAGTAGGAAGTTTGATGTATGCACAAGTTTGTACAAGACCAGACATCAGCTTTGTTGTAGGCATGTTGGGGAGATATCAAAGGATTTGGTCCTCTCTTCACCTATATAAAGGATTGAATTCCATCAATTCAATCCATGCTAAAAACGTCACAACCCATAAGAGAGGTGAAAAGGGAAGAAGAGAGAAATCAATTCCTATTGAGGTCCATACTTCATTCTATGGTTCAAGTATTATCGCGATGGCTTCATCAGGTACGTATATATCTGCTCATGTGTGGTTATCATGTTTTCTAAGATCTAAGGCATAAACGGTTTAAAGATTACAAGCACTCCCCCTGATGCACTCCATCAAACTTGCAACATGATCTTTTAGTTGTTCTTTGACTTACTAAACCATCAGATCTAAAAATCTTTGACTCCTTGGAGTCATTTGTCGATCCCTCCTATTTTCATTTATCTCTACTCCTCTTCACTTGTTGTTATTCTTCTCCTTTTTCAGTTATTTCTAACGCATCTACTGCCGATTAAAAGGTCATAGGATTCCTTACTATCACCAACTCTCGGACATCACCATTTAATCCCCAAATGTATCTCTCTATACATCTTTTTTTCTATAGGAAATATAACTCTGCAAACCGAGCATTTTCAATGAACTTTGAGGTATACTCTTGCATTGTCATTCCCCCTTGTTCCATACTCAAGAACTCTTCTTCTAGCTTCTTGATTGTCGCTACCGGACAAAACTGAGATTTAAATCTAGTAGTAAACCTCTCTCAAGTCATTTCTTTGGCCGCCCCTGAGCTCTTTGTACTTGACTCAATGTCCCACCAAAAGATAACATCACACTTCAACATTGTAACTGTACATACCACTTTGTCCTCTTATGCACACTTGCGCATGACAAAAAACGCTTCCATCTCATGAATCCATCTTAGGGCCAATACTGAATCACACTCTTCTTGGTAGGAGGAGGTTTACACGATAAGAACATTTTGTGATGTACCCTTTGATGGTGGTTTGGGATCACTTGAAGGTTTGGGGGTTAGCTTGGGGTGACCACCCACAACATTCGGGAGTGAGATAGTCTTCTTCGTACCTTCACCACCTCCACTCTTTTCCTTCACCATTACTGACTTTTATTGATGAGCCAACAAGACTTGTAAAGTGGTTTGATATTTACCAAATTCAGTTCGTAAGTCTTTATTGGTCAAAAAAATTTGGTTCTGACCTCCAACACATACTTTAGAGTGGCCTCTACCCCTTCTGCTTTTTGAGCTTCCATGCAATGATACCTCTTGTTGGACAGGTAGCTCTACACTCTTTCTCCTACCACGACTACAACTTCTTCCACGTTCACGAACTCCACGCCCATTTTGATCTACTTGTGTCACCGTCTTTCAGGATTCTATTCCTCGCCCCCTCCCTTGATCATGAGCCCCAACATTTGTAGGTTCAACCCGTGCAATATGTTCTTGACTTATCTACCCTCGACCCCTTTCCCTTCCTTCAATATTGAATTGCCTGATTGCATCACCGGTTCATCTTCAAGAGTTCTACTAAGAATATTGTCCCCCTAGGGTACCGTATACCTACTTCTTCCTGTTCGATTCGACATAACTTAACCAACAGTTCCAATATAACAAGGTAAAGCAAACACGCACATATCTGTAAATTCACAAGTAAGGGCTTCCTATATCCACTGGTGTTCTTACCTTACAATTTAAGTTTAGGCACTTAATAGTACCCTTAAACTCTAGATCTAATACCATTTGTAAAGATCCACAACCAAAGTTTAAATGACAACAATGAACAATCACACTAAACGGATTAAGGTCCCAAAATTTCAATTCAAAAGATAAGATAACTCCTCAATGTTGCGGTGAAACCACCACTGGATTATTACAAGGAGATAAAATAAATTTCTATCTAAAGCATGACTAAGCAACCACTAGCTACGATATTGGCTCCTATGGAATCCACTTTTTCTGGTTTAAATTCTTCTACAATCATCTCCTTGGAACTTTTCCTCTCTAAGACCACTCTTTTCTCTCTCTCTCTCTCTCTCTCTCTCTCTCTCTCACACACACACACACACACACACATTTCCAAGGGAGGTTTCTTCTTCTCCAAGAATGAGTCCACTTTTCGAAGGAAAAGGTAAAAGTATCAACAATAACCCTTGGAAATTAGAACTTTTACCACCTAACCCTTGAACTCTCACATAATACCATTTTTTGGAAATTCGGTTGTTACACATTTCCCTATCACAGAGAGAGACAAATGATGCTCATTTCTCAGCAAATTTCTAAGACACCACGAAGTTTCCAACCATTTCACCATACTAACTCGCTCCCTTCCTCTCCCATCATTAACACCACCTAATGTATCAAGACGAGGTTGTTGCTTCTCGAATGATAGATAATAAGAGGTTTGTGCTGGTGGTGGTAGGGGTGAGAAATTTCCGACCAGTCCAAATAACCCGACCAATGTAACAACCGGGTTTCGTTTGCAAGTATATATATATAAGATTGGTGTCTATTGGGTAAAAAAAATGAAAGTTGAGGGAGGGATCTTTTTGCAATAAGTGAAAGTTATATATAGACACTAACTCCTAGGGCAGCCCCCTTTGCTAGAAATCAGTATTTTTGGTGGCTCTTGGTGTGTTTGGAGACTAGAGAAGAAAAGAGAAGAACAAAGGAGTCTTGGACCAAGAAATCGATAAGGAGGAAGATTCTGCAAGGTATTCCTTTCTAATTCGTATTCCATTTTGTTATAGTGTATCTTTTCTTAATTGGGTTGAGTTCTTAAGTCTGATTATAAGGATTCAAGAGGTTTTATCCACATTTTTCTTAAAAGTGGGTTTTAAGGGTTTTTGGCTTTGGAATCGATTTAATGGTAGGAATGTGGTTTAAATGGGTGCTTGGGGTTGGGGGATGAACCCTTAAGTTTATCTAATCAATTAATGGCAGAAAATGGGCTTAATGATCACTTTTAGACCCTTTTGGTCGAACAGCCGTAGTACCCGGAAAGTAGCAGTTCTTCGTGCTTCGGTGGTGTCCGGATAAGGATGCTAGTTCCCGGGTAGATTTTCATGTTAGTGTCCGGGTTGTTTTGGCCGGATAAGTCTCGCGTCCGGATTGCCGTGTCCGGGAAGTAGAGTGTTCGGATTGGTGTCCGGAAAGTAGATGTGTCCGGGAAGTCTTGGTATCCGGATAGTGTGGGTATCCGGGAAGTTAGGGTGTCCGGACAGGTTGGTACCCGGAAAGTGTTTACTGGTCAGTAGGTTTGAGCCGTTTAATCTGATCCGAATCTAATGCCCTTAGGTGTTCGACTGGATTAGCTTGGAGGTAGTTAAAGAGTGCATTCAGCGTTATCAAGGTGAGTTCCCTAAACCTTTTACGACTTAAAGTGTTGAACATTTTAACTGATTTTGGTTTCACTTACGAGCATGAAATGTTTATAACCGTTACGCATGATTTGCCATGAAATACCTGTTTTAATTTGAGAAAACGTATGTTACTTGAGGAACTGAGAATGATGATTTACAAAGGTTGAAAGATGTATGTTTTTATGAAATGAATGATGTGCTATGTGGAGTCGGTCTACACTGTGGGATCAGAGATAGATCCTCGGGATCTGATGATCCCTTGGATATGTATGACAGACTGGTAGGTTGGAATTCGTTTCCTCCTATTTCAAGTAGAAAGGGGGTCTGCGTAAGCTCTAAGAAGGGGAGTTTGCGTAGGCTCCGGTTGAGGGCGAGAGGGTAGCCCATTGGGCCCCGATCATGGAATGTTTATGTGATCCTATATACAGAGTAGTACCATGCCTGATGTTCTGTTAAGGTTTACTATGATATTTTTTATAAATGATTTCTATACTGGGTACATGTTGTTTTCGGAGGGAATTCACTAGACCTTTTGGTCTAACCCTCGCTTTCAAAACTAAACCATTTTCAGGTAAGCATGTTAAGGGCTCTTCAAGTAAGAACTAGGAGGCGATAAGAAGGACTTGAAGCTTAGAGTAACTTCAAGTTTTGGCTATGATGACTATAGAATAGCTCTCGGCTGTGGAATTTAGAGACTTCCACTGTCATTTTTGTTTAGTATGATTTATGGATGGTGTAAAGACAAGATCATTATGTAATTCGAATGTTTATTTTATGGTATTGCATGACCATGTTTTTGGGACGTTACAAATGGTATCAGAGCCTTAGTTTAAGGGATTTAGGTGACCAGTCGGGCCTAAACTTAAACTGTAAGATGAGGAACACAGCCGAGACATAGGATTGCCTCTAGGAACGATCACTAAAATGCGCTAGGAAATAAGGTGCCAAGGATAAACGTGTAAGGTAAGTTTGGGATTGCACCTGGCCAGTGTAATTATGAACTTACAGGTACATGTGCGTACTTAAATTACCTTTTGATAGCAAATTTGTTGTGTCATGTTTAGCAAGGGTTAATTGTTGTCTTCTTTCAGCATTAGCGAAATGGATGGGAGAACTTTGAGGAGTAGGTCGGCACCTGCTGTGCCAAGGAATCAAGATGAAGAGGTACTAGAGAATGGACCGGTGGAACCGGCGAGGGCAACTGTTACCCGGGGAAGGGAAAGAGGTAGGGGTTGTGGAAGAGGTCGGGGAAGAACACCCCATCGGGCCGCCACCCAAGTGGCTGGGGATGGGGGAAACCCGAACCTGAGAACGACTCGTGCAACTAGAAGAACGAGGAGTGTGGAAGCCCCCGTTCATCAAGAAGACTCTCTTCAGGAAAGTTCAGCTTCTGCAAGGAGGGTAACTCAACCAAGGGGACGGGGTCGAGGCCGTGGATCTACGTTTGTCACTCGAAAGAACCTAGCTGCCAAATTGGGTAAGATTCAAGAGACCTTGCAGGCTCTCCTCACTAAGCAGAATGAGTCAGCTTCGGGAAGCAAAGAAGCAAGTGAGAACCGGGAAAGCGTGGAACTGTCTAGTCCACTAGTGACCGGTACTGGGAGTCACTTGAATTCAAACCCTCAAGTGATGAATGAGTTAGCAGCTAAGGGATGCAGTTACAAGGCCTTTGCCTCATGCAAGCCCCCTACTTTTAAGGGCGAATATGACCCTATCTTGGCAATGAAATGGGTGAAGGAAATGGAACTAGTCTTCGATACAAGCAAGTGTGCTGATGGGGATAGAGTAATGTTTGCTCTGTCCATGTTAAAATCTGATGCAGTTTACTGGTGGGAGGCTGAGACTGGGGGAAAGGGTTCGGCAATGGCTAAGGGGATGATGTGGGAAATGTTTGTGGACAGGTTTAAAGCTTAATTCTGTCCACTCGCGGCAGTGAAAAGGTTGGAAGAAGAGTTTATGGGTCTGGATCAGGGAGGAATGACGGTGCGGGAATATACTTCTAAGTTCATTGAGAAGTCCCGCTTTGCTGATTTGTATGTGCCAACGGAAGAGCGTCGGTTAGAACGATTCATCCATGGGTTGAAGAGCAGTATTCGGGAATTGGTTCTGACTAGAAACCCCACTACTTTTCAGGCGGCCATCAATACGGCCGAGCTGATTGAGAAAGAAAAGAACCGTCAGACGACTGAGAAGGGTGGGGAGAAGCGCAAATGGGATGGTCCGAGTAACGACTCAAGAAGAGGGAAAATGTTCCGACCAGGCAACCGTGTTAGCAAGGATGTCGCTGGGCAAAAGTGTTCGAAGTGTAACAAGGTGCACCGGGGAGAATGCATGGCAGGTTCAAACTCATGCTACCGGTGCGGCTTGCCCGGTCATTTGTCAAGGGATTGTCCGGGGACTGGAAAATCTTGTTACCAATGTGGAGCTACTGGCCACATGCGTAATGATTGTCCTCAGCTGAAGAAAGGGGGGCCAGCCCAGTTTGGTGAACGACAAGGGAACGGAAGAAATGACAAGGGAGCAGAACCGGCGCGTTCGAAGGGACGTGCGTTCCGCATAACTGCGGAGGAGGTGGAGGAAGCTCATGATGTTGTGGTAGGTACATACCTAGTGAACTCTCTGTGTGCCAAGGTGTTATTTGATTCGGGAGCGAATCGCTCTTTTGTATCGCATGCTTTTATGAAATGTTTGGGGGTAAGGCCTAGACGTTTGGAGAGAGCACTAGAGGTGGAAACTGCCAATGATAGATGGGTATACGTTAAGGAGGTGGTGGAGGATAGTGTCATAGATATAGAAGGGAGGTTGGTGTCAATGAAATTATATCCCATGGCAATGGGAGAGTTTGACATAGTGTTGGGAATGGACTGGTTAGCAACGAACGAAACAACTATCGTTTGTAACAAGAAGCTGGTCAGGATTCGGTTACCTGATGGTGATTCCGTAGTGATCTATGGGAATCGCCGTGATAGGAAGACTAGTCTTATCTCGATGATCAGGGCTACTAAGTGTTTGAGGAAGGGGTGTCAAGGGTTCTTGGCGTACGTGTTGGACGCCAAGAAAGAGAAGCGGGGGTTGGGTGATGTGCGTGTAGTAAATGAGTTCCAGGAAGTATTTCCGGATGATTTGACAAGTTTACCGCCGGATCGTCAGATCGAGTTCAAAATTGATCTGATGCCAGGAGCTGCACCAATTGCCCGCGCACCTTATAGATTAGCTCCGTCCGAAATGAAGGAAATGATGACTCAATTGCAGGAGTTGTTAGACAAGGGGTTCGTTAGACCGAGTACGTCTCCGTGGGGAGCACATGTGCTCTTCGTGAAGAAGGACGGTACTATGCGGATGTGTATAGACTACCGTGAGCTCAACAAGGTCACGATCAAGAACAAGTATCCGATACCGAGGATTGACGACCTGTTTGATCAATTGCAAGGAGCCAATTACTTCTCCAAGATTGACCTGAGGTCAGGTTATCACCAACTCAAGGTAAGGGAGGAGGATGTACCGAAGACCGCTTTCAGAACCAGGTATGGACACTATGAGTTTTTGGTGATGCCGTTCGGTCTGACCAACGCCCCGGCAGCATTCATGGACCTAATGAATAGGGTGTGCCAAACTTATTTAGACAAGTTCATGATAGTGTTCATAGATGATATCCTGATATTTTCAAAATCGGAAAAGGAGCACGAAGGCCACATTCGAACAATTCTCGAGCTGCTAAAGCGAGAGAAGCTGTATGCGAAGTTTTCTAAATGTGAGTTTTGGCTAAGAGAGGTGCAGTTTCTTGGCCACGTGGTGTCTGAGAGTGGAATAATGGTAGACCCGGCTAAGATCGAAGCTATCCGAGATTGGGAGCAGCCCAAGAATCCGTCAGAAGTTTGGAGTTTTCTCGGACTGGCAGGTTACTACCGGAAATTCATCAAGGACTTTTTCATGTATTGCCACGTCATTAACGTCCTTAACCAAGAAGAATGTCAAGTTCGCCTGGTTAGAGAAGCAAGACGAAGCTTTTCAAAAGTTAAAGGAGATGTTGAGAAGCGCTCCAGTGTTGTCCTTACCGGATGGTTCGGATGACTTTGTAGTGTTCAGTGACGCATCAAGGCTCAGTTTGGGTTGCGTACTCATTCAACGAGGTAAGGTGATCGCTTATGCCTCCCGGCAGCTGAAGGATCACGAGACTCGATATCCCACGCATGATTTAGAATTAGCAACAGTGGTTTTCGCTCTGAAGAGTTGGCGACATTACCTTTATGGGACTCAGTGCCAGATCTTCACGGATCACAAAAGCTTGTGTCATCTCTTCGATCAAAAGGAGTTGAACATGCGTCAAAGGAGATGGATTGAATTGTTAACCGACTACGACTGTAAGATCGATTACCATCCGGGTAAGGCCAACGTAGTGGCGGACGCTTTGAGCCGTAAAGAAAGAAGCGAAACCCCCAGTATTGTAGCCATGAGGGTTGAGGTGACGTTCAATTTGCTTGCTGAGATAAAGAAATGTCAAGAAGAGGCGCTTGGAGTGGAAAATCTCAAAAAGGAGAGAATGGTAGGACAAGCGTCCTCACTAATGGAAGATAGTCGAGGGGTGAAGTGTCTTAGTGGGAGAATCTGGGTCTCGAGACTCGGAGAGCTCCGAAAGCGGATTTTAGAAGAAGCACACAAATTAAAGTACACGATTCACCCCGGGACTAATAAGATGTACGGAGATCTACGTCGAGACTATTGGTGGACGGGAATGAAAAAGGACATAGCTCATTTTGTAGAGATCTGTATGACCTGTTCGCGAGTAAAGATTGAGCATCAACGACCGTATGGGAAGCTCCGGTCGTTAGAAATACCTATGTGGAAGTGGGACCAAATTACGATGGACTTCGTAACCCGCTTGCCTAAGACTCCAAAGGGTTTTGACGCTATATGGGTGATTGTGGACCGTCTCACAAAGTCGGCACACTTCTTACCTATACGAGAGTCTTACTCGTTGGAGCGGTTAGCAAAGTTGTACATCGACGAGATCGTAACCCGTCATGGTGTACCCTCGTCGATTGTATCTGACCGAGATAGTAGGTTTACCTCCACGTTTTGGAGGAGTTTCCAGAGAGAAATGGGATCGCAGATCAAGATGAGTACCGCTTATCATCCTCAGACCGACGGTCAGAGTGAGAGAACGATCCAAACGCTGGAAGACATGTTAAGAGCTTGTGCTTTAGATTTCCAAGGCTCTTAGGAAAAGCATCTACCTTTGATCTAGTTCGCTTACAATAACAGCTATCACTCGAGCATCAAGGCAGCGCCGTTTGAGGCACTCTATGGTAGGAAATGTCAGACTCCGTTGTTTTGAACGAAGTCGGAGAAAGGCAGTTAGCCGGGTCGGAGTTAGTGCAACTGACTTCAGATAAGATAGTCCTGGTACGTGAAAGACTGAAGGTCACTCGCGACCGACAGAAGAGTTATGCGGATAAGAGACGGAAAGACATAGAATTTCAAGTCGGAGATCACGTCTTGTTAAAGGTGTCTCCTTGGAAAGGAGTGGTACGATTTGGAAAACGTGGGAAGCTAAGCCCACGTTACATCGGACCATTCGAGATTACAGAACGAGTTGGAGAAGTGGCGTATAGGTTGGATCTACCGGAAGAATTGAGAGGTATCCACAATGCGTTTCACGTGTCCAACTTGAGAAAATGTCTAGCCGACGTGACAAAAGCGGTTCTGTTAAATGACATTAAGGTGGACGAAAAGTTGAATTTTGTAGAAGAACCCGCAGCCATCACGGATGTAAAGGTAAGGAAGTCACGGAACAAGGAGACTAAGCTGGTTAAGGTGCAATGGCGACACCACAAGGGCCCGGAGGCTACATGGGAGTTGGAATCGGAAATGAAGTCGAGGTACCCGCATCTCTTCCAATAAGGAATTCCGGGGACGGAATTCTTTTAAGGGGGAGTGTTGTAACAACCGGGTTTCGTTTGCAAGTATATATATATAAGATTGGTGTCTATTGGGTAAAAAAATGAAAGTTGAGGGAGGGATCTTTTTGCAATAAGTGAAAGGTATATATAGACACTAACTCCTAGGGCAGCCCCCTTTGCTAGAAATCAGTATTTTTGGTCGCTCTTGGTGTGTTTGGAGACTAGAGAAGAAAAGAGAAGAACAAAGGAGTCTTGGACCAAGAAATCGATAAGGAGGAAGATTCTGAAAGGTATTCCTTTCTAATTCGTATTCCATTTTGTTATAGTGTTCCTTTTCTTAATTGGGTTGAGTTCTTAAGTCTGATTATAAGGATTCAGGAGGTTTTATCCACATTTTTCTTAAAAGTGGGTTTTAAGGGTTTTTGGCTTTGAAATCGATTTAATGGTAGGAATGTGGTTTAAATGGGTGCTTGGGGTTGGGGGACGAACCCTTAAGTTTATCTAATCAATTAATGGCAGAAAATGGGCTTAATGATCACTTTTAGACCCTTTTGGTCGAACAGCCGTAGTGCCCGGAAAGTAGCAGTTCTTCGTGCTTCGGTGGTGTCCGGATAAGGATGCTAGTTCCCGGGTAGATTTTCATGTTAGTGTCCGGGTGGGTTTGGCCGGATAAGTCTCGCGTCCGGATTGCCGTGTTCGGGAAGTAGAGTGTTCGGATTGGTGTCCGGAAAGTAGATGTGTCCGGGAAGTCTTGGTATCCGGATAGTGTGGGTATCCGGGAAGTTAGGGTGTCCGGACAGGTTGGTACCCGGAAAGTGTTTACTGGTCAGTAGGTTTGAGCCGTTTAATCTGATCCGAATCTAATGCCCTTAGGTGTTCGACTGGATTAGCTTGGAGGTAGTTAAAGAGTGCATTCAGCGTTATCAAGGTGAGTTCTCTAAACCTTTTACGACTTAAAGTGTTGAACATTTTAACTGATTTTGGTTTCACTTACGAGCATGAAATGTTTATAACCGTTACGCATGATTTGACATGAAATACCTGTTTTAATTTGAGAAAACGTATGTTACTTGAGGAACTGAGAATGATGATTTACAAAGGTTGAAAGATGTATGTTTTTATGAAATGAATGATGTGCTATGTGGAGTCGGTCTACACTGTGGGATCAGAGATAGATCCTCGGGATCTGATGATCCCTTGGATATGTATGACAGACTGGTAGGTTGGCATTCGTTTCCTCCTATTTCGAGTAGAAAGGGGGTCTGCGTAAGCTCCGGGAAGGGGAGTTTGCGTAGGCTCCGGTTGAGGGCAAGAGGGTAGCCCATTGGGCCCCGATCGTGGAATGTTTATGTGATCGTATATACAGAGTAGTACCATGCCTGATGTTCTGTTAAGGTTTACTATGATATTTTTTATAAACGATTTCTATACTGGGTACATGTTGTTTTCGGAGGGAATTCACTAGACCTTTTGGTCTAACCCTCGCTTTCAAAACTAAACCATTTTCAGGTAAGCATGTTAAGGGCTCTTCAAGTAAGAACTAGGAGGCGATAAGAAGGACTTGAAGCTTAGAGTAACTTCAAGTTTTGCCTATGATGACTATAGAATAGCTCTCGGCTGTGGAATTTAGAGACTTCCGCTGTCATTTTTGTTTAGTATGATTTATGGATGGTGTAAAGACAAGATCATTATGTAATTCGAATGTTTATTTTATGGTATTGCATGACCATGTTTTTGGGACGTTACAACCAACCCGAGCACCCGAACTACCCAAAAAATCGTCACCCGATACACCCGACCACCCGAACCCGAGATTTTTTTTCGGATATTACAGATCGGGGTGGGTATACATAAACCACACCCGACCCGTCCGACCACCCAAACTTTTATTTATATTTAAAAAAAATTATTAATTTAATTATTTAATACATATAATATATAAATTCCTAACCTAATAAAAAGCTACTCTCAGACTCGACCTCACCCTCTCTGCCTCTCATCTCATTTCAAATTTTCAGACTCTCTTTCTCTCTCTTAGTAAATCGAGTTCCACACTTCCACCGTGAGGTCTGAGATACGACGACGAGATACCAGATACGACGATCGACGC
Organism: Saussurea involucrata; assembly: GCA_033807775.1. Lineage (NCBI taxonomy): Eukaryota > Viridiplantae > Streptophyta > Magnoliopsida > Asterales > Asteraceae > Saussurea > Saussurea involucrata. Next base: position 38,332,298 of record CM066314.1, on the reverse strand, counting down.
CTCGTGTTCCCACTTCCCGCCGACGTGTTCCCACTTCCCTCTCGACGTGCTCGCCTGCTCGGTGCTCCCTCCGCCTCCGCTGTTCGGCTGTTCCCTGACGACCTTTCTTCATTCTCAGATGATGCTTCATTCTCAAGTAATCGATTTTAATTATACCAAGTTAGTTTAATCGAGTTTGAATTTGGTTGAATGTGGTGGAATTTGGTTTACTCAGTTTCTAGGGTTTAAAGGTCCCAACCCGAAAAACCCGACCCCGGACCTACCCGAAATCCGAATATCCAAAGGCAGTTTGGACGGGTTTCGGTTCCGCCATAATCCCCCCAAAACCCGACCGGGGATTGGGTTTTGGGCCCCGATCCGCCCGAACCCGACCGATGCTCACCCCTAGGTGGTGGTCACAATGAGGATGGGGAGTTGCAGGTTTAGTCATGTTGAGGAGGGGTTGGGTCGTATAATTGTCGGCGATGGGAGCAAAGGGTGCCGTATATAGAACCCCCCTATAACACATATAATATATAGTATTATACTATATATAATATAGTTTGTTTTTAATTTTTCAATAGAAAATAAGATAAAACTATAAATGAATCAAAATGCCCTTCATTGCAATAGAGTTAACCAAAAAATATAAAAACGGTTAGTATATGGTACCAAAACCGTTGGATTTTGTAGACATGGAAAATAAATTTCTAAATATACATTATATTATATTATTTTGTGTTTAAATAATTGTATCCCCAATTCTTGTCTCCTCGATCCCCTTTGTTTGTATTTGTAGGTCTCTTTATGTCAACTTCATGCAAGGAGGTCAACTTTCCATATTACGTACCCTTCACTAAGATTTTAAATTGCTTAATTCATCTTACTTATTATTATTATAAGTAATAAGATTTAGAAATTCATATTTAATGAACTACTTTACCATTTACCTATGCCATGGTATCAACTGGCAACACATATTGTTCCGTGTGCTATTCTTTATACAAGTATGCGAAAACATGATATAATTTTTCTTATTTTTTAAATTATATATATATATATATATATAGGGAAAGGTTCAATAGAGAAGTGCAAATATTTAGAGAAATAGAGAAGTAAAAAAACACGGGACCGTTCATATATGAACAGTCATATATATGACTGTTTATATATGAACGTTCATATATGAATGGTCCCGTGTTTTTTTACTTCTCTATTTCTCTAAATATTTGCACTTCTCTATTGAACCTAAGGCTATATATATATATATATATATATATATATATATATATATATATATATATATATATATATATATATATATATATATATATATATATCTATACTATATTATAAAGCATGAAAAAACTCTTAAAAACAATGAATAAAGCTTAATGTATCGCTATTTACTGCTAATTATTTAAAATCTCTTATAAACAACCATTAAAACTTTATGTACTACTTTTAATGTTATTTACTTAACTTTCAATCTTGATATCTAACCACTTCAACTCCCCTAAAATCACTCCTTGTATAATTAACTACAGGATAAACATCAAAATTTAAATATAAAAAATATAAAATATAATTAAGATAATCATTGAAATCTAATAGCATATTTATTGTTTATTTTATATAAATCATTATATTATTAAACCTAAAATAAATTACATTATTATTGAACTTAAATTAAATTATAATTAAAAATTAAATGAATTTTTTATTAAAAAACATTATTGCTTTCTCAAAACTATAAAAATATATTATAAAATCGATAAAGACAAAAATAAAACGAAACATTAAAATCGATAGATATTGTGCTGTATTGCGCGAGTACGCTTCTAATATATATATATATATATATATATATATATATATATATATATATATATATATATATATATATATATATATATATATATATATAGTTAGTCCCAGTGAGAATTGCCAAATTTAGTGAGAATCGTGACAAATAGTTATCAACCATTGGATGAGAAAAAAAACAAACATTAGGATGAGATGCACCTAGATGCACCAGATCAATTCACTTATACGCCACAATTAATAGGATGGTATTTGATTAAAAATGATCCAACGGTTTAAAAGTATTTCTCACACTTCTCACCAAAAATGACACTTATAACATGATCTTATGCCTATATATATATATATATATATATAGCCATAGGTTCATTTGAGAAATGGTAAATGTGTGAGAAATTGAGAAGTAATCTTAGCCATTTATTCGGTCAAGATCGGTTTTAATTGGTCAAAAGTTGCGGTTGTTCCAAAAATAGAAGGGCAGTTTCGTAACATTTACAACTACACGGGACGAGTTCATATATAAACCCGTGTGATTCACATATGAACTATCTGTTCATATGTGAACCCAAGTAATTCACATATGAACTCTTTTTAACTAATTCATATATGAACCTTTGTGTTTCATATATGAACTAATTAACTGTAGGTTAATATATGAATCAGTTGAACTAATTAACTGATTCACATATGAACTAATTTACTGATTAATATATGAATCACAAAGGTTCATATATGAATTAGTTAAAAAGAGTTCATATCTGAACTACATGGGTTCACATATGAACGTATAGTTCATATGTGAATCACAGGTTCATATATGAACTCGTCCCGCGTATTTTACAAAACTATCCCTCTATCTTGTGCAGACCACGTGCAGACCATGCGAGGAATTATCCGCTGCTTCTCGGTCAAAGCCGCAAATATTGACTGAATGAATGGCTAAGATTACTTCTCTATTTCTCACACACTTAGCATTTCTCAATTGAACCTCTCCCTATATATATATATAGCCTTAGGTTCATTTGAGAAGTGCTAAATATATGAGAATTAGAGAAGTAATCTTGGCCATTTATTCGGTCAAAATCGGCTTTAATTGGTCAAAGTTGCGGCTGTTCCAAAAATAGAAGGCAGTTTCGTAACTTTTACAAAAACACGGGACGAGTTCATATATGAACCTGTGTGATTCACATATAAACTATCTATTCATATGTGAACCCATGTAATTCACATATGAACTTTTTTTAACTAATTCATATATGAACCTTTGTGTTTCATATATCAACTAATTAACTGTAGGTTTATATATGAATCAGTTGAACCAATTAACTGATTCATATATGAACCTTTGTGATTCATATATGAACTCTTTTTTAATTAATTATCATATGAACTAATTAACTGATTCATATATGAATCACAAAGGTTCATATATGAATTTGTTAAAAAGAGTTCATATGTGAATTACAAAAGTTCATATATGAACGTATAGTTCATATGTGAATCACACAGATTCATATATGAACTCGTCTCGCATATTTTTACGAAACTATCCTTCTATCTTGTGCAGACCATGCACATACCACGCGATGAATTATCCGCTGCTTCTCGGTCAAAGCCGCCGATCTTGACTGAATGAATGACTAAGATCACTTCTCTACTTCTCATATATTAAGCACTTCTCAAATGAACCTCTCCATATATATAGTTGAGATCTTTTGTTAACCAAGAATATGGTGTTAACTTTGTAAACTTATTGGACCGATAAGATTCATTCTTTAGTAGATGTTACTTCAAATGTTTGATTTAATGATGAAAGACAAATAAGTAATTTTTATGTGCAAGTTTTTTTATGGTATTTAATGAGATGTTGCAATTTTTATCTGTAAGTTACTTTTATGGTATTTCTTGAGATATTACAAATTATTACTTCAATGTTTTAGAGATCATAATCATATCACCAAATTTCATAAATCTACAATAATTATGTTAATTTAACCTGAACGGTTAATCAAAGTGAATATATTGCTGGTTTATATGTGAAATGCATGTTCCTAAAACACACTCAACTAGTCCACCATATTAATCTGAATTGCATTAATAAATGATGTTCAAAGGTGTTCATGAGAATGTGCTTATAACCTTAAGAATGTGCTCATAAGTGTTCATAAGAATATGTTCATAACCATAAGATCGGCGTTAATAAGGTTGTGTTCATAACTATATGATGTTCATAGATATTCAATAAGATTGTTCATATGTGTTCATATGTCATGATCTTTTCCATAAATACCCTTCTTCAATAGTATTCACCAATGTTTATTTTTGTTCAGTTGTTCATTTATTACAAATATGTCATGATTTAATCCATAGATTTCAAGGATTAAGGGCTAAGATTGATCCTGATTTACATAGTTAACACCAATTATTGGGTTAACAAAAGAACCAACCCCTATATATATAGGACGATAATCAATTGAGAACCATAAAAAATTGAAACCGTGAAAACCGATCTTAGCCGTAATTTGGTTTTGATCCTATGGTTTTAATTGAAAATTGTTTCACCACATAAAAATGGCATAATTGTCATTTTGGTAACACAATTTACTAGACGAAACACACATTTATATTCACCAGATGAAAACATATGGATTCATCGGATGAAACACACTATTTCACTATATGAAACACAATTCACCAGATGAAATACACTACTTCACTATATGAAACACACAATTCATCAGATGAAACACATCTGATTCATCATATGAAACACCCAAATTCACCATATGAAACACCCAAATTCAACATATGAAACACATAAATTCAGCATATGAAACACATAATTCACTAGATGAAACACACAATTAACACATAACCTATTGATCTTCCGCCACATGAAAATCAAGGTTTTGGGTTGAACACAAGCCTCATGAAATTCATCTTGATGAAGAGACACAGTAAGTTCTAACTTCTAAAGAAATAATAGAACCATGAAATTCAAAAGTTCATTTGTCTCTTGAAAGGTTGAGGCAAAAAATTAAAAAGAAAACAAATTAAAATACGTATAAGAGTTCTAGAACGAACATCCAAGATATGTTATGAACCAACTACCAGAAGCACTCTCGATCTGCTAAAATATAATTAATACGGGAAACAGCTATCACCGTGGTCGAGAAATCGGTCCTGTCGGTGACCGGAAAAACCTTCAAATACAATTGGAACGGCAGTTCCTCACCCTGCCTTTCCGCGTTGGTGCAATCCACGCATAACTCTCGATTCCTGCAACTTTTGAGCCCTAGGGCATAACTCCATCATCTTCGGAAAAGTTATATTCGTAGGCCAATCGAATTCGCAATTCCAATTCAGAATCATGGAATTCATGTAGTTTGCTCTTTGGATCTGCAATTCCTGAAGCCAAATTTCACAAAAACATGTAGCAGATGCGGGTATTTGTGCATCATCATTCATATCAAGCTGTTCTAAAAGAAGTTGAGACGGAGTAAACCGACGCAAAGGTTAACCTCGGTGATATACCGGAATCCTGCGTAGCTCTCGTTTTATCCTACATGGTGTTAATGCCAAAAATCGTCCAGAAGGATAACTTAAGGTTGATTGTGAAACTTAACAACTAAAGATAGGAATCTTTCGACAAACCGTGCGACAAAGACAGAAAATGTAAATGAGACAAAGACTTTGGTGACGCGGGAAAAACCTCAACGAGGAAAAAACCCGCGGACGACTTTCAGGGTCGTCGATGCACTATGGTCGCCAAACAGAGGCGGTATCCTTGTGTTTCAGGTGTCGAGAGTACAATGATTACAATACAAATGAAAGAAAGACTTTAATTGTAAAGTAAAACAAGTGTATCGAATGTAAAAACCGGTGTGTCGTGTGTAAAAACTAAGTGTCGTGTGTGTAAGTCGTGCGTCGAGAGCGTTCTTTCGAGAGAGAGTTATTTGCTTAGAATATTCTTCAGAGTTAAGATGTTTTCAGATATCAGAGAGATGTCCCCAAATGGTGATGAAACCTCTGTATTTATAGTCTTCGAGCGCCATGAGTGACTCCATAAAAACTGCTGCTAACGGTCGTAACGGCTACTGTGTTAAATGCTCGTAATTGTTCTTGTCGGTTATGTCCATTGATCATTAATGACATTGATTCCTGCATTTAAACAGCGAAAATATAACAGAAATATCGCATATTAGTCGGTCGAGGTCGCGAGGTTCTACACGATGGTCGTGTGAGCTAGACGACACCATGGTCGAGTGTCGTGAGGTGGATAACTTACGATTTCAATTTTGATCAGGGGATAAAGTAATATGATTTTACCTTATCATAGAAAAGTGTAATAAATGTTCTCCCTATTTTGGTCGTGGTCGAGACTGGTGAAATTTTGCCCCCAAAGTTTAAAAATGAAGTGGCAAATTCAAATTTTAAATTCTGATAGTCGGACGCCTAGGGTCGTGACACATGTCGAAAGTTACTTCGGTTGCCTTGGAACTGGATTGGTCCAGTTCTAACTAAAGGGGAAGTCGAAAAGGGGATAAGATCGTGACGTCATGCTGATGCACGATCGTGCTTAACAGCTGTAAATGCCAAGTGTCAACGATCTGTGTGGTCATACGAAAGTACCCGGGCACGTGTCGATCATCGAGGGTTTTGACCTGACACGATCGATTACATAAATAGAGACCCACGATGGATCCTTTCCATTTTACGTTTGCAGAGAGTTTTAAGAGTGAGATTCTTTCCCGATTTCTTGCTGTTCTTCGTCCAATTCTTTCCAAACCTGCAAGAATCTCCGAATCAGTTAGGATTTTCGAGGTTTTTTAGAGCGTCTATATAAGGTACGACTCTTCAGTTTTTGTATGTGTCGTAAATCCATTGCTAGAAAGCCTAGGAAAAACTGGGATATCTGGGGCTTTTCAGATAGACAAACCTGGTTGACAGGATTTGTTGGTTCCCAGATTCAAGTTGTCTCACAATAATAGCATAAAACAGATAGCGGAAGCATTATATAAAGCCATTAAATGTGAGTGATTGTGTAAACGATTATGTAACAATGAGAGTATCAAACAGTGAACAGTAAATGATAACAATATCAAGTAAATAAGTTGCTCGTATATTGATAACAATGAATAACACCAAGAACACGTTCAAGTGTGTGTATTCAGAAATCTCTCAGGAAACAAATCGTACAGTGGTAGTGCTATAGAATGTAGCAGTGCGTGCTCTCACAATTGTGGAAAACAAATCTTCCAAAAGCTTACAATTGTGTGCACCACTAACGTTCTATTTATAGCTTGATAAAGCACTAGACAGTGTACTATCTAACCCTGAGGTGACACGTGGAAAGTGTGTCTCCGTCCTTTTAGGGCTTACGTGGAAAGTATGGACACGTGTCTAACACTTAGAGATTTCTACGAGACTTAAGCTTCACAGAGGTCTTCATTCACCAGAGCTCTTATGCCAGAGCTCTGATGGTCTTCTGGTGTGATCAGTTCTTCTGTTGAATAGAAAAAGTCTTCTGCCAGAGCTCTGTCGAGCTCTGATGGTTCCGCCAGAGATCGACGCTCTGTCGATCTCTGGTGGTCTTCTTGTCGATTTTCTTCTAAGTCTTCTATCGAATCTCTGGTGGTCTTTTGACTTGTAATATTTTCAATACTTTTACATCTTGTATACTTGGGGCTAACAATCTCCCCCTAAGTATTTAAAATACAAAAATACAAATTATAGAGATATTTAAACAAAAGACAGAGAAAGTTATCCTTTGTGAAACTTTGCACTATTCTTTTAAAGTGTTACAATGCAGTACAAAGAATAAGTACACTTAAGCATAATAATTTCCTCTTAGGATTCTGTCGAATCTTCTGATCAGTTCTCGGAAATCCAGCATAAGATTTATCTGGTTGATGTAGAGCCTCAGCTGCTCTTCTGGACATTTTTCTCTTGGGAGATTCTGAATCACGTTCTTGAGATATACCAGCGACTCACTTGAGTACTTGTGGGTCTCAGCAGATTTGATGGCCTTCTTGGTGACCTTCTGTCGGCAGATGAAGATAGGAGGATTTCCAACCACGGTTCCAAATCTGTAATGGCCATAACCCTCAAGCTTTTCATTTGGAGGTGCAATCGCCAGTTTCTGTATTTCGAACTCTATGCCTAGCTGAAAGTCGATATGCGTTCTGAGGTTGACGTGCTCTTGCATAGCATACTGAATCTCTACCATTGCAGTTCATGTACCTCTGTATCTGTCGATGAAGTTTACACAGTAGGCATGAAGAGTTATTAAGTCATAAGGATTCAGAAGAACAAGGTCGTTATCATTGAAAGTTTCGAACTTCTTGTTTTCTGTCTCCACTGTGTAAACATGGTACAGAACTTTGTCATAGGAAAACTTCTTTGCTTCTATCTTGTGGATTCTGCTAAATTTGAAGGATGAGTTAATGGCTCTGTTCAGATGAGATTTGGTTGAGATGAACCTTTGCCTTTCATCTGAAAGTTTAGCAGCTCTGACAGGATTGAAATATGGGTTGATGGGTACAACATTGATGGCAATTATATCTCTGTCAGCATAGAGATAGGCAAAGATTTCTTCTAGTGCAGGTTTCTCGGTGTGTCGGGATGAGGTTTCTTGGTTTTGTTCTGGTGGTTGTAGAGTTGGGTTCTGATCATCATGGGTTTCAGCCATAAGAATATCAACATGGCGTCCGGGCTCTTGTGCAGTTTGGGTTTGGACTTGGGGTTGTTCTTGGTTTATTTGTTCATCAGCAGAGATTGGGTCTGTTCTCTCTAGTTCAGTCCTTGGAGGGGATTGGGGAGGAGTGTCAAGAATGATGATCTCTGGTGTTCTGATATTTCTGTCTTTGAACATGTAGTCAAATTCTACCAGCATCATCTCTGTTGAAATTATCTCTGTTGGAGTTTCCTCTGTCTCCTTCTCCCCTGGTGTTTCTGGTGTCTCTTTCTCTGTTTCCTTTTCTTTCCCCTTTTCCTTCTCTTTCTCTGCTTCTTTCTCAGCCTCTTTCTCAGCCTCTTTCTCTTTCTCTTTCTCTTTTTCTTTTTCTTTTTCTTTCTCCCCCTTTTATTGTTCTGTGGACTCACCCGTCTGATTTTCTGAATGCCCTTCTGCAGCGTCTTGAAAATCTTCATCATCATCTGAGGCTTCATCTGTAAGACGTGTAACAATGGGTGAGGCTGGAACAACAAACTTACCCTTATTGCTTGAAGGTTCTCCTTCTGGGGGTCCTTCTGCAGGTCTTTTAAGTGTAGCAGTCGTTTGGATGGCATCTGTGAAGGTAGTGACGGCTGTTTTCAATGTATCTTCGACCTCTGTTGCAGCAGTTCTGATTTCATCTACTTGACTCTCAAAGTTGAATTTGTGAGAGTCAAGAGACGCTTGGACGTGTCTCTCTGTCGCCTGGGCTTTCATGACGAACTTTGATGAAATGGACATCATCTTGCTGAGAACATTTCTGCTGAACTCACCCATCTGTCCGACTGTCATTGGTAGATCATTGGGGCTTGGACCAGATATGTTGAGTGGAGTAGCAGAAGATGTCATGGCTTCTTTAATTGCATCCTTGACAGAAGTGTTGATCATATCTGTCAAGGTTCTGATGTTCGAGTCAGAAAGAAGAACGGATGGTATTGGCAGTGTTCTGTTCATTGCAGCCGTGTGGTTCTCTGCCATTACTCTTTTCAGATCCGCGAGCTATGTCGTCGTCTTTGTAGTTTCCTCTACTCTGGCTCTTTCTAAATCAAGAAGGTTCTATGAAGTCTCTGCATACTTTCTTGTTATCTCTTGTAGCTCAGACTTCAGAGTAGCATTCTCTTATCTGATCAACTCCTCTTTGGTGGCATTGATAAGTTTATACTCATTCAAGGAGTTGCTAATACTATCACAGAAGCTTTTGAACTCTGCTTTAGTGACAGTGTCAGCGGGGGTAACCTTGGGTCCAACACATGAATCCAAGTCAACCTCGAGTTCAGAGGTGCCTCCAACAAGAGTTGTTTTAATGTTGGCTCTTGGAGGACTTCCACCCGATCCTTGATGCTCCTTTTCAGGGGATACATCTAAAGGTGTTCTGATCAGAGTTTCCTCTTCCAGCTCAGGTTCTGGAGAAGGAAATCTGATGTGTTGAGAGGACCTGTGATCAAGACAGGTCTTCCCTTGTGCCACTAGGTCATCCCACTGCCCCTGAGTTGGGCAGAGCCTATACGAGATACGAAAGATCTCAGGGCTATTTTATGTCAAATCTATGTGAGCCACAGAGGCTTCACCGTGTGTTGGTGACCTATTGATGTCCTGGGGCAATTGGTCATCATTACCGAAAATGGATTCCCCGGTTAAGTGCAGACCAGAAGCGTAAAGAGTTGCCTCTGGCGGTTCTTGCTGGTTTAGGTTCGAGGTGTGCACCTCTGTTTCAATATCCCTGTGGTCTTGATCACCAGGGATAGGTAGTGTGTGTAACAACCCGATTTCCAAATTAACCTCAATAACATGAAACCATTCACATATCCAGGAAACCAACTAAAATTACGATCCAAGTGTAATGGAATAAAACAATCTTCCCAGAATCGTCAAAATTAACGATGGAATAAAACTAAATAACCCGGCAATGCAACCGAACCGATTTGAGAAAACCTTCATCTATATAATTACCATTTACCCCCTCTTCAGGCTAGCAATCCCAATATAGAATTCACCTGAAATGCATATTTTTGAAAACAAAATGAGGGTTAGACCAAACGGTCTAGTGAGATAATCCCTGTCAGTTTAGTAATCCATTTGTAAAACACAAATATACAACAAGTATTTCAATACCAAGCAAGACTCGTGCACTGTGTACAACTCCTCCTTCACATGGCCATATTAGTTGGTTGCGAACCAACTAATCAATTTACTCCGCTGCACTTACATACAGCCAACTCCGTTGCACTTACATACAGCCAATACTCCGCCGACCCTTAGTCCGGCCAAGGTGCACTCGTGTAGTGTAATACTCATATAAATACAATATACATCTAAATATATCATATTTCAATAATAAACTCATAATCACACTATCTACCACATTCTCATATTGTATATATATATTCGAGTTTGAAAACGTTTTAAAGTAAAACTCACATTCATTTCGAGGTTCCCGACTTTGCATAAATGAGAAACTGAAATCATCATTAACTTCTTTCTCTCGGGTTGATTAAAACCCCACGTTTGATATCTTATGTTGCATGTTGTTATGGATGACACATGCAAAGAAAAGTATGAGAATACATATACATATATAAACTATGAGGTGGTGGGCATTAATAGCCCTTATTAACGTGGCTTCTTCTAACTTTTTCAAAAATATGACATGCCATAATCAAATTTTAAATATATTAAAATTAAAAAACTCTAGGATTTGATGAATCCTCGTGGCTACCATGCATCTCACCAAAAAGGTGAGTATGCCACCTTATATGCAATATATATATATGTACACAAGTTTTAAATTGGTCCTCCAAGAATGATACCTTTAACAAAATAACCCTTAAGTTTCTAATTGAATATCATTGTAATTTTTGGGGTTATTACAATCTTCCCTCCTTAACAGAATTTCGTCCCGAAATTCATTTTAAACAACAAACGAAAGCAATAGATTACTGGAAAGAAAAGAAAAAAAATCAAAATCAAAATCAAGACTTTCCAATACATTGATGTCTTTAGGGAACCCCAAATAACTTTTACACAACTAAACAATTTACTCTTCAATATAAATCTTTTGATCCTACTTTAAACAATTTTTTTAAAAAGAATCACAAATAATAATGGATTACCACGCTTTTGCTGCGCAACTCTGATTAAACTTACGAAACACGCAACCAAATAACTCCCTCGATTAAAAATAGCAATCTCTTAATCCACTATCTTAATACACTTAGATTCACCCCAAAAATTTCTTGATGAAGAAGCACGCTATTCTCAATAGCACCCAACATTATAAATTAAATCTCGCACAACATTATTGCGAAAACTTAATACATAACCTTTCAAAATGAAACATGCTAACAAATTGCAAGCTTTAAATCAAGCATCCAAGAATCGATTCTTAAATCTTACCTAAAAAAACATTCATAACTTTCTTCTCATACCCTCCCTCGAATTTAGTACGCAGACAAACGAAAATTTTATATCTCTCAACAATTTCCTAAATTCGTCATTACTTGATCAGACTTAAAACAAGATCAAATACCCAAAACCATAATTAATTGGAAGATTAAACCTAACCAAATGGCTCCACCAACAATCTACCATCACAAAATCATTACGAACAGTACATTATTTAATGATCTATAGTATATCGCACTTTTCAATCTCCCAACAAAATTAATCTATCCACTTGTATTCCTTTATACACAGGAATACTTCAACAATTCAATTAAAATTCTTAAACCAATACTAACCACTTTTACCAACCGAATCTAACATTCCCATCAATGACTAATTGGAACAAAAATAAATTTATCAAAAATAAGCATATAATTGCCTATGCCTCTTGATACCTTCATCCATTTCACTTTTCAATCTTGACTTCTCATCATGAACTCTCCAATTAAAACTTATAACACAACTCATTTCATAAAACAAACCAATACTACTACTTTGCATAACCGCAAATCTTGCTAACCAACCAACGATTCCACACTTACCTTGGCATCCAACACTATAATCTTAAACATACCACAATAATTATATCGCAATATCCTCATGACACCCTTTATATATTCAATAGACGATACTGTCTTAACACCAAACAATATATCACCATCAAGCTCAAATAAAGACTTGTTGCAACTTAATTTTTCTTGAACTTAGATGAAACACAAATCTTAAATATTTCAACTACCCCAAGAGACATAACACCCATAACTATACCGGCAAAACCATTACTAAACATTACGGCAACCCACTATCGTATCAATAACAACCCTAAATTAATTGCTTCTTATAATCCACTCTTTCCTAAATATTTTTGAGCAGAAGATCCGTCTCATCCGCTTAACGAAGACAACCTTTACCGACCGGAGAGAATAACTTACGAATAAAAAAATAATCGAATAAACAAACTGTAATCACATTCCTAAATATAACATGGTATTCGACTACAAACAAGTACTTGTAAATTCACAAATACATTGGCCAGATGTAATTTGAATTTACCTTACATATCATTTTTTCAACCAATTATATTTAGTACCCGCAGTTTCTAAACATATGAGGGACATCTTAATTTCAACATAAAGCCATCTAGTTTAAGTCTAGGCATCAAACTGAATATCTAAATCTCTTAAACTCATGCTCTGATACCATCTGTAACAACCCGGTTTCCAAATTAACCTCAATAACATGAAACCATTCACATATTCAGGAAACCAACTAAAATTACGATCCAAGAGTAATGGAATAAAACAATCTTCCCAGAATCGTCAAAATTAACGATGGAATAAAACTAAATAACCCGGCAATGCAACCGAACCGATTTGAGAAAACCTTCATCTATATAATTACCATTTACCCCCTCTTCAGGCTAGCAATCCCAATATAGAATTCACCTGAAATGCATATTTTTGAAAACAAAATGAGGGTTAGACCAAACGGTCTGTATTCCAGTTTGAAAACGTTTTAAAGTAAAACTCACATTCATTTCGAGGTTCCCGACTTTGCATAAATGAGAAACTGAAATCATCGTTAACTTCTTTCTCTCAAGTTGATTAAAACCCCACGTTTGATATCTTATGCTGCATGTTGTTATGGATGACACATGCAAAGAAAAGTATGAGAATACATATACATATATAAACTATGAGGCGGTGGGCATTAATAGCCCTTATTAACGTGGCTTCTTCTAACTTTTTCAAAAATATGACATGCCATAATCAAAATTTAAATATATTAAAATTAAGAAACTCTAGGATTTGATGAATCCTCGTGGCTACCATGCATCTCACCAAAAAGGTGAGTATGCCACCTTATATGCAATATATATATATATATATATATATGTACACAAGTTTTAAATTGGTCCTCCAAGAATGATACCTTTAACAAAATAACCCTTAAGTTTCTAATTGAATATCATTGTAAATTTTGGGGTTATTACAGTGTGGTAGCACTGGGAGTTGGGCTGCAGAATCTCACATGTGTGTTCAAGATTTGAACATCTTTTTCTAAACTCGCATTTCCCTCGGCTCTTACGGATGTAGAAGACTCAGATTCACTCTCCTCTTTCTCACTCTCTTTCTCACCACTACCAGAGGAGGGCGAACTCTCTGCCACCTCCTATGTAGCTTCCCTTTCTTTCTCATGGACAGCCTCCAAAGGGGATGCTCTGTCCTCTACTTCCTCTTCTACCATATGGGCAGAGGAAAACCCCACTTCGGGTACTCTTACCTCTGGTCTGTTCACTTCTGCTTCTTCTCTTACCTCACTCATACTCTCTATAGAAGGCTCAGGACCTAAGTATGTTGGGGATCTCACCTCAGGTTCTTGAGGTAGAGCAGCATGATTATAGTTTTGGATAGAAATATGAGTTGGGTTTATCAATGAAAGCATTGTTCGTGGGACTCTTCTTATGATGGGGTACTCACCTGTAGTTGTTGGAGAGAACCTGGACATTACCCAAACAGGAGTTGGATTGCCTTGTTGAGTTAGTTGCAAGATTGGGAAGGCTTCTATGATGACCAAACTGATGAATCGTGGGTATTTGATGGTCTTCAGATTTATGTGGACTCCTACAACTCCTTCTCATGCTATGGTTGAGGTTTTGGTATTGACAGCAGAAAGAAGGTCCTTGTAGAGAATGTTGGCATAATCGAAATTTCTTTTGAAGTATAGGCCATACATAATCTGAAGAATCTCTGTGCTGACTTGGTCTTGGCTACCAGATTTGCATGTTAGGGTTCTGTTCAGTGTGGAAAACATGAAATTCCACACTGGGGGTAAATGGCCTCTTCTGAAGTCTCCAATCTTGTTCAGGGTGTGGTTGTAACCTAAGAACTTCATGAAGTCAAGAAGAATGGAAACTTTTGGGGGTTTTTCATTCGCTTGAATCCCCAACTGTCGTTTGGTCTGCATCCCAAAGATTCGTCTGATGGTTTTATCACGGATGCGTACAGTGCCTACTCCTCCTTGACTTCCAGAATCAACGTTTTCGATGATTCCTTTTTTTATGGAATGAACTGACAAGTAGTACACCATTGTTGGACATAGAGCTCAGGAAGATCATCGTCGAACATAGTGAGGGCTCGGAAGATTTCCGAGTTTCTGAAAAACTCAACAAAGATATGGTAAGTGGGTAAATAGTTGACTGGATTGGCGTCGAAACGGTAATTGTTGTCTATAAAATCGTATGGTAGGATTACGATTTGGCCGACGGGTCCTATTCGGCTTGATTATGCGGAATGAGCTTGCTCCGCCATTGTTGCAGGTTTTAGGTTTTGAAGAACTCAAAGGGTTTTTGAACGAAGGAGGGAATGTATGAAGGTTTGAATCTTCAGTAAGCGTAAGGAACGAAATGGGTCATGGGAATGGGTATTTATACTCGAAACGTATGGCTGGATTAGCGTCGTAGGTACTGTAGGTACTCGAGTGTCAGATGGTGGAGTGGCCTCTACAGTAGAACGTGGAAACAGCTAACGGGTGGTCTTTCAATTAGAGAATGCCACATAGGATTTGGGTCTGACATCTTTTGGGCTATCAAATCGTCACGGTTAGAGATGTGTGGGTAACATACGGTTGACGTTTAGAAATACCCCGCACCTCTGATGACAGCTCTTCTGATGACATGGAAGAAATTTGACAGAGCTCTAGTGGAACTCAGCACAATTTTGCCTCTGTTGAGTGACCTTTTTCATTCTTTTCAAGTAACCCCAGATGTTTCACCTTTTCCCTAAAATCATTTAAAATCTTGATTCTGATGTGAAGATAGTCAAAGAACGAAAGCAGAACTGACTCAGAGATTTCACAGAGTTCTGGTGATCATCATCAGAGGCTCTGGTGAAATGTCAGAGTTCTGGTAAGTTCTTGACATTATCAAAAAAATGTTATCATCGGAACAGGTTTTCCCTTCCTTAAAAAGATTTTCTTTTCTTGTTCAACGAGCAAAGTCAGTTAGATTTTAAATTTGATTTGACTTCCTCCCCCTTAAACCATGCTTATTTTCCTTTTAAGCTCCCCCTAAAATGGTGAGCTTAATTGACAGATTTTTCTTTTCATCTTTTCTCTTTTCTTGCAACAATATTTAAAAAGGAAAACAAAAGTATATACACAAGAAATTCACAGAAGAAAATATTGAAAAAGTATGCTTGCAGAGCTCTGGTTGACATAAGAGGCTCTGGTGAACTATCCTACCCAACCATTTTGACAGAGCTCTGGTAGGAACATCAGAGGCTCTGTTGATTTTTAAACAGAGTTAGGAGGACATGTTCAACATACCCATCTTGCTGATTAAGAAGTTAAATCTCCTTTCATCAAGGGCATTTGTAAACAAGTCAGCAAGTTGGAAGTCGGTTGAAACAAAGTACATTTCAATCGTTCCTTTTTCAACATTATCTTTTATAAAATGGTACCTTATATCGATATGCTTTGTCTTTGAGTGCTGGACTGGATTAGCTATAATTGCTATGGCACTCTTGGAGTCACACAGAATTGGAACTTTGTTGAACTCCATGCCATAGTCTTTGAGTTGAGTTTTCATCTAGAACACTTGAGAGAAACAACTAGCAGCAACAACATACTTTGCTTCTGCTGTAGAGGTTGATACGCAGTTCTGTTTCTTGGATGTCCAACTCACCAATTTATCTCCAAGCAATTGGCAGCTACCAGAAGTACTCTTTCTGTCATTCCTGCATCCTCCATAATCTGAATCTGTGTATGCTATAAGCTCGAAACCAGAATTAATAGGATACCAGAGACCCAAAAATTGAGTGCCTTTGAGATATTTAAATATGCGTTTGACAGCAGACAAATGGGATTCTTTAGGATTTGCTTGAAATCTAGCACAAAGGCATGTTGCAAACATTATATCAGGTCGGCTTGCAGTTAAATACAGAAGTGATTCTATCATGCCCCTGTAATTCTTGATATCCACAGATTCACCATGAGGATCATGATCAAGTTTAACTCCAGTGGCAATAGGAGTTTTCATATGATTTGAATTATTGAGCTTGTATTTTTTCAAAACATTAGAGATGTATTTAGATTGACTTATGAAAGTTCCTCTGATGGATTGTTTAACTTGTAAACCAAGGAAGAATGAAAGTTCTCCCATCATGCTCATTTTAAATTTGCTTTTCATCAAATCCTCAAACCTATCACAATATTCCTGCCTTGTAGACCCAAAAATAATGTCATCAACGTATATTTCGACCAGAAGAATATTATTCTTATACCTCCTAATGAATAGAGTTGTATCGACAGTACCTTTCTCGAAGTGATTGGTCAACAAAAAAATTGATAGAGTTTCATACCAGGCTCTGGGAGCTTGCTTAAGGCCATACAGAGCTTTGTCTAACTTGTAAACGTGGTCTGGAAACTCTGAACTTTCAAAACCTGGTGGTTGCTGGACGTAGACTTCCTCTTGTAGTCTGCCATTTAAGAAGGCAGATTTCACATCCATCTGGTAGACCTTGAAACCTTTATGGGCAGCATAGGCTAAGAAGATTCTGATGGCTTCTAGCCTACCCACATGTGCAAAGGTTTCGTCATAATCAATGCCCTCTTCTTGGCAATATCCTTTAGCAACCAGGCGAGCTTTGTTTCTGATGATAATCCCATCTTCATCTTTCTTATTTCTGAACACCCACTTGGTTCCAATGGCAACTTTGTCTTCAGAAAGTGGAACCAAGGACCAAACTTTATTTCTTTCAAACTCCAGAAGCTCCTCTTGCATAGCTTCAATCCAGTTTGGGTCTTCAAGGGCTTCAGAAATCTTCTTCGGCTCAATCATACTTAGAAAATTCACAAAGAAAGCCTCATTGATTGTTGCTGATCTTGTCTTTATACCATCTTCAGCAGCACATATAATTAGATGATGGGGTGATCCTTTGTCCATCTGGTCATTGGAGCATGGACAACAGGTGGAGTCTGTGTTTCTGATGGGAAAAGACGTATCTCAGCATCAGAGCTCTGAGGATTGGGACCAGGGCTCTGTGGCACACTGCTCTGGAGGGTGGCCTCATTGCTCTGTGATGTACCAACATGGCTCTGAGATGGTGAGCTTTCAAACAAGGAGCTTCTCCCAATATGAGTAAGAAGGGGTGATGATGGCTCTTGTTGAGGTTCTCTTACAACTGAGTCTTGTGGTTCCTCATTTCTCTAGATTACACCTGTAGACAGAGAAGTAGACGGTGACGAATTGGAAGGACCAGTAAGAGTTGTACCTGCCAGATTTTGTTCATCAGAACTCTGTGCTTGATTGCCTCTGGTGATATCGACAGAGGAATCATCATCATCGAAGAAATCGTTGAATAACAGATTGATGTGTTCTTCCCTTGACTTTGAAGAACTTGGCTTCTCTTTGGTTTGTGTCCCCTCTGGTGATTTACGATCAGAGGAACTTGATGAACCTTCATCAAAGGACACATTAATGCTCTCTTGAATGACCCTGGTTCTAGTATTGTAGACTCTGTAGGCTTTAGAGGTTAAGGAATAACCAATAAAGATTCCTTCGTCAGCCTTCTTATCGAAATTTCCCAGCTGTTCTCTGTCATTCAAGATGTAGCATTTGCAGCCAAAAACATGAAAGAATTTCACATTTGGCCTTCTGTTGTTGATGAGTTCATAAGGTGTCTTCTTGAATCTTTTTACAATGACAACTCTGTTTTGGGTAAAACAGGCTGTTAAGACTGCCTCTGCCCAGAAGTCCATAGGGAGAATAGAACCTGCCAACATGGTTCTGGCGGCTTCTACCAGAGTTCTGTTCTTTCTCTCCACAACACCATTCTGTTGGGGAGTTCTGGCAGCTGAGAAGTTCTGGGAGATTCCTTCCTCTGATAGGTAGACATCAATTCTGGCATTCTTAAATTCTGTCCCATTATCACTTCTCAACTTTTGGACTTTAAGACCTAACAGAACCTGTATTCTCTTCAACAAACTTATCAGAATTTCTGGGACATCAGACTTTACTCTGATGAACTCAACCCAAGTATATCTAGAATATTCATCAATAAGCACAAGAATATACTTTTTAGCCGACAAACTTTGCACAGAGATTGGACCACAAAGATCCACATGAAGCATATGCAAAGGTCTGGGGCAACTGTGATCACTCTTTGTTCTGTGTGAAGATATTTTCATTTTACCCAGTTCACAGGCAGAACAGAGATGGTCTTTGTCAAATTTAAGTGAAGGCAGACCTTTCACCAAGTTGTGTTTCACGAGCTTGTCAAGATTTGAAAATTTCAAATGAGCAAATCTTTTATGCCAGAGCCAGGCATCTTCATTTTTCAAAGAAACTAAACAGAGTTTTTATGTTGTAGTATTTTGGTTTGGATTAAAATTCATTTTATACAGATTGCCTTTTCTGTCGGCTCTTAAAAGTTCTTGACCAGACTCGGAAAGCAACAAAGAACAATATTTCTTCTTAAAATTGACATCGAACCCATGATCACATAGTTGACTTATGCTGAGAAGATTATGATTTAAACCTTCAACATAAGCAACCTTGGAAACTAAAACACCACCATTATTTAAAGTACCATAGCCTCTAATCTGTCCACCACCATCTCCTCCAAAGGTCACTGCACTTCCCATTTTGTTCTTAAATGAAGTCAGCAGCTCCTTATTGCCTGTCATGTGCCTGAAACATCCTGAATTGAGGTACCAGATCTGCACATGAGGCTTCTTGGCACTGGGTCTGGTGGTCTCCAGTGCTCTGTCATTTAGCTCTGTTACAGAAAGAGCACATGCAATCTGAGATATGTCTGCCTCTGTTGTTCTCTCTGGCATCTCTCCAGTCATCCAATCAGCTACCTCTTCTAAACTCTCGTCATCAACAGCAACCCCACAAAAATTGGCTTGCTCTGGTTCGTCATCAGAGGACGAGTCAGAGATCCAATTCTCCATCTCAGCAACGTAGCTTCTTTCTCTGTAATTGTACTTGTATTTGTTCTTATAGTAGTCTTGGTCTTTTACCAATCTACCCTTACAATTAGCAGAGAAATGGCCGGGTTTGCCACATCTAAAACATCTACCATCATTCTTGTTGATGGGTTGGGCAGCATCTGTTTGATTCTGGGGGGCTGGAGGATTGTACTTTTGTTGTGGTGTTTGCTCTTGTGGAGCTCTGTTGTTATTACTCTGATAGGGTGCAGCATAACCTCTCTTCTCGTCTTTCTCTTCTCTCTCATATCTACCTCTTCTATCAAATACTTTGTTGCCAAATCTCTTTTTAAACTTTTGAGTTATTAAGGCAAGAGATTGGGCAAAAGCATTGATATCATCATCCTCTGATGAACTTTCCTCAGCATCACTTTCAGCAACTAGACTTTTCTTTCCCTTCTTTCTCACAACCTTCTCTTTCTTCTTATCTTTACTAGAGCTTTCTCTGGTGGATTTCCCTTCTGTGGAATTCTTTGAATCAGATATCAAAGTTATTGGACCTGCAATGGTGGATTTGTCTTTCTGTTTGACAACATTCTTCTCTTGTGCAGCAAGAGTGCCATACACATCAGTAAGAGACCATGCATCCAAATCTTGGTTAGCTTGTAAAGACATGGATAGATTCAACCATTCATCATTTAGACTTTTCAAAAATAGAACATTGTTATCTTCCTTCGACCTAACAACCCCACACTTTTTGCATTTGTTTATTAAAACATTAAATCTGTTGTAGGTCTGTTGTAAGGTTTTCTCAGGAAGTGCCTTGAAATCATTGTATTCATTAATACAGTGGGTCCTTCTGTTCTTTTGGGTCTTAATACCACCCTCAAGTTGATTAAGAAGTTGATCCCAGATTTCTTTAGCAGTAACACATGAATCTAGTTCTTGGAAAATATCGTTGGGGATGGCCATAATCAGAAGTCTAACTGCCTTGAGGTCATTTTCCATTTTTAGCCTTTCTTCATCAGTAAACCAGGTGGTTTTAACCTCGAAGTGAGCTGGAACCTCAGCAGTAGTTCCTGTAGCGGGTACACGATGAACCAAAACCATGGGTTGGAATGGTCCACTTGTGACATATCGCATAAGGTCTCTATCCATTCCATCAAGGAAGTTAACCATCCTGATCTTCCATTGAGGATATTCATCTCTCAGAAGAGTAAGAGGTTTGGTCAGAGAACCAGCAGTGTAGATGGCATTAATGTTGTTATTAGCCATCTTTTTGGAAAACAGAGTATGAAGGTTTCAGAATCTTTTAAAAGGATTTTGAACTGAAAGTAGATGAACAGTAACCAATGGAACAGTAACTTGAGTAGAGAAGATTTTCAGACTATCTAGAGAGTTTTAAACAGGGATTAAAGAACTCTGAAAACTTGTTTTGAACTTAGAACAGTAAAAACAGAGTATTATATGAAGCTTTTGAAGAACAAACACAAACAACAACTATGAGTCAACCTGGTGAGATTGGATCGATTGATTTGAGCAAATCAATCCTCTCTGATACCAATTGTTGGTTCCCAGATTCAAGTTGTCTCACAATAATAGCATAAAACAGATAGCGGAAGCATTATATAAAGCCATTAAATGTGAGTGATTGTGTAAACGATTATGTAACAATGAGAGTATCAAACAGTGAATAGTAAATGATAACAAGATCAAGTAAATAAGCTGCTCGTATATTGTTAACAATGAATAACACCAAGAACACGTTCAAGTGTGCGTATTCAAAAATCTCTCAGGAAACAAATCGTACAGTGGTAGTGCTATGGAATGTAGCTGTGTGTGCTCTCACAATTGTGGAAAACAATTCTTCCAAAAGCTTACAATTGTGTGCACCACTAACGTTCTATTTATAGCCTGATAAAGCACTAGACATTGTACTATCTAACCCTAAGGTGACACGTGGAAAGTGTGTCTCTGTCCTTTTAGGGCTTACGTGGAAAGTACGGACACGTGTCTAACACTTAGAGATTTCTACGAGACTTAAGCTTCACATAGGTCTTCATTCACCAGAGTTCTTATGCCAGAGCTCTTATGGTCTTCTGGTGTGATTAGTTCTTCTATTGAATAAAAAAGTCTTCTGCCAGAGCTCTGTCGAGCTCTGATGGTTCCGCCAGAGCTATGTCGATCTCTGGTGGTCTTCTTGTTGATTTTATTCTAAGTCTTCTGTCGAATCTTTGGTGGTCTTTTGACTTGTAATATTTTCAATACTTTTACATCTTGTATACTTGGGGCTAACAGGATTAGCAATGTCGACAGAACCTAGAAGTACCATTCGTAGTGAGGATAATCTTGATGACATTAGGAATTTAGCAAGAATCCCTGTGGGGATTACTGTGAGCAAGGCCGGTCAAATTCGACCGGAGATGTGTCCAGAGGGGTACGTCGTGATATACGAGTACCCATTCAAGATAGGTTTCGAATGGCCTTATTCGCCTTTGGCCAAGGCTTTTATGTGCGAGTTCAACCTCTCGTCGGGGCAACTGATGCCCCAATTCTGGCGCGTCATCCAGGTCGTCGAGCGACTTACCAAGAACTGGAGTCGCCGATGAACGTGAAGGATATCTTGACGGCTTATCAGGTCAAGGTGGACACGTATCGTCGTTACAGTCTATTTTCAAAGCACAAGGACGATCGAACCCTGGTCCTGAAAACTGCGGTCAACGACCGCAAATGGAAGACCAGGTACGTACTCGTGCGTGTGGCAACGTTGGACCCCGATAGTGACTGGATCAGGTCCGGTTGGAATATGGCGGGTGAGTTTTAGCTTTGGTCGAGCGTTTTTATTGTATTTGTTTATTTTCTTCTCGACTAATCTTCTCCCCCTTATGTTTTCAGACATTAACTTCGACAAGGTGAAACCCAACGACGATTCCAAGACCAAGATCGAGAAGTTCTTGGAGATCAGTCCTGACGATCGATCGTTCGTCACGTGACACTTGGTAGAGGAGGACGACGACTTGGTGTTCTTGGGTGAACGCCTACAGGCGAGACGGGAAGAAGGGAAAGACGAAGAGGGGGGAGAAGAGACTGAGGAGGAAGAAGAGAAAGAGAAGAAGGAGAGAGAAGAGTTGAGGGAAGAAAAGGAAGAAATGACCGGTAAGTGTTCCTTTGCTTTCTTTTCGTTCGACCTAATTTTTTTCTTCTTTCGATCGTCTAATTGTTCTTTCTTTTGCCTTATAGGGAACCCTCAGGCGAAGATGACGCACACAGCTTCCAAGAAGGCAGCTCAAGTTGAACTGGCCCGTCAGGGCAGGGAAAAAAGGAAGGAGATCCCGACAACTGGGTCGGGTGTCCTAAAGCGGACCAGGATGATAGTATCGAAGGAACCGTCTTTAAAGACGGGCGGCTCATCGAGAGTCGTCACGCCTGAGAAGGCAAAGGTGTCGATCGTATCTTCTGAGAAGACAAAGATGTCTTCCGACGCGGTTGACGCGACGCCAGTTAGCCCGATGCTTCAGGCGACAAAGACGGCGTCTGCGTCTGCGACATCGACCCGTACAGCGGCCGACAAGGGCAAGGGTCACGCGACCGAGGATAAGGAAGTCACGAAGGTTAACTTTACATTGCCGTCGGACTTCTTGGCTGACAATGCCCTAGACGGGGAGAATTTGTTTTCGCATATGTGGAAATATCAGCTCCCATCTTTCGAGGAGCGTTTCCGAGGGGTTTCCATCGAGGACACTGGATCGCATGTCGCCGGACTGGCGTTACTGGTAAGTTTTTCTTCCAAAACTTGTTACATTTTGTCGTTTGTTAACTTTGTCGAATGTTTTCCTTAACGATACTTATCGTGTTTTTCAGACGTTCCAGTCTTCCTTGGCATTGCATGCTGAAACGACAAAGATAGAAGGCCTAGTGGCCTCTGCTCTTAAGAGAGAGGATGCGGCGCTGGAGAGGGAGAAGTCCACCCTGGCACGTGCCGAAGATATGTCGGTACTACTCGACGACGCTCTGAACGAGCTGGAAGCCGTGGGTCACGCAAAGGATGAGGTGAACTCTCGTCTGAAGCAGTCCCTGTCTTTGATCGCTGATCAAAGGAAAGAGTTAGACAGGATGAACGAGTCCTTGGCGATGAAGGAAAAAGAGGATGAGGAGTCCAAGTCTAAGGTGGCGAGCTTGGAGAAAGAGGTGAAGGAGCTGCATGACGAGACTAAAACCATCTTCGCCTTTGCTCGACTCACCGCACGGGCGGCGATCATGCGACGACACCTGTCGGGCAAAGATCCTTTGGCCTCGGCATCAGACGAGCTTGCCATCTTCTTGAAGGACGTCGGGACCGAAAGAGACCTTGACTCGGATGACGAGAAGGAGGTCAAGGAGGAGGAGGAGGTCGAAGTTTCAACGGGTGAGGTCTCTGGTAAGGATGCGATAGACGCTCCTCTTCAGCCTTAGAAAAAATCTTTGTTAATTTTTTTTTGCTACTCGATCGTTGGTGGTCGAGTTATTTGGATGTAACTGACAGTTTATTCCATGAATGAAACTTAGACTTCTTTTGAACTTATGTCTTATACCTTTTGTGAATAGATACAATATCAATTGCGAAATTCACTAGTATAGAATGAACAAGAAATCGTGCGACTTAGGCATCCATCGTAATACATAAGTCATAAGATTTTTAAATCGTGTTGGCAAACACAAGCACATGCGATCACAACATTCATTCAAAACATTAAATTCTTCTAAGTTAACAATAAACTTAGATCGCGGGGTCGTTTAGACCTTAGGATTGTACAACTAGATCGTACGATGAACTTAAATCATGTGTCCCTGCGATAGGATAATCGAGTTATAGACTCGATCGCTTATGTCGTGCGATTCTTCGAGACTGAGGTCGTATAGTAGACTTAACAACTTATGGCGTGCAATCTGCGATAAAACGATGTCAGAGGTTGGTCGTTGGCTAGCCAACGACCCTCCGATGCTTAAGTCAGTAATCGTCGTGATAAAAAATCGTATGGAAGAAGGAAAAGGACTTAGAAGAAATACCTTCTCAGATGCGTTGCACTCCAGCTATGTGGGATATCCCGATTGTCGAGGGTTTGGAGCCAATAGGCACCTTTACCCACGACTTCTAGGATATGACTAGGACCTTCTCATTTGTCATTCTTCGACCGCGACCCTAGCAAGCCAATCCTGGTGCTTTACTTCTCAAATGTTTCTTGTCTTGAGGAGGTTGTCGACCTCGTCATTTATCACCTTATTCCTTTCAGGAGCCAATAGGTTTCAATGACGGGTCGACATTGAATTTATGAGAATTGACGTTAGGGTCTATGCCGACCATGTCTTCGTGCGACCAGGCAAAACAATCGACATGTTCCTGTAAGTAAGATATTAGTTTGTCTTTAAAGCAGGGATAGAGAAATGAACCTGTCAAGACCTTCTGGTCGGGCTTGCTTCGGTCCAGGATGATTTCGTCGACCCGTAACTGCTAGATGCCCTACTTTTGCGGCTTCAAGGTGGTCTTATAGCAGTCACGGGCGACTTTCGGCTCACTTTTGATCTCTTGGATTCCCCATGGCGAAGAGAATTTCATGGTCTGATGGTACGTCGAGGGAACGACTTTCATTTCATGGATCCACGGTCGACCTAAGATGATGTTATAGGCCGACGAGCAATCAATGACGCTGAACTTCGTCTGCTTATTGATTCCCCCTGCATAGACAGGCAAGGTAATCTCTCCAAAGGTACTCGTCGCGTCTCCATTGAAACCGACCAAGGTTGTCGAGCGTCGGGTGATTTCCGATCGATCGATTCCCATGGCCTTGATGGTATCAAGGAATACGATGTTTGCTGAACTGCCTCCATCGACCAAGACTCGTCGGGTTAAACAATTACCAATCGTGAGTTGAATGATCAACCCGTCATGATGCTTTTGATACGAGTCACCGAGGTCGTCTTGGTCGAAAGTGATTTTCATAGCTTCTAACTCCAGATCACATTTGGGTCTCAATGAGCGTGGGATAGGCCGATCGTCAGGTGCCTGGCTGGCATGACATTTGGCTGCGGAATACGTCTGACCGCATACGCCGGAACCACTAGTGATTCAATTGACGACCTTTGCATGCTCGGGGGTTGGCGGTCGAGCGTCGTTAGTTGGAGTAACGACGTCGTCGATGATATCTTTGAGATTGCCCTTCGGGACGTGATATGCTAGCTCCTTTTTGAGAGCTATGCAATCATCTGTAGCATGACCATGGTCGACATGGAAGTCGCACAATTTTGATTTATCTTTCTTATCGTCGTCTTTATCGGACTTTTTTGGCCACCGAATGGTCACCTAGACGGTCTTCAGGGCCTCGACCAAATCCTTAGTAGTCCCTTTGAATCCATAGGAGGATATCTTAGGGTATTGAGGAAATTTGGTAGAGTTTGCGGTCTTGAACTCCGCCTTCATCTTGAAAAGGACGTTCGAGATTTGTCGCGCATGCTCTGACTTGGATGCTGCCTTTATTTTGAACTTTGGCTTCTTAACACCAAGTGACCTCTTATCGTCGGTATGCTTACGATGAAAGGTAGCGTCATCTTTTACCCTCATATAAGCAAGGGTTCTGGCTCGGACGTCTTCATAATTCTCCGGGGGTACTTGGTCAGATCAGTGTATAGACCCGAACTGTCGTCTAGACTACGTTTATAGGCTTCGATCGCGGTCTTGACGTCACAATTGCGGATACTGATCATTTCTGCATTGAACCTATTGAAGTAGCTTCGAATAGATTCCTTGGCTTTCTGCACGACATAATACAAGTCGCTGGTGTGCTTCTCCATCTTGCGACTACTGGGGAATTGCTGGGAGAACTGGTTGACCAACTCAGCGAACGACCCGATGGATTTGGGTTTGAGGTTGATCAACCATTAGAGGGCAGGACCTGTGAGGGTCGCCCTAAAACTTTTGCACATGCAGACTTCTTGATACATTTGAGGGATCGAGATCGTCCACATTAGCTGCTTATACTGCGCGATGTGCTCCGTCGGATCGGTTATTCCTGAATACTTGGGCTTGAAAGCAGGGATATTATATTTCTTCGGGACGTTGACTGTCGCGATCTTGTCGACGAAAGGCGACGCCTGAAATCCTGAACGAGGCTCGACATCGACAGGTACGGCTGCCCCCGGCAGCTTAGCGAGCAAAGACAAAACATGCTTGTTCTGATCTTCTAGCATTTTCAACCGCTGAGCGACGTGGTCATTAGGATCAAGATTTACTCCTGCTTGAGGGTTACCTCCCGGACTGGTGCCATTGCCGTACGACGAACCATTGGCATCCCCGTTGAAAGGAATAAAATACGGCTGGGGCCATTGTTCATGGGTGGTGGCCTTATATGATGAGGAGGGACTAGCCCGAACTGAGGATTTGGGTTGAACGATCCCTGCTGCTGATTCTGCATGAATGGACCTGGCTGCTGTTAATGCCAAAAATCGCACCAAAGTACAATTTAACAACTAAAGAAAGGAATCGTTCGACAAAAGCGTGCGACAAATACAGAAATGTAAATGAGACTGAGACTTTGGTGACGCGGGAAAAACCTCAACGAGGAAAAAACCCGCGGACGACTGTGGAAGTCGTCGCTGCACTATGGTTGCCAAACAGGGGTGATGTCCTTGTGTTTCTGGTGTCGATCGTACAGAGATTACAATACAAATGAAAGAAAGACTTCGAAATGTATAGTAACAAGTGTTTTGAATGTAAAAACAATGTGCGTTGTGTGCTAAAACTGTGTGTCGTGCGCTGATGTCGTGCGTCGAGAGCGATCTTCTACGAGTGATTTCTTTGTTTCGAGTGCTTGTGTCTCTTGTTCGATGTTGTGTCTCCGTGTTCTCTTTTCGTGTCCCCTTGAAATGACGATTATCTTTGATATTTATAGTCTTCGGACGCTTTAATTGGCTCATTAAATACTTCGATAACTGTCGTAACGGACGTCGTCTTTAGTGATGTTTAATGACCTTCATCAGTTATAGCCGTTTGTCCATTAATGATGTTGACTCCTGCATTAAACACTGAACAAACGTAACAGTTTATGTCATGGGTTAGTTGGTCGAGGTCGCATGGTTCTATGCGACGATCGTGTGAGCTAGGCGACGTCGAGGTCGAGTATCGTGAGGTAAAAAGACTTTCGATTTTATCTTTAATCAAGAGTTTAAAGTACTATGATTTTACCTTCGTTATGGAAAAGGGAATAAGTGTTTCCTTACCTTGGTCGTGGTCGAGACTGGTGAATTTTTGCCCAAACAGTTTGCCCCCAAAATTTGAAAGTAGGATGGCAAATTCGAATTTTAAATTTTGTCAGTCGGACGCATAAGACTATGACACGTGTCAAAATTTACCTTGGTTGTCTTGGAACTAGATTGATCCGATTTTAACTGAACGAGAAGTCGAAAAGAAAACGGGATCGTGACGTCATACTGACGCACGATCGTGCTTACCAGCTGTTTTTGACAGGTGTCGACGATCTATGCGGTCATACGAAAAGACGAGGGCGCGTGTTGATCATCCAAGGACTCGACCTGACATGATCGATCGTTTAAATAGAGATTCTGATGGATCATTTCCTTTTATGGATTTGGAAAGTTTTAGGGTGAGATTCTTTTTCTGATTCCTTACTGCCCTTCCTCCGATCTTCTCTGAAATCGCTAGGATTTCTGACTAGCTTAATATTTCGAAGCTTTTGAGCACCTATATAAGGCATAGTTTCTCGCCTTTCCATTCATTCTTGAATGAGGCATTTGTGCTTTGAGTCCATTGCTTTTAAGTTTATTGTGTGATGCTCTTCTTTTGTATGTTCTCAGGAAGATCGTTGACAGATGTGCCAACCATCTCCGCTAGGAGAATGGCACGACCTGAGCGTATCCGCAAAGGAAAGATGCAAAGGGACCCTGATCGTTGCGTCGGGGTTTTACTGAATACGGGGACGATGATTCTGAAAGGGATGCTTTCAAAGGTTGATGACTTATTGAGAGTCACTATGCTTGAAAAGGTGAAGGCATTGATCGTGATTGACGCGATGTCCGTGGAATCTGCGCATCTGGCGACAATGTCCTCTGCAACCATGTCGACCCCTTCGTCAGCCGACAAGGGCAAGGGTGCAAAGATGGGAAAGGGTGAGAAGAAAGTCACGACGGTCAACTTTATGTTGTCGTTGGATCTCTTAACTGTCCATATCCTTGACGGGATGGAGTCGTTTCCGCATCTAGGGAAATATCAGCCCCTATCTTTCGAGGAGCGTTTTCGAGGGATCTCTGTCGTAAAAACGGGATCACGTATAGCCGTACAGGCGTTCGTTGTAAGTTTTTCTTTCAAAACTCATGTTTTCAATGTTTTTCTCAGTTTTCATTGGACGCTTGCTAACATAATTCCTTTGTTTTTACAGATGTTTCGATCTCTCCTCGTTCGGTATGCGAGGACAGAGAAGACATTGGACCGGAAGTCGATCGTTGAGGGTGTCATATTCCTTCCTCCAACCTTAACATTAATCTTGAGAGCCGCATTCTCAAGACATTGCGGACTTACCTTCACGGCGTGTTCGTGGCATCAAATATTGGGAGACAGTTCCCAATTATGTTTTCTCATACTTGTTTGATCCTTGCATAAGTTATTTAATGTGCTTCGGGGTCGTCGAGGATTCCAAGGTCGAGACTTCGGACAAAGACGTGGCTGACAATCTAGCCTTAGGATAAATTTCTGTTTTACAAATTTTTCATATCTGATTATTGGTGATCAAGTTGTCTGATGTAATTATGTTTAAGTATGAAATGAAGTTTCGTGAGATCTGTTTACTACAAGCAATTGTCGAAAGTAATTTCAATTGTATAAACGCACTTGTAGATCGAATACAACTGTAGATACGTGCGACTAAGGCTTTCTATTGAAAGATAACGACCATAACATTAGTTGTGTAAAAATCAAGTATACATGTGTTTAGAGCATTCATTCAGAATATGAGGCTTTTCTAAGTCGAGACACTTAGATTGTGAGTCGATTGCATAATCGAAACATGTGATGACTTTAAATCACGTATCGAGTCGTGTATTAGACTTATGTTATGCGTTTTTGGGAAAGTCACATGATAAACTTTTGTCGTGCGATCCTGCGATAAAATATTGTCAGAGGTTGGTCGTTGGCTAACTAACGACCCTCCGATGCTTAAGTTAGTTACCGTCGAGGTGAAATAAAAAATCGTATGAAAAAGGGTTTAAAAGAAATACCTCTTTAGACGCGTTGCATTCCAGCTGCGTGGGATTTCTTGGTTGTCGAGGGTCTGGAGTCGATAGGCCCCTTTACCCACGACTTCAGATATATGATAAGGACCTTCCCACTTAATGGAAAGTTTACCTGCGTTGAGCTCTTGGGTGTTTTGGAACATTCGACGGAGGACATAGTCGCCTTCTTGAAAGACTTTGATTTTGACGTTTTTGTTGAAATGTCGCTCGACCGCTTGCTTTTGTGACACCATCCTAATCAAGGCTGATTCTCTAAGTTCTTCGAGGGCGTCGAGGTCGTATCCTAAATCGACCAAGTTGTGATTGACTGAAGTATGCCTAGAAGTTGGGAGTTGGACCTCGACCGGTAGAACTGCTTCACAACCATAGACTAGAGAAAAAGGGGTTTGTCTTGTGGACGTGCGAGGTGTCGTGCGATTTGCCCACAGGACCGAAGGAAGTTCCTCGACCCACTTTCCCTTTGCAGCTCTTAGCCTTTTCTTGATCGAAGCGATGATGGTCTTGTTACTCGACTCGGCAAATCCGTTAGCTTGGGGGTATCTGGGAGTCGAGGTTGTCAGCTTGATGTTTCTATCTTCGCAGAATTGTTGGGTCTTGTCGCTTATGAATTGGGATCCGTTATCACAGACGATTTCGGATGGAATCCCAAATCTGCATATGATGTTAGTCTGGATAAAAGAGATGACTTCTTTATCCCTAACTTGGGAAAAAGCAGTCGCCTCAACCCATTTGGAAAAATAATCGGTGAGCACAAGGAGGAATACCTTTTGTCCCGGAGCTGGGGGTAGCTTGCCGACAATGTCCATTCTCCACCTTATGCAGGGCCATGGGATAAGTGTCGAGTGCAAGGGTTCAGAGGGTTTATGTGACATACCTGAGTGTCGTTGACAAGGATCACAGTTCTGGACATATTTGACGGGTCTTGTCGCAACGTTGGCCAAAAATACCCTTGTCGAGAGATACGATTAGCCAAACTGCGACCTCCTGAATGATTGCCACATTCGCCGTCGTGCATTTCTTGAAGGATTTTCTGGGCCTGACTTTTGCTAATGACGCATCTTAGGTTTAATCCTGTTGATGATCGTCGATAGAGCCTATCTCCAATCATGATATATTTAGATGCTTTGAATCTGATCTTCCGGGCCTCCATTTTGTCTTCTGGGAGTTGGTCGTGAGTGAGGAAATTTCGGATGTCGCACGACCAATCATCCTCTTCATCTTCGATCTGGGAGACATCGACGTTTTCGATGGACGATGTCGCCAGATGGATCATGGGAATGGCGTCGAATATTGGTTCGACCAAAGCAGACCCGAGATTTGCTAAGGCGTCGGCCTGAGTATTCTGATCCCTCGGGATCTGTTCAATAGAAAAAGATTTGAATTTTTCGGAATTTTCTTTTGCTACCTTTAAGTACGCTGTCATTTTTGAATCTTTGGCCGCGAATTCCCCATTGATCTGGTTTACCACTAGGAGAGAATCGCTTTTGACATGCAACGCGGTTTCCCCCGAGTCGTAGGCCATATTCATTCCTATGATCAGGGCCTCATACTCAGCTTCGTTGTTGGTGGTTTTGAAATCGCACCGGATCGAATATACCACCTTGCCCCCCTGTGGTGACTTTAAGACGATGCCTAGTCCTGAACCTCTAACGTTGGATGAACCATCGACATATAAGATCCAAGGCACGTCGTCGTGAGTCGCCACATATGACACTTCGAGTCCTGCTTCTTTTTCCATTTCAGGACTGAAATCAGCAATAAAGTCTGCCAAAGCTTGCGATTTGATCGCGGTTCTGGGTTTGAAATCGATGTCGTAACTGCTGAGATATATACTCCATTTTGCTAAGCGACCTGTCAACTCAGGTTTTCTTAAGACGGACTTTAGAGGAAAGTTAGTCACGACAGTAATAGGATGTGACTCAAAATAGTGTCGCAGTTTTTTAGCAGCTGTGACTAGCGACAAGAGAAATTTTTCCATAGAGGAATACCTGGTTTCTGCGTCCAAAAGAGATTTACTTACATAGTAGATTGGCAGTTGCTGCTTTTCATCTTCTCGTGTTAGGAGAGCACTTACCGCGTTGGGACTAACATCCAAATATAGCTGTAGCACCTCATGATCGTGAGGTTTCGACAATAAGGGAGGCGACGTCATGTACTCTTTAAGCTTTTGTAATGCCTGCTAATGGTCGTCTGTCCAGTCGAAACCTCTATTTTTCCTGAGGACATTGTAAAACAGATGGCATTTATCTGAGTTTCGAGAGATAAACCTATTCAAGGCTGCTACCCGACCAGTGAGCCTTTGGACCTCTTTGAAATTTCTTGGAGACTTGATCTCGACGATAGCCTTGATCTGGTCGGGATTAGCCTTGATGCCTCGACGAGTGACCATGTAGCCTAAGAATTTCACAGCGCTGACACCGAAAGAACATTTCGTCGGGTTAAGTTTCATGTTGTATTCTCTAAGGATGTCGAACGGTTGCCTCAAATGCTCGACGTGGTCGATAGCTTGCTTCGACTTGACCAGCATATCGTCGATATACACCTCCATCGTGTCGCCAAGACGGTCTTTGAACATCTTGTTCACCAGGCGCTGGTAAGTAGACCCTGCATTTTTCAGTCCAAAAGGCATAACCTTATAACAGTAAATACCTCGGTCCGTCATAAATGCGGTTTTTTCTTGGTCCTCGACGTGCATTAGGATTTGATTGTATCCGGAATAGGCATCCATGAACGTCAATAGTTCATGCCCCGCTGTTGCATCGATCATGGCGTCGATGTGAGGTAATGGAAAAGGATCTTTTGGACAAGCTTTATTGAGATCTGTGAGGTCGATACAGACTCTCCATTTGCCATTTTTCTTTGCCACGACCACGACATTAGCGAGCCAATCGGGGTACTTTACTTCTCGAATCTTTCCTGTCTTGAGAAGGTTGTCGACTTCGTCATTTATCACCTTATTCCTTTCAGGAGCAAATTTCCTTCGCTTCTGCTTGACAGGTTTGAACGATGGGTCGACGTTGAGCTTGTGGGAGATGACATCAGGATCTATACCGACCATATCTTCATGCGACCAGGCGAAACAATCAGCATATTCCTGAAAAAAATATATCAATTTCTCCCTGAGGCAGGGACTGAGGGATGACCCGATAAAGACTTTTTGCTCAAGCTTGCTTGGATCCAGGACGACTTCCTCCAAGCGATAATCGTTGACTTTTTGCTCAAGCTTGCTTCGAGCCCCTCCTGCGCTGGGACAGCGGCTTGCTCTGGGTTTTCGTTATCTGCCATTTTCCTGAAATCGAAAACAGAAGAAACTCCAAGAAATTGTTGGCACGACGCACGTTTGTCGAAGATTTTCTCTAGATGGGGTCCCACGGATGGCGCCAAACTGTTAATGCCAAAAATCGCACCAAAGTACAACTTAAGGTCGATGTGGACTTTAACAACTAAAGAAAGGAATCGTTTGACAAAAGCGTGCGGCAAAGACAGAAATGTAAATGAGACAGAGATTTTGGTGACGCGGGAAAAACCTCAACAAGGAAAAAACCCGCGGACGACTGTGGAAGTCGTCGCTGCACTATGATCGCCAAACAGGGGCGATGTCCTTGTGTTTCTGGTGTCGATCGTACAGAGATTACAATACAAATGAAAGAAAGACTTCGAAATGTAAAGTAACAAGTGTTTTGAATGTAAAACCAATGTGCGTCGTGTGCTAAAACTGTGTGTCGTGCGCTGATGTCGTGCGTCGAGAGCGATCTTCTACGAGTGATTTCTTCGTTTCGAGTGCTTGTGTCTCTTTTTCGATGTTGTGTCTATGTGTTCTCTTTTCGTGTCCCCTTGAAATGATGATTATCCTTGATATTTATAGTCTTCGGACGCTGTAATTGGCTCATTAAATACTTCGATAATTGCCGTAACTGACGTCGTCTTTAGTGCTGTTTAATGACCTTCATCAGTTATAGCCGTTTGTCCATTAATGATGTTGACTCCTGCATTAAACACTGAACAAACGTAATAGTTTATGTCATGGGTTAGTTGTTCGAGGTCGCATGGTTCTATGCGACGGTCGTGTGAGCTAGGCGACGTCGAGGTCGAGTATCGTGAGGTAAAAAGACTTTCGATTTTATCTTTAATCAAGAGTTTAAAGTACTATGATTTTACCTTCGTTATGGAAAAGGGAATAAGTGTTTCCTTACCTTGGTCGTGGTCGAGACTGGTGAATTTTTGCCCAAACAGCTGCTGATTCTGACCGAACGGTCCTGGTCCAGGGTTATGAACGAAGGGAGCGGATCCTGGTTTCTGACCGAACGATCCTGGACCGGGATTCTGGACGAATGGTCTAGGACCGTTCTGCGGTCCGAACGATCCATTTGGATTTTGATTTCTCAGCCGCGTGATTTCCTTAGCTGCCCTTCGACTTTGATCAGCAAGGACGTTGATTTGATTCCGACCAGCTTCCAACTCCTGATACATTTGAGCAATGAGCTGCTCATGATTCCCGTTGGCTGCCATTTTCCTGAAACAGAAAAAAGAGGAAACTCCAAGAAACCGTTAGTAAGACGCATGTTTGTCGAAGATTTTCTCTAGATGGGGTCCCACGGATGGCGCCAAACTGTTAATGCCAAAAATCGTCCAGAAGGATAACTTAAGGTTGATTGTGGAGCTTAACAACTAAAGATAGGAATCTTTCGACAAACCGTGCGACAAAGACAGAAAATGTAAATGTGACAAAGATTTTGGTGACGCGGAAAAAATCTCAACGAGAAAAAAACCCGTGGACGACTTTCAGGTTCGTCGATGCACTATGGTCGCCAAACAGGGGCGATGTCCTTGTGTTTCAGGTGTCGAGAGTACAATGATTACAATACAAATGAAAGAAAGACTTTAAATGTAAAGTAAAACAAGTGTATCGAATGTAAAAACCGGTGCGTCGTGTGTAAAAACTAAGTGTCGTGTGTGTAAGTCGTGCGTCGAGAGCGTTCTTTCGAGAGAGAGTTCTTTGCTTCGAATGTTCTTCAGAGTTCGGATGTTTTCAGATATCAGAGAGATGTCCCCAAATGGTGATGAAACCTCTGTATTTATAGTCTTCGAGCGCCATGAGTGACTCCATAAAAACTGCTGCTAACGGTCGTAACGGCTACTGTGTTAAATGCTCGTAATTGTTCTTGTCGGTTATGTCTGTTGATCATTAATGGCATTGATTTCTGCATTTAAACAACGAAAATATAACAGAAATATCTCATATTAGTCGGTCGAGTTCGCGAGGTTCCATACGATGGTCGTGTGAGTTAGACGACGTCATGGTCGAGTGTCGTGAGGTGGATAACTTTCGATTTCAATTTTGATCAGGGGATAAAGTAATATGATTTTAACTTATCATAGAAAAGTGTAATAAATGTTCTCCCTATTTTGTTCGTGGTCGAGACTGGGGAAATTTTTCCCCAAACACATGGAACCACCTGAATCTGCATATTAGCTCGAATAAATCGGACATTTCGAGCAGCTTCCTTTGCCGATTTCATATGGATCTCCAAATTTCCCTCTAATTATCATCACCTCGTTGGAAAATTGTTGATTAATGATAACAAAAAATTGGGCGAAAAGGAGATTTCTGCAGGGTTGACTTGACCTGCGTCCTTCGATGCCGGCAATAAGGTTCCATTTCTCTCTACTTTTTTTTAAAAATTTCAATACACTAACTCTTCACCGATTATACCCCTGAAAGATCCTTACCAAAACCACAAGGGTGGTGGCGTGTTGGCAAGGGCTTGGGGGATGTGGTGGAATATCCCATCCACTCCGGGTTCGAGTCCAGGCGTCAGCATTCTGTGGCCAGGCTTAGTCTCAGACGGCCGCTTTGTTTGTTTGTTTCCAAATTGCCAAAGATGTAGTCTAGGCAAAGCCTAGATGAACCTTATCCAAAAAAAAGATCCTTACCAATTGTCTATAATACCCTTACTTTTTGTTTTTTTATTACAAATAGACTTTTTTTAATCACCCTTGATTTATTCTAATCAATGGATTAGATTAGTCCTCTAGTTCTTAACATTTTTTTGGTCCTCACTAGATTTAACCCCTATATATATATATAATATAGGGAAGGGTTCAATAGAGAAGTCCAAATATTTAGAGAAATAGACAAGTGATCTTGGCCATTTATTCGGTCAAGATCGGCGGCTTTGACTGAGAAGCAGCGGATAATTACTCGTGTGGTCTGCACAAGATAGAGGGGTAGTTTCGTAAAAAATACACGGGCTGAGTTCATATATGAATCTGTGTGATTCACATATGAACTATACGTTCATATATGAACCTTTGTAATTCACATATAAACTTTTTTTAACTAATTCATATATGAACCTTTGTGATTCATATATGAATCAGTTAATTTGTTCATATGAAAAGTAGTTAAAAAAATTTCATATATGAATCACAAAGATTCATATATGAACACAAAGGTTCATATATGAATTAGTTAAAAAAATTCATATATGAATCACAAAGGTTCATATATGAACACAAAGATTCATATATGAATCAATTAATTGGTTCAACTGATTCATATATGAACCTACAGTTAATTAGTTTTATATATGAAACACAAAGGTTCATATATGAATCACAAGATTCATATATGAATTAGTTATAAAGAGTTCATATGTGAATTACAAAGGTTCATATATGAATGTATAGTTCATATGTGAATCACACAGATTCATATATGAACTCAGCCCGTTTTTTTGTAAAAGTTACGAAATTGCCCTTCTATTTTTGGAACAGCCGCAACTTTTGACCAGTCAAAGCCGCAACTTTTGACCAATTATAACCGATCTTGACCGAATAAATGGCCAATATCACTTCTCTATTTCTCTAAATATTTGGACTTCTCTATTGAACCTAAGGCTATATATATATATATGTGTTTGTGTGTGTGTATATATATATATAGCCATAGGTTCAAATGAAAAGTGCTAAATATTTGAGAAGTAGAGAAGTGATCATGTCCCTTGGATTAAATGGTCTGTTTTTTTAGGGAAGGGTAATTTTGTAATTAGCGTCATACCAATTAGAATCAAATTCAAATAAAACAGATCCTTTCCTGAATCAATCGTATCCTTAACAGCTATCTAATTCACTTTTATCGAATCCACACTCGTGATTTGCTCTCGTTTTCTTCTTCTATCGCAAAATTTAGGTTTTGAAAAGTTATCGATCAATCGTATTCGTAACAGCAATCTAATATGATGTCTGATTCAGTAACCGTTCCTGGTCAAGAAGTAGATCAAGAAGTTGATCAATTATCGAACGATGAAGATTGATGAAAATGAAGGTATTGTTTTTGAATTTTGTATTTGTTTACTATTTTTTCGATGTAGATGTGATTGATGAAGATGAATTGTAAGTAATTAATCGTTCAAATCGAAATTTGAACAATTTTAGTTCTTTTACAACTTTTTCGAGTTCAAAATTGAATATTAAGATTTGTTTTCTGTCTGTTAGAAACATTTTAGATTTATATATGAACTTGATGAATTTAGTTTGATTTGATTTGTGAATTTGTATTATTATATAACATTCATATATGAATTATTTGAGCGTTCATATATGAATTATTTTGTTTATTAATTGATTCATTAGTTAGTTGTAAATAATGAAATTGATTCATATATGAATATTTTAAGGTATTTGTAATTCGTATATGAACATTTGTTGAATTTTGAGTTGTTTTAAAAATGTTTATAGTATAAAGCATTCATATATGAATTATTTGTATTGTTATAAAACGTTCATATACGAACATTTGTTGAATTTGAATTGCTTTAAAAATGTTTATAGCATAAAACATTCATATATGAATTATTTGAATTGTTATAAAACGTTCATATATGAATTATTTGTTGTTTAGTTTATGTATTACTTTTATTTGAAAAAAATAAATAGATTCATATATGAACATTTTGAACATTATTTTTATATAATGGTGTTGTAGGTTCAAATCATTCTTTGGCATATACATCTGTTGTTCATCATGTAGTTTTTTCACTGTTTGGTTCGAAATTTTCAAATGTGCATGTGGATTTGAAGCCAAGAATAGGTACCTTTTTCAGTCTTGTCAGCAAGCCATTTCAATGTATGAACGGTATTCTGAGAAAGATGGTTTTGATGTTAGACTTTCAACAACTGTTAATGGTAATCATGGTCTTGTGAAGATAAAGTATGTTGTGTCTAGTAAAGAAGGGGATCCACTAAAAAGGAGTTTTAACACGGTTCATGATAGTATTGAAGGTAAAAATCATCTTAATTCAAATACGAAGAGGACAGGTTGTAAAGCATGCATTAGGTTGCGTTTTGTACCTTCAAAATCATTGTATGAGGTTTATCATTTTGAATAGAGACATAATCATATGCTTCTTGATCAAAATGATATGAGTATGTCTCGAAAACGAAGGCAATTGTCTTTAACCGATCAAGTTTTTATTCACAATGCTGCAAGTTGTAATATTGGAGCACCGAAGGCGCATACTTTGCATATGTCTTTGAATGGTGGGTTTGATGTTTCTGGTTGCACTGTTGATGATTATAATAATTTTAGGAGAGATCTGAATGCATTTGTTGGTGCTGGTGATGGTGAGATGGTTCTTGGTATGTTGGAAGATAGATCAAAAGATGATGCAGGATTTTCTTTTGAATATAATCGGCAGGATAATCAATTATGTGGAATTTTTTGGGCTGATGAAATTGCTAAACTGAATTACCAAGAATTTGGAGATTTTATTTCATTTGATGCTACATTTCACACAAACCAGTATAGAATGGTGTTTGTTCCATTTACTGCTATCGATAATCATAAAAAATCTATTACTGTTGGTGTTGCTTTGTTGTCGGGTGTTGTCGGGTGAAACTATTGATATATTTAAGTGGCTTCTTGAGGCGTTTTTGAAAGCACATTGTGGGAAGCAACCTAGTTTGGTTTTAACAGATCAGTGTTTGGCAATGAAACAAACTATTCCATTGGTTTTTACCGAATCACGTCACAGATTACGTATGTGGCATATAATGGTCAAAGTTCCAAACAAGGTTAGTATCTGTTCATATATGAATTATTAATAAGTTATTAAAATTTATATGTGAACAGAAAGTTCATCATAAATACATGTTCAAATATACGAAAGTTCATATATGAACTTGAAAGTTCATATATGAAGCGAAGGTTCATATTAAATACATGTTTAAATATGAAAACAAAGGTTCATATATGAACTTGAAGGTTCATATATGAATTATTCATATATGAACACAAAGGTTAATATATGAATTATTTTCATATAATGAAAGTTCATATATGAATTTTGTTTTTATAATCAAAGTTCATGTATGAATAATTATTTAGTTAGTATTCTGTTCATATATGCATATAGAGTTGTTGTTAATCAATGTATACATCACTTATATAGTTGTTTTTGAGTTATAAATCATTATTACTATATAACGATTTTGTAGGTTAGCACAACGATATACAGGGAGATAGATTTTAACAAACGGTTTAATAAACTAGTTTGGAATGTTCAATTGGAGCCTAAAGAGTTTGAAACTATGTGGTTGGGTTTGATTTCTGTGGATCCCAGATTAGTGCATACAATAAGAAATCAACAGTAATAATCAACAATCAGTATGATTTCCATTCGTCATCCATATAACTTTAATAAACCTTTTCAGAGAGTTTACAAAGTGTTTGCAATAAGCGTAATGACGATTAAACGATTATAAACGATTTCTGGATCTCTAACCTAAACAAGGTTTAAAGATAACTATATATACCAAGGCTTAATGCCTAAGGCCCACGGCCCATTAATCCTAAACTAAGCCCATTAAATAGTTAAAGGCTTTTTACAATAAATATTCTTTTCTAACCTTTTCTTTATATAACTTTCTAATGTGTAGGACATTTATGGTCCTAACAATCTCCCCCTAAAGTTATATAAAGAAAAAACGGTCTTGAAAACTTTAGGTCTTGATCTTCTCTTCCTCTTGAATCTTTGAAACACTTTGGTGTTGCTTGTCTTCATGACTTTCAACGCTCCCCCTTGAATAAAGCTGTTGGTCTTCATATCTTCAACTTTATCACCAGATTCAATGAATCTGTCTTTGAACTGCAAGTTGAATTTGCTTTCAGCTTCAGCTTCAAGAACTTGTAGAACCAATATGCTCGAAGGAGGAAATAATGATTTGTAGCGAACACCACTTGATAAGGAATGAGAATGATTGATCACTTGTAAATCATAACTGATCAATCAACAGTTACTCCCCCTCAACTTTTGCTAACTCCCCCTTAACTTGATAACCGGTGTCTTTGAATTTGTATCATTACTCCCCCTCATGATGAGTAGGAGCATCCGTAACATCATGTACTTTCAAAGACGAAATAGATGAGTAGCAAAATACCAGATAAAACATTTTAGTAACCAATATGGGGTAAATATCTAACACAGAAACACAAAAGTAACTATTATCACAACAATTAAAATAATTATGTGGCCTATGTTTAGAGTTGGCATCGGGGTATCTCTTATAGGACTTCCAGTTATCACTGAAGTAAAATTTAAAAATTAACTTCTCAAACTGTTCCGGCAATATTACGAAGATATGCAAATGGAATCACAAAGACTCGTGCATGTGTGAAAGAATTAAATTATATCTGTTTGGCTCAAAATATTGATTTAACTCGGGACGCAAGTTAAAAATCAATTGACACAGTGAATAGAATGTGAAGTTCGGAGACCGGAGCTGATGTCTTCCTTTTTCAATAACTAAGACCTCCGAGTGAGGAATAGATAGATTATGTGCTAAATCTCCGTGAATTTATGAAATAAGCATCTGTTGTGAGATACTTGAGTGGCTGGGTGGGGTGACACGAGTTATCGACACTGGGTCCATGTCTGTTTCAATATTCATCTCCAACGAACGAGAATAAATACATTGTGTGGTTACCCGGATAACTGACTCGGTTTGGTAAGGACCAATAATTCTTTTAAGTCCTGTCATAGCCTCACCATTTTTCTTTTCACTCCAAACTCATCTATGTATCTAGACCCCTCATTGATGTCTATAAATGGATGTGTTTCTTGGGTAGGTCCTTCCGGTTCTGGATAGACCATATAACTATTTAATTCCTAACACTCCTTTCATGCAACAAATAGAACAGTTGAGTAAACAGTGAAGTACGAGTTCTAAACTGAAATGTTTAGAAGTAAAACTATTTAAGAACGAGTCCTGATATGAGATGATCAGAAGTGATATAAATGAAGTTCGAGTTCTGATCTGAGGTAATCAGAAGTCATATAAATGAAGTTCGAGTTTTGATATGAGGTAATCAGAAGTCATATAAATGAAGTTCGAGTTCTGATCTGAGGTAATCAGAAGTCATTAAAATGAATTTGAAATATAGAATTTCAATAAACAAGATCAAGCGCTAAACAGATTGACTCACTGAGCACATTATGTTCAAAAATGAAACAATGATTAGAAAGTTTAATTGTGAAGAACAAGTCACAATTAATGTGTCAGATAAGAATTGAATCATTTACAAAAAATAGCGAACTTGGAAAACAACTAGGAATTCAAACGAGTGTATTTCCATCGAGAAATCAACGAATATGTGAGACATAGAAATAACTAAGTCAATGAAACATAACACGTGGCAATCATGGAAGTTAAAATTGGAGAATAACAAAAACACGTTAGTTATTCAGAATGAATTACCACGGTCTTTGAATTCAGTTAAAGTTCACTTACCTTTCATAAAATAGTACTCCCCCTCAAAATTGGCATAACCTTTGAATGTTCGTCATGTGATTTGTATAATATGAATTAAAATCTCACACGACATTCCTGCAAACAGATTAGAAGGAGTTTGGTATCCATCCTTTGATGGATCTTTGACGGTTAGATGCCCTATTATAGTGAGGACCGGGGATACTATACGTATCGTACCAATGAGATGAATATTTACGGTCAACAAAATTATTCAAACCACATGCAGAACAACAAATACAATCATGAGAAAGTTGAAGCAACTGTTGAGTTGAATAAAGTCTTAAAGGAAACTTCACACTTTGTTCAACAGAAGTTCGAGAATTAAAAGCATCATGATTATGATTGTATGTCCTAGCATGCGAAAATGACTTTGTATTCGTTGGGCTTTTATTTGACTTCTTTACTACCCAAACTTGTTTGAACCTTTTTCTTCGACCATTATTATCTGAATTACCATTAAAGTTATGATCAGTAGAGTTTGAGTAGAAAGGATGTCTATCAATTGGTCGACCGGTCCGTTTCCGTGTCTGTGAACGCTTTTGAGAATTTGAATCGTTTTTGGAAACATCGTTCACAGATCGGTTTTTGAGTTTTGTAGAACATTTGCCTTTCAGAAATTTGACCGGTCGATTAACTGCTTTTGAAAGAAAGTCGGTGTGATTTGGAAAGGGTTTGTCGAATTCAAACTTTTGAAACTCATCATCTGAACAACTTTTAGAATTCATATATGTTGAAAAATCAATATCAGGGATGGATGGACCATGATTGGTTGAGGGAGGTGAGGAACACTTTGAGTCTGTGTTTTTGGAAGAATCAGGTACGGAAGCTTTTAGAAATTCAGAGTTAAGATTCCTTTTAACAAAGTTATCTTGAGACTCTTTTCCTTTTTGCGAAGAAGTTTTGCCAATAAAGGCTTTACACGAAGATGTATCGGAGGAGTCCGAGGAAGGTTCAGGTGAAATCATCTTTTCATTTTTTAGTTGATCAAGTTTCTCTTGAAGTTGAAACTTGCTCACTTGCTCGTGCATCACTTCTATTGCCAAAGTAGACAGTTTTGATGTGAGCCGATCGATTTCATTCCGAAGGATTTCCAGTCCCTCACCCGACACAAATTCGGTTTTGGAGGATTTGAGTTTCTCAAGTTCATTTAAAAGCGCTTGCTTTTCCTTTTGAAAATCAGTCCTTTCCTTTTCGAGTGTCTCCTCTAACTCAACTATTTTTGATTCCAAAATGAGAGGAGGCACATAGAGTTTAAACTCGTCCGTCTCAGTTTTGGGTTCAGGTGCTGCGACCTCATCCTTTTTGGAGGAATCCTTGGGCTCAACAACCTTATAGACGTCAAAGTAGTCATTCGAAAGATACTTATACTTGTTTTTCTTGTAGGAATAATTAAGAGGCTCATATGCAAAAGGTAATTGCATCTTTGTGGTGTGTGTGCGTTTGTATTCCTCAGTTTCCTCTTCCTTTTCCTTTTCAAGATGACCAGTCCATTTGATTTTGTATTGAGGATACTCTTTGTCGAGACCTAGAAAACTAAAGTGATAAAGAGTAGGTCTCATTGTCAAAACCTTTTTCAAGTAATGTGGGTTATCGTACCCAATTCCCCATTCCTTGTTAAAATATGTGAATTCCTTTGGTTTGTTCATATGAATTATCTTATCAGTTTGACCTATTTTGTGAAGTTTAGTTTCAAGATCAGTTATTTTAGCAACAAACTCTTTGTGTTGAATTTGAAGAGAAGAGCATTGATAAACAATCTCTGCTTTCTCATTCTCACACTGATCAGTCTTTGAGTTCAATTCACATATTTTAGCTTTAAGGTCCTTTGGTGCTATAGAAAGATTTGTGCATTTTTCTTTAAGATTAGCATTGTCGGACTTTAGCTTTTCTGTAACCCTCTTTTGAACGTCTAGCTTTTCTTTTAACGAATTAATTTCAAGCAGTTGTTCATTAGAGGTAAGCATATATGACTCTACCTTTTGACCAAGCAGTTGAAGCTTATCAACTAAAGCATTATGAGTTGGTAGACATACCTGACAAGCTGCTGCAGATTGAGATGAGCAAGACATCTTTATTGCACTTAGATGATCGTCAGACAGTTGAAAATATCGATTCAAGGAAAAAACAGACAATCTCAAGATTACTCAAATGTCCCCCTTCCTGCGACTTAGCACGGGGGTCCGAATGAAAGGAGACATACTGGAAACAGCAGGGAAACCGGATGTTGGCACTTACAGGGTAGAGAGTCCGAATACACGAATGTCCGGATGATGTGTTCGGAAAGAGATACAATCCGAATAACATAGTCGGGAAGTCAAGTTACCCGGAAACAATGTCAATCTGGAAGGGTCCGGATAGCCTGATCAGTCTCGAAACCTAGAACAGTCCGGACGACTATGTCCGGTAAGTGGCGATTTGAAAACTTACCCGGATACAATTTTGAGTTCCGGACACGGCGGCTGAGCGTATAATTCGGATCAAAGATCAAAATAGGGTTCACGATTTTGTTCCTAAAAGATTAGAAAA
Source organism: Saussurea involucrata (assembly GCA_033807775.1). Taxonomy (NCBI): domain Eukaryota; kingdom Viridiplantae; phylum Streptophyta; class Magnoliopsida; order Asterales; family Asteraceae; genus Saussurea; species Saussurea involucrata. The sequence goes on along the minus strand of CM066314.1, from coordinate 38,287,795 downwards.
TAGCCCAAAAACACAAACTAACAGAACTCTAATCGATTTGTAAGCAAAAAAACCCATGATTTTGATGAAAAATTATACTTTTAACAAGAACAGAACTCAAACTTTAGAATGTTGATTTTGCATGAAAATCACTTAAACGAACAAATCAGATTCTGAAAAATTGCAGTAACTCTAACAAAGTCAATATGAATCTAACGGAATGAGCAGAAACAATCAATTTTATTAGAAATCAAAAGATGAGATATTGGGTTCAAGAACACAATCGAAATTTTTTTAAGAAACCTTACCAGAAACCTTTTAGAACCTTGAATTGAATCGTCTATATAGCTCTGATACCAATTGTGGATACAATAAAAAATCAACAGTAATAATCAACAATCAGTATGATTTCCATTCGTCATCCAAATAACTTTAAAAAGCCTTTTCAGAGAGTTTCAAAGTGTTTGCAATAAGCGTAATTAAACGATTATGAACGATTTCTGGATCTCTAACCTAAACAAGGTTTAAAGCTAACTATATATACCAAGGCTTAATGCCTAAGGCCCACGGCCCATTAAGCCTAAACTAAGCCCATTAAACACTTAAAGGCTTTTTACAATAAATATTATTTTCTAACCTTTTCTTTATAAATCTTTATATAACTTTCTAATGTGTAGGACATTTATGGTCCTAACAATTACTGAGTTCAAACTTCAGAAGAGCAAATGGTTTTCACACATGTTTCGTATTCGTCAACGATGGATTCCTGCTTATTTCAATGTAACAACAGGGTTTTCTTCTAGTACATATAAAAGTTTAGTGCCATTTGTCTAATAAATGAAAGTTAACTTGAGGGACTAATTTGTCAATTGGTGAAAGGGGTGTAGGGCACAAATCCCTAGGGCAGCCCTCATTAGCAACAAAATCATTATTTTGTGCTGGGTTTGGCGGCTAAGAGAGAGAGAGAGAGAGAGCAAGAGAAAGAAAGAAGGGCTTGGGAAGAAATCAAGAGAAACGGAGGAATCAAGGAAGAATCTTCAAGGTAATACATCCTGAATTCGTCCTCCTGATCACTGTAGTACTTCTCTTTCTTATTGGTATGGATTCTTAAGATTGATTTGGATGATTTTTTGAGTTTTCACCATTTTTCCTTTAAAATGGGTTTTATGGGTTTTTGTCTTAATAAACCGATTTAAGGGGTTGTAAATGGATTAAGTGAGTATTTGATGATGGGTGAATGAACCCTTAGGTATATCTAATCAAACTATTGGCTAAAAACGGGTTAAGGATCACTTTTAAGTTTTTAGTTCGAAACAGCCGTGGTCTCTGGACGCCATTGTTCAGTGGTGTCCGGATAGGTTGCACGTGCCCAGGTAAATGCTCCAAGAGGGTTCCCGGATGAAAGAAGTCTCCGGACAAGCCTTGGTATCCGGGTGTGTTATCCGGAGAGTTTGGCATCCGGATAGGTCGTGTCCGGATAGGTCGTGTCCGGATAGGCCGCGTCCGGAAAGGGGTTGTGTCCGAAAAGAATTATCCGGACAGCAGGAGATAACTATTAATCTGATGTAAATGTTATCCCTTTAGGTGTTCGTTTGGGTTAGCTTGGAAGTATTTAAGAAGTGCGTTGGACGTCGAGCAAGGTGAGTTCCCTAAACCTTTTACGGCGTAAAGTGTTAAACGTTTTCCTTACTGATTATGGTTCTTAAAGCGCCTGAAATGTTTATAATCGAAAGGCATGTTTCTCACGAATGTACCTATTTATATTTAAAAGAAAGTTTGACATGATGAAATGTAAGGCATGCTTTGTAAGGTTTTATTACATGTTTTATGTAACGTATGTGCATGCTATGTGATGTTGGTCTGCATTGTGGGATCAGTGAGCCTCGGGATCCGATGATCCCTTGGTTATGGATGATGAGCTTATTGTTTGGAATTCGTTTCCTCCTAGGCGGGTGGAGGGGAGTCTGCTTGGGCCCCGATCGCGAATGTTATGTGATCCATTACACAGTGCAGTACCCTATGTGATGAGTTACGATGTTATCATCAAAATAATTTCACTGTTGATACATGTTGTTTTATGGAGGGAATTCACTAGACCTTTTGGTCTAACCCTCGCTTTTCAAAAACTAAACCATTTTCAGGTAAGCGTTCAACAGGATCTTCTAGTAAGAATTAGGAGAGGAGGCAAGAAGGGCATGGAGATTAGAGAGACTCCAGTCTTACCTTGATGACTATAGCTAGTGCTCGGCTGTGGATTGTAGAGACTTCCGCTGTCATTTTTGTCTAAGTTTAGTTTGATGATGTTTAAAGACAAGCTTAAATTGTAATATGAATGCTAAATTTATGTTATTGTATGCTTATGAATTTGGGACGTTACAAATGGTATCAGAGCCTTAGTTTAAGGGATTTAGGTGACCAATAGGGCCTAAACTTAAACTGTAAGATGAGGAACACAGCCGAGACATAGGATTGCCTCTAGGAACGATCACTATAAATACGCTAGCAAATAAGGTGCCAAGGACAAACGTGTAAGGTAAGTTTGGGATTACACCTGGCCAGTGTAATTACGAACTTACAGGTACATGTGCGTGCTTAAACTTACCTTATATAGCAAGATTATTGTGTCATGTCTAGCAAAGGTTAATTATTGTCTTCTTTCAGCGTTAGTGGAATGGCTAGGAGAACTTTGAGGAGTAGGTCGGCAACTGCTGTGCCAAGGAATCAAGATGAAGAGGTACTAGAGAATGGACCGGTGGAACCGGCGAGGGCAACTGTTACCCGTGGAAGGGGTCGAGGTAGGGGTCGTGGAAGGGGACGGGGAAGAACACCCCACCGGGCCGCCACCCAAGTGGCCGGGGATGGGGGAAACCCGAACCTGGGAACGACTCGTGCAACTAGAAGAACGGGGAGCGTGGAAGCCCCCGTTCATCAAGAAGACTCTCTTCAGGAGAGTTCAGCTTCTGCAAGGAGGGTAACTCAGCCAAGGGGACGGGGTCGAGCCCGCGGATCTACATTTGTCACTCGAGAGAACCTAGCTGCTGAACTGGGTAAAATTCAGGAGACTCTGCAAGCTCTCCTAACTAAGCAAAATGAGTCGGCCTCGGGAAGCAAAGGGGCGAGCGAGAACAAAGAAAGTGTGGAGTTGTCAAGCCCAGTAGCGACTGGTACTGGGAGTCCCTCGAAAGCAATATCTCTGGTGGTGAATGAGTCAGCAGCTAAGGGTTGCAATTTCAAGGCCTTTGCCTCATGCAAGACCCTACTTTCAAGGGCGAGTGTGATCCGGTTTTGGCAATGAAATGGGTGAAGGAAATGGAGCTAGTGTTTGATACGTGCAAATGTGCAGATGGGGATCGGGTGATGTTTACCCTATCCACGCTGAAATCTGAGGCAGTTTACTGGTGGGATGCTGAGACCGGGGGAAAAGGCTCGACAATGGCTAAGGGAATGTTGTGGGAAGTGTTCGTGGACAGGTTCAAAGCTCAGTTATGTCCACTCGCGGCAGTGAAAAGGTTGGAAGAGGAATTTTTGGGTTTGGATCAGGGAGGTATGACGATGCGTGAGTATACCACAAAGTTTATCGAGAAGTCTCGCTTCGCGGATTTGTATGTGCCAACAGAGGAATAACGAGTGGAGCGTTTCATTCACGGACTGAAAAGTAGCATCCGAGAACTAGTTCTGACAAGAAACCCCACTACCTTCCAAGCGGCCATTAATGCGGCGGAGATGATCGAGAAGGAAAAGGTTCGTCAAATGACTGAGAAGGGTGGTGATAAGCGCAAATGGGAAGGGCCGGGTAATGATTCAAGGAAAGGGAAGGTGTTCTGACCAGAAACTCGTGCTAGCAAGGATTCAACTAGCAAGCCATGTAGTAAGTGTAACAAGAGGCATCGGGGAGAATGCATGGTAGGTTCTAATTCGTGTTACCGGTGTGGATTGCCCGGTCACATGTCAAGGGACTGTCCCAAAAGGAAATCATGTTTCCAATGTGGAGCTACTGGTCACACGCGGTATGACTGTCCGCAATTGAAGAATGATGGATCAGCTCAGTATGGAGGTCGTCAGGGAGGAAAGGGCAGTGATAAAGGAGCAGAACCGGCGCATCCGAAGGGACGTGCATTCCGCATGACGGCGGAAGAGGCGGAGGAAGTTCCGGATGTTGTGGCAGGTACATTTCTAGTGAACTCTCTATGTGCCAAAGTGTTATTTGATTCAGGAGCAAATCGCTCCTTTGTATCGCATGCTTTTATGAAATGTTTAGAGGTGAGGCCTAGACGTCTGGAGAGAGCTCTAGAGGTGGAAACTGCCAATGACAACTGGGTGTATGTTAAGGAGGTAGTAGAGGATTGTGTCATAGATATAAAAGGGAGATCGGTGTCTATGAAGCTATATCCCATGGCAATGGGAGAGTTTGATGTAGTGTTGGGTATGGACTGGTTAGCCGCAAATGATGCGAATATCGTTTGCAACAAAAAGCTGATCAGGATTCGGTTACCTGACGGAGATACCGTAGTGATCTATGGAAATCGCTGTAATAAAGCCACAAGCCTTATCTCCATGATAAGGGCTACAAAGTGTTTGAGAAAGGGGTGTCGAGGATTCTTGGCGTACGTGTTGGACGCCAAGAAAGAGAAGCGTGGGGTAGGTGATGTGCGAGTGGTAAATGAGTACCCGGAAGTATTTCCGGATGACTTAACAAGTCTACCCCCGGATCGTCAGATCGAGTTCCGAATTGATTTGATGCCCGGAGCTGCACCTATTGCCCGCGCACCGTATAGATTGGCGCCGTCCGAAATGAAGGAAATGATGACTCAATTGCAGGAGTTATTAGACAAGGGATTCGTTAGACCGAGTACATCTCCGTGGGGAGCACCCGTGCTCTTCGTGAAGAAGAAGGATGGTACTATGCGAATGTGCATAGACTACCGAGAACTCAACAAGGTCACGATCAAGAACAAGTATCCTATATCGAGGATTGACGACCTGTTTGATCAGCTACAAGGAGCCATCCACTTCTCCAAGATAGATCTGAGGTCAGGGTATCATCAACTCAAGGTGAGGGAGGAGGATGTGCCGAAGACTGCTTTCAGGACCAGGTATGGACACTACGAATTCTTGGTGATGTCGTGGACTTGATGAATAGGGTATGCCAACCTTATTTAGACCAGTTTGTGATAGTGTTCATAGCTGACATCCTGATATTTTCAAGATCGGAAGGGGAGCACGAAAGTCATCTTCGGACTATTCTCGAGCTGCTAAAGCAAAAGAAGTTGTATGCGAAGTTTTCTAAATGCGAGTTTTGGCTAAGGGAGGTACAGTTTCTTGGACACGTGGTTTCTGAGAAGGGAATTATGGTTGACCCGGCTAAGATTGAGGCCATCAAAGATTGGGAACAACCTAAGAATCCGTCTGAAGTTCGGAGTTTCCTCGGGCTGGCGGGGTACTACCGAAAGTTCATCAAGGACTTTTCGCGTATCGCCACGCCATTAACGGCCTTAACCAAGAAGAATGTCAAGTTCTTTTGGTCGGAGACGCAAGAGGAAGCATTTCAAAGGCTTAAGGATATGTTGAGCAGCGCTCCGGTGTTGTCACTACCGGATGGTTCGGACGATTTTGTGGTTTTCAGCGATGCCTCGAAACTTGGTTTGGGTTGTGTACTCATGCAACGAGGTAAGGTGATCGCTTATGCCTCCCGGCAGTTAAAGGATCATGAGGCTCGTTATCCTACGCATGACTTAGAATTGGCGGCAGTGGTTTTTGCCCTGAAAATTTGGCGGCATTACCTGTATGGGACGAAGTGCCAGATCTTCACGGACCACAAGAGCTTATGTCATCTCTTTGATCAAAAAGAGTTGAATATGCGCCAAAGGAGATGGATTAAATTGTTGACCGTCTACGACTGTAAGATTGAATATCATCCGGGTAAGGCAAACGTGGTGGCGGACGCTTTGAGCCGTAAGGAACGAAGTGGAACCCCCACTATTGTGGCCATGAGGGCTGAGGTGACATTCAACCTGTTAACAGAAATAAAGAAATGTCAAGTTGAAGCGCTCGAAGCTGAAAATCTTAAGAAGGAAATAATGGTAGGGCAAGCGTCCTTGTTAGTGGAAGATAGTCGAGGGGTGAAATGTCTCAATGGGAGAATCTGGGTTCCGAAACTCGGAGAGCTCCGAAAGCTGATTCTCGAAGAAGCTCATAAATCGAAGTACACGATTCACCCCAGAACTAACAAGATGTACGGAGATCTACGACGAGACTACTGGTGGCCCGGATTGAAGAAAGACGTGGCTCACCTTGTAGAGACATGTATGATGTGTTCACGAGTAAAGATCGAGCACCAACGACCGTACGGGAAGCTCCAGTCGTTAGAGATACCGATGTGGAAGTGGGATCAGATCAGGATGGGTTTCGTGACCCATTTTCCTAGAACTCCAAAGGGTTATGACGCCATTTGGGTGATCGTGGATCGGCTCACGAAGTCGGCACACTTTTTGCCAATACGAGAATCTTACTCGTTGGAGCAGTTAGCAAAGTTGTACATCGATGAGATCGTAACCCGTCATGGGGTGCCAACGTCGATAGTGTCCGACCGAGATAGCAGATTTACTTCCAAGTTTTGGATGAGCTTCCAAAGAGAAATGGGCTCGCAGATTAAGATGAGTATCGCTTATCATCCTCAGACCGACGGTCAGAGTGAGCGAATGATCCAGACGTTGGAAGATATGTTGAGGGCGTGTGCCTTAGATTTTCAAGGCTCATGGGAGAAGCATCTACCGCTAATCGAATTCGCGTACAATAACAGCTATCACTCGAGCATCAAGGCAGCGCCGTTTGAGGCACTCTATGGTAGAAAATGTCGGACATCGTTGTGCTGGAACGAGGTGGGCGAAAGACAGTTAGCCGGACCGGAGTTGGTACTGCTGACGTCCGACAAGATAGTTTAGGTACGTGAAAGGCTGACGGTCGCTCGCGACCGACAAAAGAGTTATGCGGATAAGAGAAGAAAGGGCATGGAATTCCAAGTCGGGGATTTCGTGTTGTTAAAGGTGTCCCCGTGGAAAGGAGTTGTACGGTTTGGGAAACGTGGGAAGTTAAGCCCACGTTACATAGGACCGTTTGAAATTACCGAACGAATTGGAGAAGTCGCGTATAGATTGGACCTGCCAGAGGAATTGCGTGACGTCCACAACGCATTTCACGTGTCCAACTTAAGGAAATGTCTTGCCGACGTAACCAAAGCGGTGTCGTTGAATGACATAAAAGTGGAAGAGAAATTGAACTTTGTAGAGGAACCTGAAGCAATCACGGATGTTAAGGTAAGGAAGTCGCGGAGCAAGGAGACTAAGATGGTTAAGGTACAATGGCGGCACCACAAGGGTCCGGAGGCGACCTGGGAGTTGGAGTCGGAGATGAAAGCTAGATACCCGCATCTCTTCTAATAAGGAATTCCGGGGACGGAATTCTTTTAAGGGAGGAGTGTTGTAACAACCGGGTTTTCTTCTAGTACATATAAAAGTTTAGTGCCATTTGTCTAATAAATGAAAGTTAACTTGAGGGAATAATTTGTCAATTGGTGAAAGGGGTGTAGGGCACAAATCCCTAGGACAACCCTCATTAGCAACAAAATCAGTATTTTGTGTTGGGTTTGGCGGCTAAGAGAGAGAGCAAGAGAAAGAAAGAAGGGCTTGGGAAGAAATCAAGAGAAAAGGAGGAATCAAGGAAGAATCTGCAAGGTAATACATCCTGAATTCGTCCTCCTGATCACTGTAGTACTTCTCTTTCTTATTGGTATGGATTCTTAAGATTGATTTGGATGATTCTTTGAGTTTTCACCATTTTTCCTTTAAAATGGGTTTTATGGGTTTTTGTCTTAATAAACCGATTTAAGGGGTTGTAAATGGATTAAGTGAGTATTTGAGGATGGGTGGATGAACCCTTAGGTATATCTAATCAAACTATTGGCTAAAAACGGGTTAAGGATCACTTTTAAGTTTTTAGTTCGAAACAACCGTGGTCTCCGGACGCCATTGTTCAGTGGTGTCCGGATAGGTTGCACGTGCCCGGGTAAATGCTCCAAGACGGTTCCCGGATGAAAGAAGTCTCCGGACAAGCCTTGGTATCCGGGTGTGTTATCCGGAGAGTTTGGCGTCCGGATAGGTCGTGTCCGGATAGGCCGTGTCCGGAAAGAATTATCCGGACAGCAGGAGTGAACTGTTAACCTGATGTGAATGTTATCCCTTTAGGTGTTCGTTTGGGTTATCTTGGAAGTATTTAAGAAGTGCATTGGACGTCGAGCAAGGTGAGTTCCCTAAACCTTTTACGGCGTAAAGTGTTAAACGTTTTCCTTACTGATTATGGTTCTTAAAGCGCATGAAATGTTTATAATCGAAATGCATGTTTCTCACGAATGTACCTATTTATATCTAAAAGAAAGTTTGACATGATGAAATGTAAGGCATGCTTTGTAAGGTTTTATTACATGTTTTATGTAACGTATGTGCATGCTATGTGATGTTGGTCTGCACTGTGGGATCAGTGAGCCTCGGGATCCGATGATCCCTTGGTTATGGATGATGAGCTTATTGGTTGGAATTCGTTTCCTCCTAGGCGGGTGGAGGGGAGTCTGCTTGGGCCCCGATACCTTTGAGGGAGAAAGGGGAGTCTGCTTGGGCCCCGATCGCGAATGTTATGTGATCCATTACACAGTGCAGTACCTTATGTGATGAGTTACGATGTTATCATCAAAATAATTTCACTGTTGATACATGTTGTTTTATGGAGGGAATTCACTAGACCTTTTGGTCTAACCCTCGCTTTTCAAAAACTAGACCATTTTCAGGTAAGCGTTCAGCAGGATCTTCTAGTAAGAATTAGGAGAGGAGGCAAGAAGGGCATGGAGATTAGAGAGACTCCATTCTTACCTTGATGACTATAGCTAGTGCTCGGCTGTGGATTGTAGAGACTTCCGCTGTCATTTTTGTCTAAGTTTAGTTTGATGATGTTTAAAGACAAGCTTAAATTGTAATCTGAATGCTAAATTTATGTTATTGTATGCTTATGAATTTGGGACGTTACATTCAAGTCTGTTCCTTTTTGTTCATTGATGAAAACTACATCAAGGTCGGAGAGCATAAATTCATTCTTCAACAAATTTGCTCACCATGGTAACAACTTTGTAACGTTCATGCTTGTATTTGAAAATGCAATGCGTAAGCAAAGAAATTCTCAACGTAAGCTTGACCATATGACAAAGACAACTATCCCTTATATTGCATTTCGAAAGCAATTGAGAAACATGCAAATGAAGTTTACACACGGGCTATATTTTTGGAAGTTCAAAAGGAGATTAATAAAGAAGCATGGTCGTGTGTTTAACAAAATGTTGTTGAAAAGGATGGATGCCAACTTTATACAATTTTGCAAAATGACAAATATTGTAAGAAAAAGAAGTTGTTCAAGGTAAAAAGAAGAGTAAACTACAATTTTGGTCCCTGAGGTTTATACCTGGATACGAAAACCGTCCCTAAACTTCAATAAGTCTAAAAATCATCCTTACTGTTTGCATTTTTCTTTGAAAATGGTCCCTCGTCGTTAACTCCGTCAAATATTTTCCGTTAAGTTAGGGGTATTTTCGTCTTTTCTCTTACAAGGTCAAGTTATACACTTTTGTTTAAACTAGAGGGACCAAATTGTAATTTACTCTAACTTATATTAATTATATTAATATTATATATATATACATATTAATACACCACCATTCTTCTTCTTCTTCTTCTGTTCTTCATACACCACCACCACCATTCTTCTTCTTCTTCTTCGTTCTTCACGACACACACAAAAAACCCACGACACACACAAAAACCAGTACATATAACACACACACACACTGGAAGTTGATCGGAAAATCGCAAACCTCGCCGGAAAAGTGTGATTTCACCGGATTTACTGTTAAATGTTGATTAAACTTCTCAGATTAATTCCTTTCGTTGTTTCGATCAGTTTGCAATTGGTTGACGTGAATTCCAGCAAGAATTTAGATTTTAGAGTTGTTGGAAGTGGTGGCCGAAAAATTATGGATCTAGCCGGAAAATCATTTTTGGCCGGAAAATTATGTTTCTTCGATCTCCTTCTCCAAAACGAATCCCAAACGATCACTCTCTTTTATCTCTCGCCCTCTTCTTCATTGTGACAGCTCCATATATGTGTGTTGTATATGTGTGCACTATGTGTATGTATATGTGTGTGTTGTGTGTGTGTGTGTGTGTGTGTGTGTTGTAGTCGTTGACGGAGAAGACCACCAAAGAAGGTTCATGGGGATGGGAAATAGGGTGGTTCATGGGGGTGAACAGGTTCACACAGGTTCACGGTGTGTGTGTATATATATATATATTAATATAATATATAAATCATAAAATATTTTATTTTATTCTTTTAATAGAAAAGACAAAAAAGTGTAAAAGGACAAAAATACCCCTCATTTAACTGAGTTTTTTTAACTGAGTTAACGACGAGGGACCATTTTCAAAGCAAAATGCAAACAGTGAGGATGATTTTTAGACTTATTGAAGTTTAGGGACGATTTTCGTATCCAGGTATAAACCACAGGGACCAAAATTGTAGTTTACTCTAAAAAGAATTATTAATATATGCATTTCTATTATTTTTTATTAACATAACTTACCTTTTTCTTGTTCATGTTTGTTGTAGGTTATGTGGAATCAACTGGATTCAACATTTGAATGTGAATGCAATCATTTTGTTCAACATGGATTTTTATGTCGTCATGTTTTCAAAGTCTTAATGAATGAGAACTTAAATGAGATACCGGAGAAGTATATATCTCAACGATGGAGAAGAGACTTGATATATTTCAATCTTAGACAAATTTCATGGAGACAAGGCAATCCAAATGGTGAAATGGCAAGAATTTGCTATTATGCACAAGCATCTTTGGATTATATTTTGATGAGTCTTAGAAGTGATAAAAAAAAGCTTAAAGAGTTTGCGGAGAAGATTCACTGTTTGAAGGTTGAGGTAGATGCTAATATTCCTTACCAAAGTAAACTACAAAAGAAGAATGAGACGATAAGAAATCTTATTGGTGTTAATAAACCAGAAAAAATTGATCGGTGCAGGTGAGAAAGTTGCGATAAAGAATCAAAAGGCGAAGCGATTGTGTAGAAATTGTCAAAAGTTGGGGAATCATGATTGTTGTTAGATTTGACTACATCCTGCAAAAGATAGTATTATCAGCAATATCAGTCAGAAATAAACCATGACACAAGTATACATCTCAGTCTATTATCGCCTTATAACAAGTAATAATGGTACTAAATACCGAATATCGATCCCACAGGGAAGCGTAGAAAAGTTTCTCTTTAAAGTCCAATTTGTAAAAGCAGGTTTCAGATGGCGAATTCGAAGGTAATCTTTTGTTGGGAGTGTGATATTAGCAACTAATGAAAATTAAAAATTATAAGAGGAAAGCGCATGGTATAAAGGTCCATTGAGATTAGATCAATACATAGATAAAAGACGAGACAGTATTCCTCAGTTATCTCAAGTGTCGAATATTTTATGATACAATGGACCAGTTGTCAGTTGGTCAATTGCGATCCACCACAAAATATAACCTTGATTTAAATAACATCAGACAATCATACCCGTACGATACACCTTTTTATCCTTTTATCAGTCTCGGTCCCAATTTCTCTTTATACCCCGAACTAAGGCGATTAGCCCATCATCGTTCAGATTCCAATTATAAAAGATTTACGAGTTTTAAAACAAATAATGGACAATGCGTTAACTAAATTAAACTTACTTGAGTAAAATGTCGTGACTTGTTGCACAAGTTACCAAACCGTTGAGAGAAATTACTAATTTAACATGACAATTATGGAGTGACTTTTAAAACATGTAACATTAATTCCTACAAAGTAGACGAGAAATTTAACCATTGATTTTAAAACTAAGATTCAAGAAAATGAGATTATTAAGCTAAGAGGAAAATCTTGTTTCAAATGTGGTTTGAAAACGAAGAGTTGTTGATGGTTTCTTTGTGTGCTTGTTAACTGATAATTATGAAAACCTAATTATGACATGAATTCGAGACAAGAAAAAGTGAATTTTTTGTGAAATCACTTACCAAACCGTGAACCAAATTTACTTGGGAATCCAAAGTGATTAAATTAGACTTCCGACTTATATTGCAAGTGAAATTACGCGAGAACCAAGTTTTATCAAAATTCGAGAATACGAGAAGAAAAGAGAACCGTGAGTTGTTTGATGAAAGATTAAGTAGTAACATAAATTTTAAAGCAATTTAAGTTAACTAAGATGAGTTTTAAAAGGTGATGAGTTTTACGGATTAAAGATTAGTTTAAGAGTTGTAAACACAAGTTTTAGCAAGCAATTAGGAAATGAGTTTTAACACTAAGATTCAATTAAACTTAAAGATGTTAATTAATGGATTAGGATTAAAGTTGCAAACCAATATGTTCAAGGTACAAAAACCGTGGACTTTCAGCTCACGAATGGAAGTGATCGGCTTGATGCTTCAAAATCGAACCATGGTAACTAAGTAGCAACAATGTCTAAGTAAAATGTCCCAAGCACACTAAACACAATGGCCTAATACATACATTTATACTAGACTAAATCTTGGTGAACAAGATAGCCAAAAATGGGGGCCCGTGGATCTCAAGATCTAGCCCATGTGTAACATCAAGAACCGGCCCAAATGTAGTTGAAAACCGATCCAAGAGATAGCCCAAAATGAGTATAGTCTTCGGCCCAACTGAAATTGTGTATTCGGCCCAAGCTTTAACGAGTGATCGGCCCATCAAAAGCCGAGCCCAACGAAGTGTGCAAAAATTGATGAATCGGCCCAAGCATAAACGAGTTTGGTAGCAAAGTTCGAAGGCCCAAAAACAGTTTTAACAAACGTAAGTCCAAAAACGATGCCCAACACTTAGCCCAAAAATTGAACTCGTTTCTTTTATTGTAACATCTCAGGCCAACCGTACTAAATATTGTCCGCTTTGTCCACAGCTGGACTCACGGATTTAAAACGCGTCTGATAGGGGAGGTATCAAGTTCCTCTTATAAGGCAACCTTTGTTCCCCTCGCCAACCCTTGGGAGCTCAGCGTCCTCGCTGGCACACTAGTCTGGTTCCCGGCTCTGATACCATTTGTAACATCCAGGCCAATCGTACCAGATATTGTCAGCTTTGTCCACACCTGGACTCACGTATTTAAAACGCGTCTGATAGGGTAGGTATCAAGTTCCTCTTATAAGGCAACCTTTGTTCCCCTCCCCAACCAATGAGAGGATCTTACATTTATGCTTTGTGATCTGTAAATCTTCAAGATCCTAAAATTGACTTCAAGCGGCCGCATCATCGTACCTGCAATACATATATAAAATTTACTTATTTTTGTGATTTTGTGGTGTATTTTTGTGATTAAATACATAATGTATCTAATATTTATTTTTATTGCAATTAACTAAAAGTAAATGCAAATAAAGCGATAAAAGTGGGAAATAGCTCAAAATTATGGGAAAACATGGCTAAATTAAGGTTAACAAAATAACCCTATCAATGATTCTCGAAATTGCCCATTGAAGAATGTGAATGAGTAGATACATATTTTAGGTTATTTTTTAACTCAATAATTACTGTTGATAGTCATAAATTCAATAATAAATGTTGATTCCTTTTTTAATGAGTATTAGAAGTTTATTTTTATAGTTGTTTTTGTATTCATGTTCATATATGAACACGAAGGTTCACATATGAACACGAAGTTCATACTAAATACATGTTCATATATGAACACGAAGGTTCATATATGAACACGAAGGTTCATATATGAACACCAACGTTCACATTCATATATAAACAAGAAGATTCAAATATGAACACGAAGGTTCATATAAGAACACCAACGTTCACATTCATATATAAATAAGAAGATTCAAATATGAACACGAAGGTTCATATATGAACACGTCATACTAAATACATGTTCAAATATGAACTCGAAGGTTCATATATGAATATGTACTGATATATGAACTCAAAGGTTCATATATGAAGTAATATAAACTTATGATCGAATAGTTCAAATATGAACTATTTTAAAACATAAGTTTCTTAGGAATTCATATATGAAGATGTTGATTCATATATGAACATGATATGATTTTCATATATGAATTAATAGATTTACATATTAACAATTTGAGAATTAAAGTAGAAATTTTTAAAACAATATTAAATATACCAAAACAGATCAAAAATATTGTTTATAAACTACCCATTACCATCACAATTACCACCATACAACATATAGGAAATATTGTATCTTCATCCCATCACCCCATCACCCCATCACCCATCACAACCACCAAACTAATCACCATAATTGTAGCAGAAAATATTGTTTTTAAACCAAACCCACCAAACATACCATCAAACACAACCAAATGTATCCTGCCAATTTACCCATCACCTACAACATCTCTTGCCTCTGCTTCTTTACTGTCTTTGCAAGAGATTCCAAGTACTTCGTCTTTGTTTCATTGAATGAGTCAAACTCATTCGTTTCAGCAATAGCCTTATCTCTGTGCAGATTCTTCTCCGAAAGTAACAACTTTGTCGCATACTTGAATCGTAAGCGATAGATTTGTTGTTTTTGAGGTTTTTCGTTTGTGTGAAATCCACAATCCCACTTTTGAATGTCTTGCCCGGTGTAATGCTCCATATGGCGCATGATTAAGATCCCACAATCAACTTTGTTTTTTCTCGGAGCACCACTTCATTATATGTCTGTGGGGTTGTAGTGGAGCCATTGCTTCTGCCTTTAGATGATGAACCGATCTCAAGTATTGAATAAACAATTCATGTTACATAATATTATTATTCATATAAGTAAAGTTGATAATATATTCATTTATGAACTTACAAAAATTTAAACAGTACTATTTTTACAAGTATTATCGGTACATTCCTATATTTGCTTGCAATGGAGACGTCTGTAGACATGTTGTCTATTACCAGGAGTTGTGGTGTAACACCTCGAATTTCCATTATATTATATTTAATATGAATGGGGTCGAAACGTAATTTAGTCTAAGATTTGGACTATTTGTGAATTATAACACTTCAGGGTGAATTTGGTTATTAGTGGATAGTTGATTGATATTTAATGTTTGAGTCGGCTGAGTATCTGAGTATTATCTTAATTGGTTTTCACTGGAGTCGGTGTCCATCAGAGAAGGAAAGAAAGAAGAAGAAACAAAAATCGAAATCGTTAAGATTGAAGTTGAGTTTGGGAAATCAAGTTTTGTACCGTCTCAAGATTTTCCAGGTGAATTCATCTCTTTGATAAATTTTAGGTGATACCATCTAATTCATGTACGATTTGAGTTTAGAAATGGTATTGGTAAACTTTGATTACTGGTTTAGGAAGATATCTCGACTAGTTCGTAGAATTGTACTAAAAATTGATGCGCAGATCGACGTCCCAGTATCAAAGTCCCGGTGTCGAGTCCCTGATTTGGTTCCGGATCCGGTATGCGAATGGGATCCGGTTTCATTTGGGATCCGGTCTCATATGGGTCCCGGTTCCGGACAGTTCCGGATTGGTACCGGATTCCGGATGAGGATCCGGATAAATAGTGTTTTCCGATATGAATAGTGTTTTCCGGTATGAATAGTGTTTTCTGGGATGAATAGTGTTTTTCGGGTGAATAGTAACCATATTTTTCGATTTTCTGGATATTATCAGATATCGTCCGGACAACTTCTTAAACTTGTTTAAGTATTTGTTTGCTTAGAGAAAATGATACATAAGTCTGTGTGAGTATTTATATAAGTAAGTGTAATGGATCAATAGGCACTAGTATTATGTAATCACGTGGAATAGGCATGGCGCTAATCGTAATTCCCGTGGATTTGATAAATGAGGAATAGGCCGGGCTCTAATGGTAATTCCCATTTAGTGTGTGATTTGATAAACGTGGAATAGGCGGGGCGCTAATCGTAATTCCCGTTGATTGAAATGAGGAATAGGCCGGGCGCTTAATGGTAATTCCCATTTCGTATTATGATGTAAAATCGTGGAATAGGCGGGGCGCTAATCGTAATTCCTTATTTATGTTGGAAGGTAAGGGATAGGCCGGACGCTTAATGATAATTCCTACTTCCACTCCAAGAAATAGGCATAAAGTAAATTGTAATTTCTTGGACATGAGCAATGATCTTGAATCTGTGATGATTCATAGTTGGCTCTCGAACGTGATGATATGACTTACTGAGTGTTAGTCATGTTCATGGAATCGGGTATGTTCCCGTCATCGCAAGATGTGTATTTGTACGGTAAGAATGGTGGCAACCCAGGTTTGTTTATACGTTTTGTTTACATTGGTTTCCAAAGCTTATAAAGTTTTAATTTGAAAATGGATGTTCTCACTAGGCGTAATCCTAATCGTTTCAAATTAAATTTTCTTACCAGGTACGAGCTCGGGGAAGTAATAGCAGAGTGAGGGATGAGTGAATTCTGATACTCAACTTTTGGTGATGAATGGAGAAGTTAGCATATACAAGGATGTTTTGGTGAATGGTCTAGCCAACTAGTATAATCTGATCTTAATGTTTAGGATTAGATTAGTAGGTTGTTTTAATAAGTTCAATTTGTGTATGTGAACCCTCATTACTAATTCTCCATTTATGTATAAAAGTTGGATGAAATTATGGTTAACTTTGTGGAATTTTAAGGTTTAAATTCGTCCTGGTTTTTGGATGTTTCAGTATGGTATCAGAGCTGTAGTTTAAGTGAACTAGGTATGATCATGAGATACCTAGACTTAAGCTGAGATGAATTAAGTTATGATTTGTGAGATATGGGTAGAAGTACTAAGACGGGATAGTCTTAGAGTCGACGGAAATACGTGAATTAAGCACTGTAACGATGGTAACAAGGATTCTCATGTATAGTATGTTCACAATTTCAATTAGCTACTGTTATTATGAATATATTGTTACGCAAACATACTTGTTTCTAAATCGTTACAGTGACTAATGAACGTTAAAGTACGTTTCCTGTGTTTGAGTATGTATAGCCATTTCTTATAGTTATCTTTTTGTGCTATATCAGAATACGATGGTGAATACACCAACCAGATCCCCTAATTCTTCGGAAGAAAAGGCAGTAAATGATTGTGCGGTGGAGAAGCAACCCGAAAGGGTTGGAACTTATGAAAGTCCACCAAGGCCACCTATATTGGGAGGAGGAGGAAGTCGCGCGCAACAAACGAATGTCGGTACCTCTAATCCGGTGACGACGGAATCCATCATGGAGTCTAGAATGATGGAAAATATGATGCAAGCGATGAATGCGGCACTGGCACAGCAATCAGAAATGTTCATGAAAGTGTTAAATGATAAAAGTGTTGAGCCACGAAGACCGGAGACGAATAATGGTACAGTAACTCCACTTGTTATCCCGGTGCAGAATGTGAATAGTAGGATGGAGAAAGTTTATTCGTATAAAACATTTTTGAGCTGCAAGCCACCGGAGTTTGCTGGATCAGATAATCCAATTGTTTGTATGAATTGGATTAGAGAAATGGAACAGGCTTTTAGAGCTTGTGAGTGCGACGAAGAATCGACGGTTAGGTTCGGATCTCAGATGTTACGCGGGAACGCTTTGACATGGTAGAACATCGTAACATCGACAGTAACGGCCCCAATTTTGGCCGCTATGACATGGGAGTCGTTTAAGCAAAAGATTCTAGAAGAGTATTGTAACGAGAATGAGATGGACCGAATCGAAGAAGAGTTTCGAACTCTTAAAAAGGGTATTTCATATGTACGGGAGTACACCCGTATATTCTTAGAAAAACTAAACCTAGTGGGGCATGTGGCGCCAACTGAGAAAGAGAAGATCAAAGCCTACCTGAAGAGCTTACCGGCTGATATGATGTCTAGAGTTCGGAATTCCAGAGCCTTGACTCTGAGAGAGACGATTGAGGAAGCAAAGATCATAAAAGAGGTTTATGCAAGAGATAAAGCTAAGAAGGCTCAAGTAGGAGAGAAAAGAAAGTGGGAAAGTCGATCGGAATCTTTGCAAGGACCGAAGTCTTTTACAGGGAACACTTATTTTGAGCCTCGTCAGGAACCGAATTGGTGCCAGAAATGAAAAGGCAAACACTTTGGTCCGTGTCGAGTGACTTGGCTAGAATGTTTTAAGTGTGGTAAGAGTGGTCACACTATGGGGAATTATCCCATCCAAGGATCGACATGTTTTGAATGTAAGCAGCTCGATCATTATCGAAGGGGTTGCCCGAAGCTCAAGAAGAGCGAAAATCAAGAGAAGAAACCCAATACCCCAAGACCAACGGGCTGAGCATTTCACATGTTGGCGGAAGGAACTGAGGAATCGGCGGATGTACTTTCTGATATATTCCTTGTTAATTATATACATGTGTGTATATTATGTAATAGTTGTATTAACGTGTCCTGTGTACTACAATCTTTTATTAAAAGTTAGCTATACCAGTTACTATTTTGGAAGATGCTTTAATTGTCGATCTAATAAATGGGGGTTTTCAACCTTTGGAAATTTTTGAGTGAAAGTGGGACAATTTAGCAATTGTCTTTATTTTGTTTGGTTTGACTGCCAAGGTTGAACGTGTACATAATGAGTGATAAGATTTTCTTGAAAACATTGGTTTCTCGGATCTAAGTGTCAAGAGACAGTAGGTGAGTTGCTAGTATATAAGAAAGTTATATAATAGAAAAGGTGATAGGAAGGGAAACCTTGATGCAAAGACGTGAAGAGGAAGGGAAAAATAATTTATGATGATAACAATAAATAAGCTCTTCTGTAAAGGAAGAACGGAACTGGAAGGAGATAGGAACTACCCTCCTATCATCTATACCAAATGCTATAAGCCGTGAGCAGCCGCCATGTCAGTCATCATCAAGGCGATTAGAGGTGATTCAGTTTGTGGTGATGTTTTTGCACATAAAAGAGTTTCAAGTATAGCACAACGAATTTATGCCACTTAATTAGCTGGACGAGCTTTTCATATGGTAATTTTAGTGTTGTGATGTGTTCCTGACGATGAACCGGTTTCTAGTAGAAAATAATGTGGACAACCAGATTCACTTTTGATATAAGTCAAAAGAATAGTTTTCAATGATGGTTGTGACCCAACCCGATTCTGGATTAGTTTGTCTCTTGGTAACGACGTCTTAGAAGTAAGATTACTGGAAATTGCGGTTTTGGGTTCTGATCAAGGAATAGAGGCTAGACAAGTGGGGCTTCGACTAATAACCAAAGGAGACCAATAGAATTTCATGTTGTTTCCAAGTTGGGGAGCGAGTAATGTTAAAGGTATCTCCATGGAAACATCATAGATGTGCCAATGTGACTTGGGAGTCTGAAGAGGATATGAAAAACAGATATCCTAATCTATTTACCTAATTTTGATTTTAAGGACGAAATCATTTTCAAGTTGGGGAGATTTGTAACACCTCGAATTTCCATTATATTATATTTAATATGAATGGGGTCGAAACGTAATTAGTCTAAGATTTGGACTATTTGTGAATTATAATACTTCAGGGTGAATTTGATAGTTGATTGATATTTAATGTTTGATTCGGCTGAGTATCTGAGTATTATCTTAATTGGTTTTCACTAGAGTCGGTGTCCATCAGAGAAGGAAAGAAAGAAGAAACAAAAACCGAAATCGTTAGGATTG
This sequence comes from Saussurea involucrata, assembly GCA_033807775.1. Lineage (NCBI taxonomy): Eukaryota > Viridiplantae > Streptophyta > Magnoliopsida > Asterales > Asteraceae > Saussurea > Saussurea involucrata. The sequence continues at coordinate 38,268,042 of CM066314.1, read as the reverse complement.
AAGTTGAGTTTGGGAAATCAAGTTCTGTACCGTCTCAAAATTTGCCAGGTGAGTTCATCTCTTTGATAAATTTTAGGTGATACCATTTAATTCATGTACGATTTGAGTTTAGAAATGGTATTGGTAAACTTTGATTACTGGTTTAGGAAGATATCTCGACTAGTTGGTAAACATTTATGAACACCAACGTTCACATTCATATATGAACTACAAGGTTCATATATGAACACGAAGGTTCATATATGAACATTAAGGTTTATATATAAACACTAAGGTTCATATATGAACCCAAAGGCTAAGGTTCATATTCAATTCATGTTCATATATGATCTCAATGGTTCAAATAATTCAAATATGAATCAAAACAGATCTTTGTAAATAAAGTTCATAAAGTGACAACCATTCATATATGAATCTTTGTATTTTAAAATAACAAAATTAATATATGAAAACAAATCATCTAAAACTAATGCATATATTAACTAGACTAAAAACTTATATAATTATTAACATACCATTACTGTCGTGTTAATAAATAGACGATGTCGGGATTCTCGGCTTCTTAATGCCTCATCCGTGTTCAATAGAGCAGCCCATGTATCAACAACATTTGCCACTACATATGTGTTGGGCATTAAACTTTCCGCTGCTACCTTTATCATATTTGCTCCATCAGTTGTTTCGTATATCATCTCACCATAAGGCAATGGAAATTAAATTAAATTTATCATATATGCACATCATAAACTTTTTAAAGTAACATATATAATATTAAAGGTGTTACTTACGACCACTCTCCCGTCAGCGCAAACATCCATCTACCAACTTTGTTTTCAGTCACCGACAGACATTTTGCTATCAAAACAATTCTGTCAACATAAGGTGACCTCAGGCTTTCTCCCACCTTGATTTCTCTCTTCCCTTCTTTCTTTTCTTCCTCTTGTCCTTCCTCTTCCTTTCCTTCATCTTCTCTATTTCCTTCCTCATTCTTACCTTCCTCATTCTTATCTTCCTTCTTTTCTTCCTCTTGTGATGACATTCCCAAACTGAAACTGGGTGCATCTTGCAAATATGAAGCTGCAATCTTTGTCACAACATCTAAGATTTTTTCTTTTGCAACTTCATGTTGCATCTCACTTTCACTCTCCTTCTCTTGTCTATCCTCTCCTCGTACTTCAGCATTCTGAGTCTTCATCTCTTTCTCTACAACCATCTCTTCCTTCTCTATCTCCTATGCCTTCTCTTTCTCTTTTTCCTTCTCTTTCTCCTTCTCTGTCTCTTTCTCTTTCTCTTTCCCCTCTTTCTCCTTCTCTTTCTCTTTTTCCTTATTTTCTTTTGATGGTTCATAAACTTTCATCACCATTTCAACTTCCCCGTGAGTTTGTGGGTCTTCCCAAAACTCTTCTGCTTCCATCCTAGATGTAACTGTAACAGGTGTCATGAACCATTCATCGTTGATATTTCTTTCCAGGTGTAGATTTTCTGATACCATAAATTCCTCTTCCTCAACCCCAACCAATATGTCATCTTCCAACTTCTCCTTCTTTTCTTCTTTGTTAATCAAACCTTCAAACTCTGCTTTGTATTTTTTTAATTAGATCATTATCAAGATATCTGATAAAAGCATCTTTAAATGCCTGATTTAGGATCATTGAGTCACAGATTATGCAATTCATCTTCTCTCTTATCAATGTCTGTAAAGCCTACAATTTGCATAAAAATTATGAGTTATATATAAAGTATTAAGGATTCATATATGAATTCTATATAAGAATTCATATATAAAGTATAAAATATTAAAGATTCATATCTGAATTATGTATAAGAATTCATATATGAACTTTCATATATGACTTCATATATAAGAATTCATATATGAAGCATAAGGTATTAAAGTATAAAGTATTAAGGATTCATATATGAATTCTATATAAGATTCATATATGAATTCTATATAAAAATTCATATATGAAGTTTCATATATGAATTCATATATAAGAATTCATATATGAATCATAAAGTATTAAAGATTCATATATGAAGCATAAAGTATAAAAGATTCATATATAAGAATTCATATATGAATTAATATACGAATTCACATATGAACTTTCATATATCGTAATTTATATATAAGAATTCATATATGAACTTTCATAGATAATAATTCATATATGAAACATAAAGTATAAAAGATTCATTAAATATGAATTCATTATATATGAATTCATTTATGAAGCATAAAGTATAAAAGATTCATATATAAGAATTCATATATGAATTAATATAGGAATTCACATATGAACTTTGATATATGAATTCATATATAATAATTCATATATGAATTCAAATATGTATCTTCAAATATGAATATTAAGGATTCATGAATGTTATAGTATACTTACAATTTCTTTTTCTTCCTCAATAATCTTTTCTTCTTCATCAACCAACTTTCCTCTTCCAAAACCACCTTCATCAACCTCATATCCCTCTCTTCTCCTCAACCTCTCCGCAGTCCACGTCTTTATCAATGGTCTATCTCTTCGTACATACACACCATCACATTCAAAGTTATCAACATACATGAGCTGCAAATAAGAATCAATTAAAGAAGTTAATACATTATTGTAAGATATATTTTCAATTCATAAATGTTATAGTATACTTACGATCAAGTATGTGATAGATCCAACATAGAAACTTATGTCAGAGTCTCTCACCCAACCTTTTTTTTGTTTCTCAAACATTCTCTAATGTATGAACACCAATTTATCTTTGATATATCTGTCTCTGGTTGTATGTAATTTAAGACAAACATATTGCAGGTGCCACTCTTTTGTCCTTCAGCCATTGTGTTGCAGAAAAGAGTAATGAAGTTCAACTTGAAGTTGAAATCAACTTCATTCCTATCAATGATCTTATGCTTAACATCTGTTGGTCGGACTATTTTATTTGAAAATTGGGATCTCCAGTTCACCAATAGTTCATTGTCATCTGGAACAAACTTGCCTTCAAATATGTTTTTTCCTTCTGCAGGAACACCAAGCATAACATTAATTGATTCTTTAGTTATTGGCAGTCTTTTTTCTCCGATAACCATCTCCATCGAATCAGTGTTCAAGCAGTCAACGACAAAAAAATTCAAGCTTTGAAGGGATTCCATCCATCTTCATGTCCAACAGATCTCCAAAACCCATGCTTTTTACGCATTCTCTCTGTTGTTTACTTAATGCTTGAATGGCTCCATAAAGTGGTTTTGGAGATGTTCTAACTTTGATGACCGGGAAATTTTGTTTTTCTTGCTCTTTTCCCTTCTTTCGTCTCCTTGTTATCTTTTGTACAGTGTTTTCAAAATCATCATCAGAATCTATTAGATTTGTCACTTTTCTTTTTCTCTTTTCTTTATTTGACCCTAGTCTTGTATCTGTTTATAGAAATTTTGTCAATATAATTAATGAAACATCATGATAATATAAATTGTTATCATTAATTTTTTATAGATTACATACATAAAACTATTTGTTTTGTTTGCTCCTGTTTCTTTGTCAGTAGCTTTAACTTGGTCTTTGTCATCTTTGACCCTGGATTACAAATGTTTTTATATGTAATGAATCTATGAAAATTCTAAATTACTAATATATATATATATATATATATATATATATATATATATATATATATATTTACCTTCTGGGTCTTTCAATTCATTTGTCTTTTCCACTGTGGGTTCTGTTGTTGTTGGTTGATCTTCAGCTACTATAAACAACAAATCAATAAAAAAAAACATTCAAAACATTCAAATATGAACTTTGGAATATTCAACATTCATATATGAATTCGAAATAAACGAACAAATATTCAACACATTCATATATGAACTTTCGAATATTATTAACATTCATATATGAATTTTCGAATGAATGTTCAAATATTCGAAAGTTCATATATGAACTTTCGATAGTTCATATATGAATGTTCAAATATTCGAAAGTTCATATATGAACGTTCATATCTGAATGTTCAAAATATTCGAAAGTTCATATTTGAATGTTCATAAATGAATGTTAATAATATTCGAAAGTTCATATATGAATGTTCAAAATATTCGAAAGTTCATATATGAACCTTTGAATATTCAAAACCCTAGATCTACTGAGAAGTATTTTAATAAACGAACAAATATTTAACAATCATATAAACTTTCGAATATTCAAAACCCTAGATCTACTAAAAAGTGTCTTACTAAACGAACAAATATTTAACATTCATATATGAACTTTTCGAATATTCAAAACCCTAGATCTACTAAAAAGTATCTTAATAAACAGACAAATATCTAACATTTATATATGAACTTTCGAATATTTTGAACATTCATATATGAACTTTCGAATATTCAAAACCCTAGATCTACTGAAAATATTCACATATGAACTATCTAATACTTAACATTCATATATGAACTTCGAATATTTAACATTCATATATGAATGTTTTCATCTCAAAACCCTAGATCTACTGAAAAGTATCATAATAAACCAACAAACATTAAACACGTTCATATATGAACTATCTAATATTCAACATTCATATATGAATGTTTTCATCTCAAAACCCTATATTCAAAAAATATCATGCATTCATTTATGAACGAATATACCTGTACTTGTTTTAGCTTTTTTATTCCTTTTTATTTTTATCTTTGGTATCCCAGCTATGTTCTTCGCTGTAATGAAAAAACAAAACAACATTTATGAACTTTGTTTAAACCCTAAAATTTTTCTAAATCATTTTAACATGTATTAAACATAGATTCACTGTATATAACGATGTTTTATGATGAACATTCAAACATTTTATAAAAAAATATGTATAAATACCGTCTCTAACTATCGTAATCAACGTTTCATCTTCTATAGTCGTATTTTCTTCGTTTATCGGATTTGTGGTTGGTTCATCTTCAGGATTTGTAGAATACTTTCAAGTTCTTGCCATTTTTTTAGGTTTACGATCAAACAGAGAGTGGATTTTTGATGTTTTTGGTGATGAATGAGGGTTTTGGAGAGTATTATCTCGATAATTTCGTACGGTTTTGATGAAATAGCGTAATAAGTAGTTTTTGTGTAGTGTTATGATTCAGTCGCCGCCCTATTTTGATTTAGATGTGCATATTACGAAAATACCCCTTAACCGTCCTATATTTGTTACTGTGCGACTGAATTTATCCCGTGTAACACATTTGGCCCTTCAATTTCTGACCATTGATCATTTAAATCAAAGGCAATGATCACTTCTTTACTTCTCAAATATTTAACACTTCTCATTTGAACCTCTCCCTATATATATATATATATATATATATATATATATATATGGGGATCAATCGAGAATACATGTATATATTTTCATAGAAGTAGGTGAAAACGTGATATAATTTAATTGCATTAAAATATATTTTTTTTCATTCTTGTTTCACCAATTTGTTTGTTTTGTAGTCTATATTATAGAATTATGATGGTCAACTTTTGAGATTACACCTCATAAGATTCCAAATTAATCGATCTTCTGTTAAAAAAAAAAAATTTGATTTAGTAGATCAAATTTAATGACTTGATGTTAATAGTTTATCCTTAGCGTATGTAATGGTGACAACAGATTTTTTCTTTCCTGACATTATTTATTATTTTAGTTTTGCATTCATTACAAGTGTCATCCATATATGTATTAATCATCACTCTTGTAATATAACAAACACATCTTACTTTTTAGAGTAAATTACATAATTGGTCCCTATGATTTACGCTTTTTACCCATTCTAGTTTTAAAATCAAAATAAATACACGAACGATACTCCTGGAATTCATTTTCACAAGTTTTTTGGTCCCTCTCACCAACAGGGTGTTAACTCCCCCCATTAAATGAAACACGTGCCCCTCACATGAGGGGCGATTTCGTCCCCTTATTCCTTTTGTTGTCTTTTCTCACTAAAAAAATATTAAAAAGTATTAATATATAATATATGTATATCATATGTATATATTGCACACAAACAAATTCACATAGATGGGGATGCCGTATTCCCCTCCCCTACCGTCGGCTTCCATCTCCGTTGCAAACTCCAACACCGATGATAATCACCCTCTCCCCCTCCCCCACCCATCTTCCCTCTTCCTATCGAAATAGCCCCTTGCCCCTTTTTCTTCTTTCCAATACCACCATCGCAACACAGGGACTTCACCTTTCTTCATTCCAAGCGGTGATCGTGGTTCAAAGGCGGTGAGAGGGGTTGAGCATCAAAGATTCACCATTGAGAAAAATAACCCCTTGCTCCCAATCTAGAAAAATCGACATATTCGAAGTAAATAGGAAGAAAAGATGGAGAAGGGGTATGATGGGTTTAGATGGAAACAGGGTTATGGTGGGTTACGATCGATTTAAATATGATCCAGATAAGAGATTCCATCCTCAACTCAGGTTTAAAACATACACATGGTTACAGATTTGAACTAAGCAGTTCGAGTTATGTTATTCTTGATTGAGGTTGCAGTAGAAAAGGGGTTTTGGGAGGAAGGTGTAACGCCCGTAAATTTAGGTCCTCGATGTATGCCCCTTTTGGACTTATTTTGATTAATTGTTTCACCTCCTTTGATTCTTAATGTAATCCCATACTTTCCCTGTACAAAACATATATTCATGCATGCAACGCTTTCAAACCATTCGCGTAATTTCTCGGAGTGTTGGGGGGCAGCGATAGTGACAGTGAGATTACCCTCGGGCACAATCGCATGTCACAATCGCCGAACCTGTACCACTTTCGGTGGATTTCTCGCGACAGTGACATGCGAAAGTACCCTCGGGCACAATCGCTTGTCATAGTCGTCCTGGGAGTTTGGGTTGTGGTACATCCACCGCGATATTGCCAGCGAGAGTGCCATTTTGGCACAATCGCCGGGCATAATCGCCTGACGAGTACTGGTGGTATAAAAACGAGATTTTTAGCACTTTTACTCATTTTTACCGCAAGATCATATTTGCTCCCGTTTTTCTTAGGGTTTTAGGCGATTTTTACCCCAACCCACTTCCTTCCTCCATTAAATGCTAGTTTGATTTGTTGGAAACATTGGTGGTGCATTAAAGTCTTCATTTGAGCTATCTAGTGGAAATCCTCAAGAGATTTAAAGCTTCAAGTTTCACACTCCTCACATCTAGGGTTTCAAAGTTTCTAGGGTTTTCTATATAACCTAGATAGTGAGCTTCTAAACCCTTTTTGTTAAACTAGATGCATGTTATTATTTGTTTATTTGTTGGTTTGGTTCTCCCTTTGGTAAAAACTCTCATTTTTGACTCAGTGTTCATAATTACATAAAAGGAGGAATTTATGGGGATTATGTGGAAGAAAAATGGTTCATTTAAGGTTTTAATGCTTTGTTCATGATAAGCATTAAAATCTAAGACATTTCATGGAAATACCTAAATATTAGAGTTTTGACCTAACTCATGATTTTGGTCAAATACTTGGTTTGATGCCATAAATACGTCCTTATCCTTGTTAGTTGAACTTTAATGCATATTGGATTGTAGTTGTGTGACATGAGCATTCTTTGTGACATTATGCACGCTCTTGGGCTAAATTGGACATGTTAGCATATTATACAAAGGTTCCCACTATGTTGTGTGTGGCATGTAAACCACAAGTTGCCTATAATGGTATGGCCTAAAGGTGGACTAATTGAATGAATCAAGTTGAGTGTTCATTAGGAGGACTTAGTCTTGGGCTCCATCGTGTGGGTATGTGCCTAGACCCCCGCCATTTGGGGCAATGCCTCCGTTGCAACCCCATATGTGTCGGGCCTTTGGGTGTCACTCATGATGGTGACACTAAGGTATCTCGACTCTTTGGGTGGAACTTACTTGGTGTTATGGGTGTCCCCCATTGATTTCAAGTATGATTTTAAGGTTAGAAATAATTGATCTTTATGTATAATTATTGTATGCTATTAACTGTTCAAGCTCGCTGGCTTTTTGGCCTAACACTTGTTTGGTGTAGACGTGTATCTCAGGTTCTAGCGGAGCCGTCACTAAGAAGGCTTAGGCGGGATAGCGTGAGCTTGGGGAATTACTTTTGGTGCGCCATTGTTGGAAGAACTCACTTGGATTATAGATGATACCCTTTTGTAATCTTATTTCTATTTTAGAAACTATATCAGTTGGTTGTCATTTATTTTCCTTAAATTACTATTGTAATTAAAAGGGTGTTTATTAATTCCCCATTTTTGGGAGGCTCGTGCTTTGACATTTATATATCACTTCTCCGTTTTATAAAAGTTTTTGTTTATCCCATTTTTTTGGGGTGTTACGGAATGGGTGGTGAAGGAAAAGGGTAAGGGGTGAGGTGGGGTAGGATTTAGAAATTGGTGGAGACGAGGGTTGAAAACAGAGCCTACGTTTTTCATGGCCGGTGATTGGCGTCGGAGATGGTGACCGACGCCGAAGATGGTGGTTGAAGTGGTTGGGGCAGAGATGTACATGTGTATGCGTTTGTGTAATATATATTTATTTATTTACTAATTAGGATACAAAAAGCAAGGTGAAAAAGACTAAAATTACCTCTGGATGTAACTGGGTTAACGAAAGATTTTAACGGATATTAGAGAGAGGGACCAAAAACTTGCGAAAATGAATAACACGAATACCATTTGTGTATTTATTTTGATTTTGGGACTAGAATGGTTAAAAAGTGTTAATGTTTTGGGAACCAATCATGTAATTTACTCTACTTTTTATTTTTGTTAAGTTTGAATTTTAGGGCTTGATTGTTTGAATACTTACCAGAATGCAGTATAATACATTTTAATTTCATCTCTCTTGACTTTATTCATTTATATGGTTTTGAAAGTGTATGAGGGTTTTACGTTGGTTATTAGTATTAGCTATAAAATAATTTATTGTAATAATAGGGCTCAACGTTTGTCTTGTATTTGACTACGTATATACTGACTATGAGTTAACTAATTTTATAAAGTTCAAATGTAAGAATAAGTTGTAAATGTTATATAATATATATTAAAAATATTGTATGATTATACTCGTGATTAAAATTTTGGAAAACATGATAAAATTGTAATATATATATATATATATATAGCATGGGTGGACCCAAGTGGGTGGTTACGGTGGCACGTGGCACCGTAATATTTCTCCGGCAAAGGGTAAATTATTTTAGGTATATACGTGAAAGGTGCAACCGTATATATTTGGAATTGCTACCGTATTATTTTGGAAACTTCAAGAATGTGCAACCATAACTCGTAATCAACCAAAAAATCGAAAAAAAACTCTTGATATCAACCAAAAATAGGAAAACACATCAGACAATATTGAACGCCGGTAAAAAGATGAAAACACGTCAATAAAAACTGTGTTTTTTGTAATTACTTTTTGTCTATATTATATGGTGTCACCGTATTAAAAAAATTCTGGGTCCGCCCCTGCAATCAGTCCAATGAGTTAGAATATCAGTTACCAGTTTTATTTGATTAGTATTTAGTAATTTCAAGATTAATGAAACTGTGACCAAATTACCTAGGTATCTATAGTTACCAAGTAAGTTTATTTAGGCTATGTTTGGCAAACTAGCTGATAAGTTAGCTGGTAGCTGATAAGCTAGCTGATGAAAAAGTCACGTTTGGCAAAAAGTAGTTTATAAGCATTTAAATGACTAAAAATGACATATTAAAAAATAGTTAATAATAATTAATATTAATGAGGGCATAATTGGAATATTTACAAAACTACCCATAAGCTACTCCAAGTAGCTTATCAAAAAGCTAGCTTATGATTATCCAAACATGTACCCCAAAAATAAGCTAGCTTATAAGCTAACTTTTTTTTTTGCCAAACAATGCCTTACTTTGCAAGAAGTGAAAAGAATTGGTACCAATAGTTACGTGATACTAGTGATACGTTGTATCTATTTGATGTTTTTCTAATTTCTAAGGGTGTTTGGTTGGGGTATTAAGGGGTAAGGAATAAAAATGATAACAAAAACTGTTGTTTGTTTTGATATAATATAATGGACCTATTACCCTAAGCTCATTAATTTTCATTCCTGACCAAATTTGATGGAATGAAACTTTTATTCCTGCTTAGTAATTTTTTCACATACGTCTCTTCATTTCTCGATGTTGAATGAAAATATTTTTTATTTTCACGTTGGACGTCACATTTTTTTTATTAAAAAACTTATATAAAACATTTGTTTATTAATTATATTGATTAATCAAACAACATAAATGGAATGCTCATTTCTATTCCCATTTTCTGCATTCTCATTTTTATTTTTATTCTCATTTCTTAAAATGAACTAAACGTCCCTTGATATTGATATACGTCCTAAAATATATTTATGCATATTATTATTATTATCATCATTTTGATAGATGAGCTCATTTTCAAAAACAAGAAAATGATTTGAAGTAAATTAAATCCCAATTAACAACTTAACACCTTTTTTAGAGCATATCAAAGACGATGCTTATTATCAATTTTATTGCTTTCGTAAATACAAAAAAATCATTTGTTTTCGTGAAAAACAATTTTTTAACTATTTAACAAAAATAATTAATTATATAGTAAAAAATAATAATTCTAATTTTTATTCATCCTCAATTACTCACGAACTGAAGGTTAATCCACATATTAATTAGTATATATTTTCTGGAATTCTTGAGTAATTAAAAAAAAGAGTGAATTACACTTTTGGTCTCTTAAGAATGTCTATTTTCTGGTTTTCGTCCCTTGAAAAATAAAAGTACTTGGTGGTCCAAAATACATGTTTCGGAGTCCATTTCGGTCCCTCTCACTAACACCGTTCAAAAAACTGCCATTAAGGATGTCATGTGCCCCTCACGTGAGGGGTATTTTGGTCTTTTCAAACAATTTTCTTATTTTTCTTAAAAAAAAAACTAAAATTAGAAAAAAAAACAAAAATAACATTTAATAATTGCATCCAGTGCACTTATATGATAAATTCTGATGAGATTAAAGAACACACCATCCATCCCAGGCATCTTCATCTCCTCTTAATCTTCTTCATCCACCCGTTCTCGTTATCTCGGGCCAAACCCTATCATCTCCGTCGAACTTGACAGGTGCCACCACAAACCTCACAAACCGTACTCCACTAGCTCTCTACAAACCGTACTCCACTAGCTCCCTCCCTTCTCGAATACTCTTCACTTTGCTCCCCTTTTCGAAGATGTAGATATGTACCCCAACACCTCTTTGAATCCCCAAACCTCTAAATCTTGAGACCGTCGGTGGCACCTTTTCTTCCGGCAGATGGAGTTCCCAAATTCTCGACCACGATTGACACCTAGAAGTACCCTTGATTGTCGATCGAAACCCTTGATTGTGAATCGAAGCCCCTGTTTTTGTTTCACAATAAGCAAAGGTCGATGGTTGCGTTTGGAAGACGCAACCTGGATTCAAATTTCAAATCCAGATTTAGAAACACGAAGGGCTTTTTTCGTTTTCTATTCATATTAATATTTAGATTTAGACTTTTTGGTTTTTGGGTTTGTATGAATTGTGAGTTAGAGCATCTCTAAGGTTTTCTGTAATTTTTTTAAAATAGGAATCAAAAGTTAAAATATCTAAAGAAGTTACGTTCATCTTCAACAACTTTTCTATTTTAGAGATTTCAATACAAGTTATATTAATATAATATTCTCTAATTTATCTCTCCAATACGCTTTTAAAAAATTTAATATAAAATGATAAAAGTTCATTTTCATTGGTGGGATTAAATAAACTAATCATTTCTCCCTCCTACCACCAAGTTTTAAAGAATTCTCTAAACTTTAAAAAAATTCAAGTTTTCTCTATTTTAGAAAACAAGATAACAATGCTGTTGGAGATGTTTGGGAAATAAAAACTCATTTTTTTCTATTTTAACAAAGTTGTTGGAGATGCTCTTTAATAGGTTGTGTTCATGTTCATCTAGATTTTTCCCTTTTTTGTTGGATTTAGATTTAGATTCTTTAGGTTTCTTTGTATGAATCACATTGTTTTTTTTATGAATCAAATGATTTAGGGATCTTTCTTGTTTTCTTGTTTATGTTTATCTACAAGTGGTTTTTCTGATGACGGTTGTAGATGATTAATGGTGGTGGTGGTGATGGTGGAAGGTGGTGGCGGTGGATGGTGTTCTTGTTGAGGAAGAAGGTAGAGAAGAAGATGGATAAATGACCAATTTACCCCTCACATGAGGAGCATGTGATAGGATTAACGTAGCCTAGACTAACGGTGTTAGTGGGAGGGACTTATTTGTGCTCCAAAACACGTTTTTTAGACCACCGGTGTGTTTTTACCTTTCGATAGACGAAAACTAAAAAGTAGACATTCTTGAGGGACCAAAAATGTAATTCACTCTTAAAAACGAATTAAAAATGAGTGTTCCAATCATGGACAATGGTGAGGTCTTCTAGTTGACAAATTCAAGATCTGATCCCAAGACTCTCGTATATTTTATGGGTTTTCGTACAAGCCTTATATTCCATATTATTTAATTTAATTGTAATTTTATATGTCAGTGTGTAAACGTCAATAAATAATTTTTTAAATATACTGATGCTATAGTATTTTGTATATAAAAAGAGTGTTTTGATTTACATTGAAGATAGCAACTCTTTTTGTTTTGTATTTCAACCGTCACTAAGGCATCGTTTGACCAAAAAAAAAACTAGCTTATAAGCTGGTTTTTTTCTGGATACATGTTTGAATAATCATAAGCTAGCTTTTTAAAAAACGCTATTTGAATTAGTTTTTTAGTAGCTTTTTGTAAATATTATAGTATTGCTCTCATTATTGTTAATTAACTATTATTTTAAATAAATATTATTTTTTTAAATTTAATTATTATTAATTAATTAATATTAAATTAACTTTTAATTATACATTGATATTAATTTTAATTATTTAGAGTTATTGTTATCATATAAATTATTTTTATATATTTTTTTAATATTAATCAATATATTTTAATTACCAATTACTATTATCTTTTTTAATTACTATTTGATTGTTTTTTTCATATTATATGTAACGGTTATTTAAAATCATAAGTTAATATATATTTTTTTTAAACTTGTTTTAACAAATTCAAAATTTATAGTATATATATAATAATAAATTTTAATTTTTTTAATTAACATGTTATATTATTTAATTTTTCTTTACTACATTGGTTGTACTAATTAACATATTATATTCCTATAAATTTGTTTTAATTATATAATTAAATATTCTAACTGATAATTTTTTGAAGATACACTTTTTGGTCATTTTACATGTTTATAAGCTAGTTTTGCTAAACGTGGCTTTTTCATCAGCTAGTTTATCAGCTACCTACTAACTTATATTATGAGTCAACAACTAGCTTATCAGCTAGTTTGCCAAACATAGCCTAAATTAACATAGCTTTTAATGAAATTGAAAGCATAAGTTTTCCTTTTTTAAGTTATGCTAAAATAAAATGTATAAAACTTTGCCTTCTGATTTTTCTTTTGAAGTATATAATATTTATATACGACAAATGAAGCAAAGAAACTCACACACCCTCCTCACCTTTGGTGAGGTTTGAACCCATGACCTACTTTACCTTCTGTTTTTAAAATCAATTTTAAGTTTTATAAACAAAATCTATTAATTAAGAAGAAATAATATTTATTTTATAATTGTAAACAAACTCCTTCTGATCGGGTCATTTTGCATGGATGCCGTATTTGATTTAACATGTATTTAAAATAAATATTGGTTATTAATTAATTAGTTGTGAAAATTTTCTAATAAAAGTAAAATAAAATCAATGTTGTTGATGTTAGAATTAATGTAGGAATCAATAGACGAACGAATGAGAGGATCGAGAGAGAGATGTGGCCGAAGGTTTCAGCAGCTTTTCATATAATTGAGAGAATACGATTATACGACATTACCTAATAATGATACAAGGAAACCTATATATACTAGATAAGTTACAGGTAAATACAGAACAACCCTTGGACTTTACATATGTACGATAATAACTCTAACACCCCCCCCCCCCCCCCCCCCCCTCAAACTCAAGTAGGGAAAAAATGAGCCAAATTGAGTTTGGAAACAAGAGCCCGAAATCGCCCTGGAAGATGGGCTTTGGTGAAGATGTCTGCGGTCTGATCAATAGTTGAGATTGGAAGAAGTCGAACCGTCTTGCGAAGAACATGTTGACGAGTGAAATGACAGTCAATTTCAATGTGTTTTGTACGCTCATGAAAGACATCATTGTGAGCAATCTGAATAGCACTGTTGTTATCACACCACAATGGTGTTGGAGAGATCTGATGAGCACCCATATCAGATAGTAACCAGCTAAGCCATACAAGTTCTTGCGTAGTGTCAGCTAAGGCGCGGTACTCAGCTTCAGTACTAGACCGAGCTGTCAGAGATTGTTTCTTGCTACACAAGGAAATAAGAGAGTCGCCAAGGAAGAAACAATATCCGGTGGTAGAACGACGGTATGTTATGTCTCCATCCCAGTCAGCATCTGAGAATGCACGAAGAATTAAAGATGATGTGGATGAGAAGTGAAGCCCATGAAACATCGTCCCTTTCAGATACCGAAGTATACGAAGAACCGCGGCATAGTGATCGGAGCACGGAGCAGACATAAACTGGCTGACTATATGAACTGCATATGCGAGATCCGGTCGAGTAACAGTCAGGTAGACCAGAGATCCAACTAGTTGACGGTACCGTGTAGGGTCCCGCAGAGGGGTTCCGGCATTTGGAGCAAGATGCAGGTTTTGCTCAATAGGTGTAGATGCAACTTTGTTGTCTGTAATCCCAGAGCTTTGGACAACAGATCTGAAATGTACTTGGCTTAACAGAGGTAGATGCCGGAAGAGTCTGGCAGAACTTTAAAACCAAGGAAGTAGTGAAGCTTACCAAGATCTTTCATCTCAAAGCATGAGCTGAGAGATTGTTTTAGATGGGTGATACCTGTAGAGTCATTGCCAGTAATGATCATATCATCAACATACAATAGGAGAAGGATTGTACCTGCATCAGTGGTTCGAGTAAACAGGCCAGAATTATAATTACTCGGAGAAAACCCCAATGAAATGACAGTATTGCGAAATTTTTCAAACCAAGCACGAGGAGCTTGTTTGAGACCATAGAGGGCTTTTCGAAGTCAGCATACATGACCTTGTCGAGAGATCACACCTGAAGGGGGTCGCATGTAGACTTCCTCTTCGAGATCACCATTTAGAAAGGCATTCTTGACATCCATCTGGTAAAGTGGCCATCTTTTGGTGGCAGCGACGGCAAGGAGACTACGAACCGAGGTGACCCGAGCCATAGGGGCAAACGTTTCCTCGTAATCAATGCCATATTCTTGATTGAAGCCTTTTGCCACAAGGCGTGCTTTATATCGATCAATGGATCCATCCGACTTTGTTTTGATTTTGAAGACCCATTTGGAGCCAATAGGTGACTTGCCCGGTGGGTGAGGTACAAACTCCCATGTATTGGCTTTGTCAAGGGTCTGAAGTTCCTCAGTCATAGCTTGCCGCCAAACAGGGTTAGAGAAAGCTTCCTTGAAGGAAGTGGGTTCATGGTTGGACAGCAAAGTAGCATAACAATGATAATCACGAAGGTGAGAAGGAACTTGTCTTACCCGGTCTGATCGCCGTACTCCATCTTGTGGTTAAGAAGAGCTAGGATCCATAGACTCAACAGATGGCTCAGAAATAGGACTTGGAGGTGGTGCAGATGATTGATCTTGATTAGATGGCTCAGATGAAGCCTCAAATTGAGGTGAGACGGAAGGAGGTGGAACAGATGGTGAGGTAATTATAGGAACTAATTGGAGTGAGTCCAATGAGATGGATGTATCTGTGAAGAAGGAAGTAGAGGGAGTGGATGTGTCCTGAAATTTTGACACCGTGGAGAAGGGAAGATGTTCCCAGAATGTGACATGACGGGATATACGAAGTCTCTTAGAGACGGGATCCCAACAACGATAACCTTTGTGTTCAATTCCATAGCCAAGGAAGCAGCATAGTCGAGAACGAGGTTCAAGTTTGGTGTGTTCATGAGATTGCAGCTGAACAAAGCAGGCACAACCCCACACTTTGAGGAGTTCATATGCAGGGGAGACTCCATAAAGTACTTCATAAGGGGACTTTTGATTGAGAATGGGAGTCGGGTGTCGATTGATGGTGTAGACAGCCGTGAAGGCTGCTTCACCCCAAAAACGTTCTGGACACTTGGTTGAGATTAACAGAGTACGGACAGTGTCAAGGATGTGACGGTGTTTGCGTTCTGCACGACCATTTTGTGGAGAGGTGCCGGGACAGGAGTACTGAGAAAGAGTACCCTAAGATTGAAGAAAAGATAAGAGAGAAGATTATTTGTATTCCATAGCATTATCTGCTCGAAGAATCTTTATAGGCTTGGAAAACTAGGTTAGAATCATGCGGGCGAAGGTGATATAAATTTTAGGTAGCTCAGAGCGGTGTTTCATGAGATAGATCCATGTAAAACGTGTGTGATCATCGATAAAAATACCAAAATATCGAGCACCTCCCATAGATAGGTGTGGTGCTGGTCCCCATACATCAGAATGAATAAGATCAAAAGGAGAAGCAGATTTAAATTCATTAATTTGAAAGGGTAAAGCATGATGTTTGCCAAGTTGACAAGATAAACAAGAAACATTTTCAGAAGAAGTGTTTCCTAACAATCCTGAACTAGATAATACTTTTATAAATGTCCTAGGCGCTCATGCCATAGTTCAAATGAAGGAGTACTGGAAACTGAGGCAAAAAAATTTGAGGAAGGTAAGGGAAGACGAAGGTAGACCACTTCAATCATCCGACCAACTTTACGGCCTACTCCAAGGATCTGCTTGGTCTTTGGATCCTGCACAAAACAACCAGAAGGATGAAACAGAACAATTAGACCGACTTCCATAAGCTGAGTAATTGAAATCAGGCTCAGAGATAAGTTAGGAATATGTAGCACATCAGATAATTGAATATTGGGGGTAGATACAGTCCCACTTAAGGATACAGGTAAACGAGTATCATCAGCAGTATGGACTGACGAGAACACTCTGGAAGTTTGCTTAGAGATAAACCCGTCAGCCATGTGATTACAACATCCAGAGTCAAATAGCCAAGGGCTACCTGATGCAGAGGTATTGCACATAGAATTCATACCCATAGCACCTGTCATGAGTTGCTCCATAAGCTCTTGGTTTCGGCGCATGAGTTCCATAAGATCAGGCGATGAGTTGTTGCTATGCTGTGCCGGAACTGCTGGCATAGGGGAATCTTGAGTGATTGAGCCAACAACTGATTGAGTTCGGGACTGTTTCCTTTGGTTACCCGAGTTCCTTGGATGTTTTGGACAATCAGACCCATAGTGACGTGGCTGTGTGATCCCACACCAACGACATTTTCGAACTGGGCAGGTGAGGAGAAGATGAGAAGTAGAGTGGCAGAATGTGCATTCACTATTGTTCCCCTTGCCCGCAGATTTAGACTGGTCATTGGTGCCCCATTTACCTTTTGATTTTCCTGAGTTGGAAGTATAAAGCACAATATCTGATGGCAGTGGAAAACGCTGTTGAAGGCGAGTTTCTTCACTCAGCAGTTCAGTGATAGCCTCTTCAAGAGTAGGTAATAGATGCCTGTATAGAAGCGAGGCTCGAACGTTCTCAAAACGATCAGTAAGACCCATTAGAATAGTAACCAAATGCTGTTGGCTAAAGTAAGTAGTAAACTTCCGAGCTGTGTCATCAAAAATTTGAGGTGCACCCAAGTTCAAATGATCTCTAAGAGCATGCATCTCAGAGATGTACGAGTTGATAGACTGATCAGGCAGCTGTCTTTTGTTCTGAAAGGTAGTCCACAACTAATATTGATGTGATAAGCATGTAGAAGTGTACCTTTGTGCAAGAAAATCCCACAGTCCTTTTGCTGTTGTATAGCCGAGGAATTGCTGATTGATCTCAGTAGTTGTAGAAGCGTTTATGGATCCAAGGATGCGAGAATTCGCGATATCCCAATCATTCATACGTTTTGCAAAGTCAACTGCACTTTCCTTTTCGTCTTGAACCGGGATTTGAGTAGCACCCGTAACGTAGGTATGCAGACCATGAGACCTCAGGAGAATGGTCATGTGATGGTGCCACAGAATGTAGTTGTTCCCATTGAGAACAACTGAGATAGGATTGGAGTGACTGTGATTTAGAGCCATGTCATAGATGAGTAGGGAACTGGAACTGAAGACTGATTCAAAAGAACTGAAATGTGAGTTCCGGAATTTAAATGTTTCGGAATTGAGGAACTGAAATAGAGGTACCAGAAGTATAGATGCTGGAAATAAGAGAACAGAAACCGGAGTTAGATACCGGAACAGCTAGGATCCGGAACTGAAACAAGTTCCGGAATGAATGAAATCGGAATGGAGAGTTCCGGAAAAGAGTATTCTGGAAGTGCTGAATGAAACAGATACGGAAGTATAAGTTCTGGAAGCAAAAAAATGAACAGGTTCCGGAAGTTTAGTGTTACAGAATTAAATTGGAGCAGGTTCCGGAAGGCAGTTGTTCCGGAATGAGGAAGCAGATACCGAAACTAGTAAAAATGAAACAGGTTCCGGAAGTTTGGTGTTACGGAATTAAATTTGAGCTGGTTCCGGAAGTCAGTTGTTCCGGAATGAGAAAGCAGATACCGGAACTAGTAAAAGAAAGAAACACGTACCTGAATTAAAGACCTGAAATGAAGAACCGGAGTAGGACAGATCCGGAACTAAGAGGTTCCGGAGTTTGGGTTCCGGATTAGGGCGTTTCCTAACAGCGCCAAACAGCGAGACAAGAAATCGAATAGCGAACAGACGAGTATATGAAAAGCAAAAATCAAAACAATCGAGGATGTAGATGATACGTACCTATAGCTCTGATACAATGTTATAATTGATGTAGGAATCAATAGACGAACGAATGAGAGGATCGAGAGAGAGATGTGGCCGAAGGTTTCAGCAGCTTTTCATATAATTGAGAGAATACGATTACAGGACATTACCTAATAATGATACAAGGAAACCTATATATACTAGATAAGTTACATGTAAATACAGAACAACCCTTGGACTTTACATATGTACGATAATAACTCTAACAGTTGAGTTGGACTAATGATTATTAACTTTGATAAAAAAAAATGAATTATGACTTAATGCTTATAAAAAAAAACCTTTACTTTTTCTAAATGTTAGAAATTGAAGAGTGTTGCAATATTTTGGACTAGGGTAATATAATTTCCATTGTCCGTTGAATGACACAACTTTTATAATTTAGAGCATCCAAACTTTATAGTGGTGGAATTTTTAAAAACCTCATTTGTCATTTTTTTATTACCTCCTTATCACCTCAACAACGTAAGAATCTGCATAAAACTTTACAATGAAGATTATTACAAAAACCTCATTTTCTATTTTTTTAATTTATAAATCATAATCTTATTTATAGATTATTATATAATTTAATATATATATATATATTATAAAAATATCAAATATAACTTATTAATTTTCACTTTTCTATATCAATTTGAATAAGTTAATTTGTAAGGTGATTAACTAGATATTATTGTGGGCTAAAAGACGAAGAAAGAAAATGTTCCTGTTTAAGGTGGACTTTGAAAAGGCTTTCGACAATTTAAATTGACACTTCCTCAACGAAGTTATGGCTCAAAAGAGTTTTGGTTCCATTTAGAGAAAATGGATATGTGCTTGCATTTCCTCGGTAAAAAGCTCAGTCCTGATTAACGGGGCTCCGACCAAAGAGTTCAGGATGGAAAAAGAGGAGACCTGTTGTCTCCTTTCTTGTTCATTATTGCGGCCAAAGGGTTCAGCGTGGCATTGCGGAGGCTTGGGGGAAATATTTTTAAAGGGGTTCAGATCTCAAGCCACATGCTCGAGATATCCAACCTTCAATACATGGATGATGCTCTTTTTTCAGGAGATTGGAGTTTCATGAGTAATTCGAAGAATCTCATTCGGGTTTTAAGATGTTTCTATTTGCCATCGGGTCTCAAAGTAAATCTTGCCAAACGCAGAGTGATGGGCATAGGGGTGACCAACACGAAAGTTTCAGCTATGGCACGGGTGTTGAACTGTCTGGAAGGGTCTCTCCCGATGAAATATTTTGGTGTTCTGGTGGGCGCTAAGACGAATAAAGTTTTCTCGTGCTCCCGTTAATCGAAAAATTTCAAATCAAGTTAACGACCTGGAAGGTTCGAAGCCTCTCTTTCGGAGGAAGGTTAAGTATACGCAAATCGATTTTGGGTAGCCTAGGGTCTTACCTTTTCTCGTTATTCCAGGCCCTATAGACTGTTATCAATAAAATGGAGAGTATTTGCAAACGTTTTTTTTCTGGGGAGGTAACCTCGATAATAGAAAAATAACATGGGTGGCTTGGAGTAAAGCTCGAAACTCAAAAGAAAAAGGCCTAGGTATCGGAAACCTCAAGGCGCATAACCTAGCCATAATAGGCAAATAATGGTGGAGGTTCAAAAAGGAAGACGAGGCCTTTGTAGAAGGAGGTTATTTGCGCAATCCACGGCCAAGACGGTAGACTAGGAGTTGTTTTACCGTCCAACTTCAAAACAAGCACGTCGGTTGTGATTGCCCAACTAAACACCGTCTTATCGTCTTATAACATCAACTTTGGTGATTTTTTGTTTGTAACAGTAACGTTTGGAGCTGGATCTCGGATGCTAATGGGATCTTCTCAGTGGTCGGGTTAAGAAAGATGGTTGATAACAGTTTTCCCGCCCAAGATTAAACGAAACAATATGTCAAGTATAGGAATCGAAGTCTCCTCTACCCTATGCCCCGTCTGTAACATTAGAGACATAACTGAAGCGCATATTTTGTTCGAGTGTCCTCGGCTAAAGAATTGTGGCTCTTCTTTATCGATGGTGGCTCATTCCTGCATCTCCTTGTTCGTTTGAAGAGGTTACGGAGCTGATTCTAAATCTAGTCAGAGAGAAAAGGTCTAAACATCTGATGTCCGTGATTGCGATAGCGGTTTGTTGGGTAATATGAAGGATTCAGAGCGATAAAAGTTTCAACGACAAACTTCTGTCTTCCCCGGAAGCTGTTAATGAGGTCAAATTCTACTCATTTATGTTGGTCAAAAACAGAGTCAAAGTTAGAGATAGACTTTAGGTGGGAAATTTGGTGTTGTAATCCCCGTCTTTGTTTCTCGGACGTCTAGTAATCTAGCGTCTTGTTAGGTTCTGTTTTAATAAAATTTCGCTCTTGCCGTTAAGAAAGAAAATATATTTTGCTAATTAACATATTTGAAAAACAATTAAAACATAAACATAAATGTATACTTTAATTTTTATAGAAAGTAACATTAAATAACAAATAGTAATATAGATCACTCGTAATTTTGATTCGACCAAATATGTTCAACCAAGTCGAAATGAAGTTATACTTTTCAGATAATACAAGCAAGAATGTTAACAGACGAGAGAGAGAGAGAGAGAGAGAGAGAGAGAGGAGGGGCGGTGAGAGAGGACCGGTGAGGGGGCACGAACAAGGCAGGACTACTACAACGGCAGCAGCACAAACCGAGGAACTAAGGTAGGAAGCTCTCCAAATCATATTTCTTTCCTGTTTTTTAACTTTCCGATGGGCATGGAGATGGGCAATTTGTGGAGGATTTTTAAAAACTATGGGATAGTCACGGACATGTATATGGCAAGTAGAACTCTTAGAAATGGGAAAAAGTTTGGCTTCGTGAGGTTTTGAAAGGATCTCGGATCAGATGGGTTGGAGAAGAGATTGAATAATATTTGGATAGGGTCGTTCAAATTAAGGGTGTTTTTGGCAGCAACAAACCGAAGCACAAATAGCATAAGTGAACATGAAAGAAAGGTCGAACATCGAACAACTCACACGAAGGAGATTTGGATGGAAATAAAAATCAAAATGGGGGAAAAGTCCTATGCAGAGGTGGTGAAAGGGGAGAAACATGTAACTGAAAGGGAAGCAAATGGTGGAAGCAAAGAGGAAGTTAAAAAGATAATGGGAGAATGGACTCCCGAGCAAAGTGAGAAGAAATATATGGAGCATTGTATCGTCAGAGAATTCAGAGCGATCGGCAACATATTACTAATCAGAAACATATCCAAGGACAAAACTATGGGTATGATGGATGTTAAAATGTTAGGAGGACGCCAGCATCTGATAAAAATGAATAGCGAAGAAAACATGAATAAGGTGTTAATGGATAAAAACAACGGACTGCACTGCTGGGTAAGCGATCTGCGGAAATGGACTGAAGGGTACCGCAACTCGGAAAGGCTCACATGGTTAAAAATCGCGGGAGTCCCGCTCCACGGCTGGAACGAGAAATTCTTTACGAAAATGACTAGCAAGTGGGGGAGGATCCATAAAACGTGCAACTGTAATATTGAAGAAAGTGAGAACCTGATGTAGGGCAAAGTCCTAATCAGTACGTATTTACAATCGTCTATCAATGGCATAAAGACGGTTAAGGTGGGGAGCTTCTTCTATCAAATAAAAATAGAAGAAGATGAGAGCAGTTTAATGGGAGTAACGGAGGAAGAAGACGAAGACGAAACAGAAGAAGGTGGTGAGGAGGAAGAAGGTGGATCATGGGCACCGTCTGTGTGGTCCGAAGAAGATGGTAAATCAGAAGATGAGGACGAATGGGGTATTGAGGAGACGTGGTTGGCAGGGCAGGAAAAAGAAAAAGAAACCTCTGCTGAAACCAACGGAAACAACTTCGTCGGCGACATGGTCGGAGGAACTGCCACCGGTAGAACAGCTGACGGTCGAACAAACGGAGAAGAAGATAGGGTGGAAATCGAAGAGACGAGGGAGAAAGAAGAGAGAGAAACTGGTAAGGCGGCTCTGCATGGGGAAGGAGACCAAAAGGATAATTGCCATAAAGAGAGTGAGAGTCCCAAAAAGGTGGAGGTTGACCATATGCCAATTCTGGACGGGAACGGATCAACCCAGGACCCGGTCGCAAACACATGGCTAAAGGAATTAGATAAAGAGGGTGAATCCATCGGGCTGGACTTTCAAAGCCCAATTAGGGTAAATATGGTGGAATTACCAAACAGTGAAGAAAAGAAACTGCCAAGGTGGGCCTGCTACAACAATCAAGATAACATCTTAAATCGAACTGGACAGTGCAATTCAGCAGCAACTGATATTCCAAGCAATTCTGAGGTAAATAAAATTCAGGAGACAGCAGGAAAATGTAAACCAAAAGGAAAAAAATCTGAAATCGCAAATTTTGGTGGAGGGAAAGTTAGTTTCCACCCGATTAAACAAATGGCCAGGAAAAGTGGTAAAAAGACAGGAGGTAAAAAAGTATTGAGCAGCAAAATCGCTAAGAAGGGGCCAACAAACTCAGGGCTGTGTGCTGCAATTTTGAATGAATTGGGAAGCAAGGAATCAGCAGAAGCGTTAAAATAGTTCGGCTCAGGTCTAGGGATGGAATGGCCGAAGAAAAACCTCAACGATACGGCAAACTCAAAGGAAGGTGCGGGTCGCTCTAATATTATTGTTTAATGAAGATAGTCTCAATGAATATTGGTGGGATAGGGTCGTGGGAGAAAAAGAATTGGATAAGAGAGATTGTAAGGAGAGAAAGACCTTGGGTGGTTGGCATCCAGGAAACAAAAGTAAAAAACTGGGATATAACAAATGTGGCCGGAATATGGGGAGGGGTGGATGTGGAATTTTTTTAAAGCAATGCTAGTGGCAAATCTGGGGGGGATCATCACTATGTGGGATAAAAAATATTCTACTGCGAGACTGTAGTAAGGGATGAATACTTCTTGGCGGTGATCGGCAATTGGATAAGGGAGGAAAGGAAAATTGGGTTAATCAACGTATATGGACCAAATGACCGAAAGGCGAGATTGGAGGTGTGGAAAAGATTGGAATTTTATGTCACAAAAGAGGAGATCAATTGGTGCATATTTGGAGACTTTAACGAAGTCAGAAGTGAGGCCGAAAGATTTAACTCGGTCACGAATGCGAAAGGTGCGGAGGAATTCAATGACTTTATAAATAGAAGCGATTTAATAGAAATACCGATGTGCGGTAAGAAATTTACAAGGGTTAGCGACGACGTTCAAAAGCATAGCAAACTTGATCGTTTCTTGATGACGAGTGAATTCGGAACCACATGGAGGAACTTGGGGGTGAAATGCTTGGAGAGAAAATGGTCGGACCACGCACTGATCATGCTTTTTGAAGATAAGAAGGATTTTGGGCCTAAACCATTTAAATTTTTCGACTCATGGATTAATGAGGATGGAATAGAGGAAGTGGTAAAAATCGCATGGAAAAAAGAGGTGACATCAAAATGGCCGGACGGGATATTTCGAGATAAATTGAAAAACGTCAAAGTTGAACTTAAGACGTGGGCTAAGAAAAAATTTGGGAAACTTGACAGTGAATTGGGGGATGCAAAGGAGGAGGTTATGAAGATGGAAAGAGAAGTGGAAGACAAAGGTTGGATGGGAACGGATAGAGAAAGATGGGTTCTAGCAAGAAATAAGTGGTTGGAATTAGAAAAGAAAAAAATAGAAATGGAGAAGCAAAAGGTAAAAGCGAAGTGGGTAATCTATGGGGACGAAAATTCGAAAATGTTCCACTCGACAATCAAACACCGGGAGAGGAAGAATATGTTACGAGGATTGCAAACTACCAACGGATGGACGGAGGACCCGGATGAAATTAAGAACTTTGTCTACGATTATTTTAAAGACAAATTCTCAGCACAAGGTGGTGATGGGACAAAATTAGGTGCTGGAAAATTTTCAAAAATCTCTACGGAGGAGGCGGTGGAACTTGAAAAACCGTTTGAAGAAGAAGAATTGTGGAACGCGGTAAAGGGTCCGGACGGTTTCACGGTCGGGTTTTTGAAGAAGTTTTGGGAAATAGTAAAGGAAGATTTAAGTAATGCGATAAAGTGGTTTTGGGAGAGAGGAAAGTTAAGTGGGGGATGCAACTCATCGTTTATAACTCTAATACCAAAAGTCGACGCCCCGTCGCAACTTGATGAATTTAGGCCTATAAGCCTAATTGGAATATTGTACATGTTGGTGATTATGAAAAGAAACACAAATATAAACATATATATAAGAACGCAGCGGAACAATCACCAAACAGGATCAACGTATTGCCAATATGATTAAACAAAGAATACAAATAACGATATACCTTTGTAGCGTGATTTGTACACTAATCCGGATCCACTTGTGTGCTCTTTTGAAACCGAGTATTTAATGGAGAATACCTCTAGAGTAGTCCACACTACACCTCCTCGATCACCACGGGATGCTAGTCCTCCTTGGTAACGGATCTTATAGCTTCGATTAGACAAGAAACAAGCTAGAAGATCAAAGCGGAAAAACCCTAGAGAGGCCTAGGGGAGGGGCGCCGATTTTGGAAGAGAAGAAGGAGTATTAGGTTAAGCTTAATTAGGTCATTAACATCTCTATATATTAATGAACCCTAAAGCTTCCTTGGGCTTCTTAAAGGTTCTCCCTTCTAAATCTTTATGGGCATAAGATTTAATTAAACGTAATAGGCTTGCTATTAACTTAAATCCAATACAAACCCATTAAGCCAAACTTAATGATTTGTGCCCATCTAATTACCCCACGTTACTTAGGTTATTTATATAATGTAAATACAATAATTACATTATATTAAATGGTATCTCAGTGTATTGTGTGTGACCCTATGGGCCCACGTGTATCTAGCCATATAATTATCTATTATGACTTAAGCATATTCCAACAGCTCCCACTTGCGCACGTCATAATGACAAGTAATCATACAAGCAAAGGTTAGCGTCTAGCAACACGCCAATGCCCCTAGAGACACATGAGGCTAGTTTCTTTAAACGTCTCATTTTAAATGGTTTATTAAATCAGTCATCCCTTTGTTACAGATACCTTGTTGAATACTAGACATGGATCATATGTCATTCTAATTGTTCAACGATTCTGTTTTTCGATATGTTTGTTGAATTAGATTACCAAATTAATCAAGCATCATCTTAATTACATTTGGGTACGGCCATACAAACATCTATTCAATTCATCGAGGGGCCCAGTGGTATCTAACTCCATTACATGTAGAGGAACAAATCCTATTTTGACTGCATGTGTCTGTCATGTGCTTCACATCACTCCTGAAGATGATTTTTATAGCAGCCTTATCCAGGACAGCTTTTAACCATATCAAAGACTGACATTCCACCCATACAAAACCTGCTTGCATCTCAAGTCTAAGGACGAGTGACGTAACCATTTGCGAGATTCACTGGTGATGCCGATCCATGCAGTGAACTCTCGTAGGTTGGGTCAGTTCAATGTTCATCACCAATGAACAACATGTGAGTTTGGTGGCATCATCATTAATATTCATTCACCAATGAATATCACCAATACACTCACATTTGCCTTCACTCGATGATACTCCCGTATCATCAACTGACAATGGACAATTTAGAACAAATAATTCATTCATGGATTAAACATGCAAATATAGAACACAATTGATATAAATGAAAACGATCATACCAAGTACATCAATTCATTGTGAAAATAAAAACTGTTCAACGTTCCAATTATTCAATTACTAAAAACAGATCTACATGAGACTACTAGCTGGTCGAAGTCCAATGTTCCTAGCATGCTTGATATGTTTGGTACAAGACATTGGTTTCGTAAAGGGATCAGCTAAGTTGTCATCTGTATGAACTTTGAGAAGACGAATATCACCCATCTCGATAGCCTCTCGAATGTAGTGAGTCTTCCTGCGGAAGTGTCTGGCACCCTTTTGAACTCCAGGTTCGTTGGCTATGATAATGGCACCAGAATTATCGCAGTACATATCCATGGGTCTTTCATTACCGGGGACAACGCCAAGCCCAGAAATGAATTTCTGTATCCAAACAGCCTCCATTGTAGCTTCGAAAGCAGCTATGTATTCAGCCTCTGTAGAAGACATCGCAATAGTGCTTTGCTTAGCACTCTTCCAGTCAACAGCGCCTCCGTTCATGACGAAAACGTATCCAGTCTGAGATCGAGTGTCATCTCGATCTGTTTCGAAACCAGCATCAGTGTAGCAAGTAACACTGAGCTCTCTTTCTACATCACCACCATAAACAAGGAACATATCTTTAGTATTTCGAAGATACGTCAGTATGTTCTTAACAGCAGTGCAGTGACTCTCTCCTGGATTCTGTTGGTATCTACTCGTAAGGTTCTGAGAGAACGCTACATCAGGTCTAGTGCACCTCACTGCATACATGATGGATCCCACAGCCGAAGCATAGGGGATTCCCTTCATCCGCTTCACCTCATCAGGTGTGGAGGGTCCCTGAGTCTTACTCAAGTTTACATTGTGTTGCATTGGAATACTTCCATGTTTGGAAGCATCCATTCTAAACCGTTTTAGAATTTTGCCAATGTACGCACTTTGACTTAAACCAATTAACCGCTTCGATCTATCCCGATAGATCTTGATTCCTAGGATGTACGCCGCTTCGCCTAAATCTTTCATGGCAAAACATTTTCCAAGCCAGGATTTGACATCTTGTAGCATTGGAACGTTGTTCCCCATGAGCAATATGTC
The DNA here is from genome assembly GCA_033807775.1 of Saussurea involucrata. Taxonomy (NCBI): domain Eukaryota; kingdom Viridiplantae; phylum Streptophyta; class Magnoliopsida; order Asterales; family Asteraceae; genus Saussurea; species Saussurea involucrata. The sequence continues at coordinate 38,240,289 of CM066314.1, read as the reverse complement.
ATCAACATATAAGATTATAAAAATGACGATGCTCCCACTAGCTCTCATATACACACATGGCTCATCAAGGTTTTGAGTGAAACCATACGTTTTGATTTCCTCATCGAACCTTTTATTCCAACTTCTGGATGCTTGCTTCAGTCCATAAATGGATCTTTGAAGCTTGCATACTTTCTCGGGATGTTTCGGATTCACAAAACCCTCAGGTTGCACCATGTAAACATCTTCATCAAGGTGACCGTTCAAGAAAGCGGTTTTGACATCCATTTGCCAAATCTCATAGTCATGGTACGCTGCTATGGCTATAAGAATCCTAATAGCTTTAATGTCAGCAACAGGCGAGAAGGTTTCTTCATAGTCAACCCCGTAGGTTTGAGTGTAACCTTTTGCTACTAGACGAGCTTTATAGGTGTGTACATTGCCATCCATGTCGGTCTTCTTCTTGAAGATCCACTTGCTTCCGACAGTCTTGCTGTTCGAAGGAAGATCAACCAAGTTCCAGACTTGATTGTCTTTCATGGATTGCATTTCAGCATTCATAGCTTCAAGCCATTTATCGGATTCTATATCCAACAATGCAGCTTGATAGTTAGAGGGTTCACCATGATCCCCCAAATTCTGCTCCTCAACATCGATATGATAACTATATCGTTTAGGTGCTTGAGGTGTCCTTGCGGATCTACGAATGAGAATTACATCATTCTGTGGTTCAACATCTGCATGTTCAGCCTCAGCGTGATGTTCGCTAGTGTCACCAGGAGGTTGCGCATCTTCGCTTTAAATCTCGTCAAGGTCTACCGTGCTCCCACTTGATTCTTGTAAAATGAGAATGTTCTCAAGAAACTCAGCATACCGAGCAACAAATATTTTGTTTTCGGGTGGGTAGTAGAAATAGTAACCCATCGTTTTCTTTGGGTACCCTACGAAGATACACTTGATAGATCTAGGCTCAAGTTTGTTCGGTGTGTCTCTTTTCACGAGAGCCTCACAACCCCAGACCTTCAAGTAAGACAGATTAGGGACTTTCCCGTGCCATATTACATATGGTGTCTTATCAACCTTCTTGGTCGGAACCATATTGAGTATGCGAGCAGCAGACTCTAGAGCACAACCCCAAAAGGACAGTGGCAAAGTAGTTAGACTTATCATGGATCGAACCATGTCTAGCAAAGTCCGATTTCTCCTTTCAGATACACCATTATGTTGTGGAGTGTATGGAGGAGTGAATTGTGAGACAATCCCACACTTAGTCAGATGGTCTAAAAACTCTTGACTCATGTACTCTCCTCCTCGATCAGATCGGAGAGCTTTAATAGTCTTGCCGAGTTGATTTTCTACTTCACTTTGAAAGGCTTTGAACGTTTCAAAGGCTTCATGTTTATGTTTAATCAAGTACACATAACCATAGCGACTGAAATCATCAGTGAAAGTGATGAAGTAGTTAGCACCTTCCCTAGACACGGTTCTAAATGGACCACATACATCAGTATGTATGAGTCCAAGTAGATCTTTGGCTCTTTCACCTATATGGGAGAAAGGTTTTCTTGTCATTTTCCCATATATGCAAGAGAGGCATTTATCAAACGACTCATCATCGGTTGACTTTAGAAGCCCATCGTGTTGCAGCTTCATAATGCGCTTCTTGCTTATGTGGCAAAGACGGCAGTGCCATAGGTAAGTTGAATCCAAATTCCGTTTGGATTTCTTAGTGCTACATGTGTATATAGAACTATCGTTTGAAACAAGATTATGCATGTCAATTTCAAAAATATCATCACGAGGAATAGCATTAAAATAAAATATATTATCCTTAGAAACAGAAATACCATAATCCGTAAAAACATGGATAAAACCATTTTTCTTCAAACGAGAAAGCGAAACAATACCCCTAGTAATAGTAGGTGCATAATGACAATTGTCTAAAACAATAATCAATCCATTAGGGAGGATAAGATCAAAGCTCCCTATAGCTTTAACAGTTGCACGCATTCCATTGCCTACGTACATGTCCAAAGCTCCGTCGTTTAGCTTTCTACTTCCCCTTAGTCCCTGCACATTATTACAAATGTGAGTTCCACAACCGGTGTCATAGACCCAGGATTTACTAGGAAAAGCATAGAGTTCTATAGTTAAGATACCTGATATGCTAGCCGGGGTAGCTTTGTTCTTTTTCAACTCTGCCAGGTAAGCAGGACAGTTCCTCTTCCAGTGGCCTATCACTCCACAGTGATGGCAGGTGGCGTCCTTTGCAGGGTGCTCCTTCTTAGCAGGTGGGGGGATCTTAGGTTTGGGTTTATAAACATGTTTACCCTTGCCACGACCCTTGCCCAGTGCTTGCGGTTTGGATTTCTGGATTTTTCCTTCCCTGATTGCTAGAACAGCAGGAGCTTTCTTGGGCATCCCCTGCTCTGCAAGCTTTAGCATAGCATCCAGTTCAGAGATAGTCTTCCCCATGCTATGCATGTTATAGTTCATAACAAACTGGTCATAGTCCTTGGATAGTGAGGTAAGAATCAAGCTCACTCCAAAAACTTGTGGCATGGGGTAACCAAGACGCTCCATACGGTCAAGATAGCCTTTCATCTTCAAGACGTAAGAGCTAACTGACTGGCCATCCTCCTGTTTACAAGCGTGGAATGCTTTGACTGTTTCAAACAGTTCCTGTTCTGCCTGTTGTTGAAACATAGTTTTCAACTCTCGTAGCATCTCAAAAGCTGTGAGTTCCTCCAAGTTCTTTTGGATCTCAGGGGTCATGCTCACCAGCATGAGAGCAGCTACTTCTTGTTGTTCGTTAAACCTACGGGTGTAGGCTGCGCGAACTGCAGCAGAAGCAGTGGCAGGAGGTGCCTCAGGTAAGGCCTCTTCCAGATGGATCAACTTATTTTCAGCTCTGAGGACGATCCTCAGATTTCGATACCAGTCGATAAAGTTGATTCCTGTCAGTTTCTCTTTTTCAAGAACTGACCTAATAGTTGAGTTGCTTAGGGTTTGATTTGTTGTTGACATCTACAAACATACAAAGTTCAAGATTAGTAATTTCAATAATTAATCCTTTTTAAATTAACTACCCAAGTTTTACTTTTAAAACAATTAATTTTGTACGAAAAAGGCTAAGATCCTCATTGAGGTTCTATCATCACATCAGTTGATCTGCTAGCAATGATATATTCAATATGTAGGTGACGATTACCAATTGCATTACAAGTGCAATTCTTAGATCCTTATGGGACCCATGGCATCTAGTGGCCGAGCAACTAGTGTCAAGCTGGCATGTTTAGTCCCATCCTTGCCTCGGGTTAAGGTCTTACCTGCTTAACTCGATTAAGTCATCCAATTTGAAATCATGTGAAAATAGATCTAGGTCTCACGCATAGACAATAATTACCTCGGGATTACAATTCAACCTAGGTATCACGCATAGGCAAAAAGTAATGGCGAGGGATTTCAAGCCGATTGGACGGCATGACTTAAAATTGTGACGGATATAGTATTTTGATAAAACGTGTCAAAAAAATGTACGAAAGAAGCATGCATTCTTCATTCGTAGCATAAGTTAAAAACATTTCTTAACTTATAGTCTAATTTGTTTTATTTTATGTGTGTCGAGATGTCCATTTTGAGACTAATATATTACTTACATGAGATATCAATTAGTTTGGACATTACATAAATCAAATAACCGATAAAACCCCTTTAAGCGTTATTTATATAAAACAATAGTTTTAAGTTTTAAATCCAATTTAAACTTATATTAACTAAATCTAAGGATTTAGTTTCAAAAGTGGTATGTGTTTAATTTTTAGGTTTGAAAAACCCATTTGCAAGTTATAACAATGCAACATACAAGAAAAATTAAAACACACAACCAAAATGTGCAAAACCTCAACCGATGAAAAACCTATGCTTGATCCCGTGAGCCATCACACGGACCAAGAGGGCAACTAAGGACGGGCCAACATAAACCCTTTATGGGCTCCCACTTGCTCCAAGACCATCAAGAGCAAGTAGAACCCACAAGAACATTCGAACACAAATCTGTCCGGAAAAACGCAGCAGCTTCGGGGCCCGAAACGTCATGGAAGGAGTCTTCCCCAATCGAAACATCCTTCTGCAAAGTTGTGCCCCTACGTCTTATGGAACTTCAGCAACAAGAATCAGCACAATCCGATGTGCCAAACTCCGGGAAATCCATTTTTCGTGCCGGCTGTCCAGCAGCTCCGAAAATGTCTTCTCGTCTTTAACTTTGTCGCCATTCGATTCCGAGCAATGGTTACAATTTTTTGATAAAATACATTTATCTACTACTAAACAAAGTAAAAATAATTGCCTAAACTATTACAACCCAAAAACTCGACAAATAATGAAACAAGGCACATAAACGGTCAAGGTTTTCATCGGTTTTGCACATCAACATAATAATACAATATCATTAAGAGTGTTGGCTTGGTCCATGATAAAAATGCATGTTTTACCATGGATCTAAAACACTTACAATAAGAAATAAAACAAGCCAACGAAAACGAAGAAAAACTACAATAATTAATCTACGATAAGTATATGTAACTTGTGGCTATAGGATCTTAAAATACATTATTCAAGACCCCATCGATGGTCGAAATTTTCAGAAAAAAAAAACTTTAGTTTTAAGCCACTTTTACATATACATGTTAATCATATGGCACATACGATGGCTCTGATACCACTGTTGGTGATTATGAAAAGAAACACAAATATAAACATATATATAAGAACGCAGCGGAACAATCACCAAACAGGATCAACGTATTGCCAATATGATTAAACAAAGAATACAAATAACGATATACCTTTGTAGCGTGATTTGTACACTAATCCGGATCCACTTGTGTGCTCTTTTGAAACCGAGTATTCAATGGAAAATACCTCTAGAGTAGTCCACACTACACCTCCTCGATCACCACGGGATGCTAGTCCTCCTTGGTAACAGATCTTATAGCTTCGATTAGACAAGAAACAAGCTAGAAGATCAAAGCGGAAAACCCTAGAGAGGCCTAGGGGAGGGGCGCCGATTTTGGGAGAGAAGAAGGAGTATTAGGTTAAGCTTAATTAGGTCATTAACATCTCTATATATTAATGAACCATAAAGCTTCCTTGGGCTTCTTAAAGGTTCTCCCTTCTAAATCTTTATGGGCCTAAGATTTAATTAAACGTAATAGGCTTGCTATTAACTTAAATCCAATACAAACCCATTAAGCCAAACTTAATGATTTGTGCCCATCTGATTACCCCACGTTACTTAGGTTATTTATATAATGTATATACAATAATTACATTATATTAAATGGTATCTCATTGTATTGTGTGTGACCCTATAGGCCCACGTGTATCTAGCAATATAATTATCTATTATGACTTGAGCATATTCCAACAGTACAAAGTAATCGCAAAAATCCTGGCGGAAAGATTGAAAAAGGTGATGGGGAAAATTATTAGCAATACACAAAGCGCGTTCCTCAAAGATCGATACATATTAGATGGAGTGATGATTGCAAACGAAGTTATCGATGAGATCCGGAAGAGAAAAAGAAAATGATTGGTTTTCAAAGTGGACTTTGAGAAAGCCTACGACACCGTTGAGTGGTCTTTCTTACTTGATAGTATGAGAAAGATGGGTTTCGGTCACAAATGGGTAGCTTGGATAGAAGGTTGCCTTAATTCTGCAACTACATCGGTTCTAGTAAGTGGTTCTCCGACTTTGGAATTCCAAATGAGGAGAGGAATAAGGCAAGGGGACCCTCTTGCCCCGTTCCTCTTCCTTATTGTAGCCGAGAGTCTACATATTTTGATAAACGAAGCGGAAAAAAAGGAGTATTTGATGGGGTAAAAGTTAGGAAAAACGAAGTAACGATCTCCCACTTGCAATATGCGGATGATGTGGTGTTTTTTGGAAAATGGTCTATATCGAACGTAAAGAATCTCTTAAAGATTCTACATTGCTTTCAAAAAATGTCCGGATTGAAAGTAAACGTACGAAAGAGTAAAATCTTTGGAGTAGGGGTGGAGGAAGAGGAAGTAATCACTTGGGCGAGAAGTGTGGGCTATGGACACGGAAGACTACCTTTTATCTATCTTGGACTCCCGGTTGGAATTTCAATGAAAAGGCTAGAACATTGGAGGCCGGCGGTAGAAAAAGTAAGGAAAAGGCTTGCAACTTGGAAAGCGAGACTCATTTCATTTGGAGGTCGTCTCACTTTGGTGAAATCGGTTTTGGGTAGCCTACCGTTGTATTACTTCTCGTTGTTTCGTGCCCCGAGAGGAGTGGTGAAAGAGTGCGAGAGTATGAGATCGAGATTTTTCTGGGGAGGGGGGAACGGGAATTCGGTAAGTAAGGGAGTGACTTGGGTAAAGTGGGCAAAGACAATAATTTTTTTTTGGAACGGAGGCTTAAATATTGGGAGTTTGGAAGTGATGAATCGGGGCCTATTAGGAAAATGGTGGTGGCGTTTCCTTAACGAAAAGAATGCGTTATGGGTACAAGTAATAAAAAGTTTATATGGGGAAGGGGGGGACTATGGGGCAAATCTTTTGGTTTTAATGGTGTAGGTATGACATGGTCCAACATAATACGGCTTAGGACGGAATTGGACAGCATAGAAGTACAATTCAAGACTTCATTCGGAAAGAAAATTGGCGATGGGAAGGACACAAAGCTATGGAATGAGAGATGGATCGAGAATGATTGCCTTCAAGAGAAGTACCCACGGCTCTTCCAATTGGAGGAAAAAAGGACGCAACTATAGCGGAAAGGGGGGAGTGGATCGATGGTAGATGGCAATGGAAATGGAACTGGAGGCGGCAACCGATAGGAAGGGAAAAAGGAGAGTTTGACAACCTAATTAATAAGTTGTCCGAATTTGCACCGAACGAAGAAAAGAAGGATGAACCGGAGTGGATTAATAACGACACCAAGGAATACACCGTTAAAAGAATGCGAGAGATCCAAGAGGAAATACAAGACATAGCAAATGGAGAGGAGATTCGAACGAGGTGGTCAACGATAGTCCCAAGGAAGGTATGTATTTTTATGTGGATAGTGCGTTTAGGCCGAATACCATGTAGAGTAAAGCTAGATAAGATGGGAATTGAGTTGGACTCGATACTATGTCCTCGATGTGGGGAAATGGTGGAAACCATAGATCACGCACTAGTGACATGCCCGGAGGTTAAAAGGCTTTGGAACCTTACCGGAAAGTGGTGGAAGAAGAACCTAGAAGGGGCTGAATCGGTACAAGACGTTTTGCAAGAAAACAACCCGATAGAGGAAAATGCGAAAGGAAATGCGGTTTGGACGGGGGTAAAGTGGTCGCTAATGTATCTTATTTGGGGACACAGAAATAAGATGGTGTTTATGGCGGAAAAAGGAAAAGTAGCAGAATTATTCTTTGAATTTCAAAGAAAAATATTTGAATGGCTCGTGAAAAGATCTAAAGGATTGATAAAGGGATGGACGGGATGGCTCGTAGACCCGACGGAAACGTAAAACAGAGGGGTGGCTGCAGACCACGACGGGATCTATAGGTGGGGACATGCAGCTGATCGAGAGGAACGAAACCAATAAAGGACCTGCACCTGTATCGAAATTTGCATACCGCAATTGGTGACGGTGCAGCTGTCGCAAATAATATAGGCTGAATTTTTGGAGTTGTATGCAATCTGTTTCGTGAGCTGTAATACTGGGTAATTGGACTCCTTTGGGCGGTAACTCCTACTGTAAATTTTCAAGGTATATAATACATAATGTTTGCCTTTAAAAAAAAGTCGAAATGAAGTTGATGATGAACTTCATTTAAGCGCAATTCAGAATTTCATTGAAGATATTATTGGAATTAATGAGTAGAACCTAGAATATTTGAGAGCCTTCTTGATTCTCAATGTATTTTTCGATTTTTGAGAGGTGGGAGGAACGACTCATATGGAGACATCTAATAATATAACAATTTGGTATGTTTTTTTAAAAATAGAAAATATATTTTACAGTTATTAATCAATGATTTATAAATTAATTATATATATATATATAGGGTCGGGTTCAAATGAGGAGCGTAACAATTTAAGAGAGCGTGAGGAGCACCGCCCATGTACAAAATCACATGTGACTAATCCCTTGACAAATTAAGACTTTAAGACATCAGCCTTGACTAAAGCTCATGTACATGTGGATTCGAACCCTGGGTAGATAGGATATTCCACCATATCTTCCAAGGCCTTAATCAGTACGCCACAATCCTTGCGGTTTGCATGTTCAAATAATAGTTATAAATATTTTGATATATTTTAATGGTGGTAAAATCTAGAAAAGATGCGAGGAAAGTAAGAAAAATGCAATTGAATTTCCAAATTTGAGTGATTAAAATTATTGGATAATTTTTTTGACAAATTATTTTTTGAACCTTCTAAATTTGATTAAATACATTCATTTGATAAACAAAGATTACTTCTAATTAACCTAGCTACTATAAAGCTAACCAGATTTAAAATTTAAAGTTGAACTCATGACATAATCTAAACCAAATTAAAATAGCAAAATAAAATAAGTCTCCTAAAACCAAACTCGATCCAACGAAACGGTTCCACTCCTCACCTCCCAAACCTTGGCGACTCAACGATCACAACAATTTTTTGGAATTTGATCCTCTAGATTAATAACGCCAGCCATCGTATATCTCTCGATATGATTCGGTCTAGTCAAGTCGTACCGATTCCAACACACGGTCTGACGTTTGAGATTTGGTTTGTACAAAACAGTAGATTAGGCTTGGTTTTGGATTTCTAATTCTGAAATAAATATATATATATATATATATATATATATATATATATATATAGGATGGGTATCAAATACAAACCAAATGGATTGTACAAACCCTACATACTCAATCTCACTTTATGAATCTGTAATCTGGTTTCATGAATATATAATTTGGCTTCATGAATCTATATTTTGGCTTCATTAATATATAATTTGGCTTCATGAATCTATATTTTCCGGTCGTCGGTGCCGGACGATGAATTTAGTTTTTCATCTAACAGTTACAAAGGGTAAAATAATATATTATAAAAAAAAAAATTAAAAATATGCTAAAAGTCCTAAAATACCCTTATGGATATAAAAAAAGAAATTACGTGATTGGTGGAGATGGATTTGTACAGTTTGTACAATCTATTTGGTTTGTATCCGATATCACCTATATATATATATATATATATATATATATATATATATATATATATATATATATATATATATATATATATATATATATATATATATATATATATATATATATAAAAGCAAAATCCAAAAAGGATGAGGTGGCACCTTTTAAGGCTTAGAATCTCTTCTATCTATTTTCTCAATTTTTTGAATTTTTTAAATGTTGAATATGTAATAAGACTTTTTCGCCCCTGTATGGAAAATGTGTAATTCATATTAATATGGGTTTCTTTGTAATTTTGCATGCCTAAGTTTAACCTCCAACTCTTGATATTCTTCTTCATTTAATTTGTTTTATTCCTTAAGGAAATTTGTTTTTCACACAATGCAAAACAAAATAAAATCCTACAAATTCCTTTGGTGGGAGATGAAGAAAATATAAATTGAAGAAAACATTGAAGATTTTAGATAGGTATGTATATATTCTATCTCCAAAAGATGTGATTTGTTATTATATGTTTTTTCAGTTCCATATTTTGGATTTGTTGTTATCATAAAACATTTGTATTTACGTTGGAATCATATAGAATCAAGTAAAATTTTGATATTTTGTGACTGCATGATCTGATATTTTTTTTAATTTAAGCTCCATTGACATTAACCATGTATACGTGATTGATAATTGCGTTACTTTTTGACTATTTCAAGAAAAATTGTATTGACATTTGCCAATGGTGTGATAATTTATGATGTCTATGAATTCAATACTAAATAAAATGAAATCCTACAAAACGTTTTTGTGGGGGATGAAGAAGATGAAAGTTGAAAAAGCCATGAAAGATTTTAATCAGGATTCTCCACAAAAATATGATTTGTTATTACATAGTTTTTCTTTTACATATTGTTGGGTTTGTTGTTATCCTACGACAATTGTATTTATGTTTAAATCAGATACATTTAAATAGAATTTTGATATTTTGTGATTACATGATCAAATAACTTCTTTTTTCATATTTAAGCTTTATTGACATTAACCATTTATACATGATTGGTAATTGTGTTAAATTTTGAATACTTCAAAAAAAATCTATTGATATTGTCAAAATTTTGACAATTTATGATGTCTATGAGTTCATCCTCAAAAAATTCATCAAAACTCTTTTCACGATCAATTGTCGTTTATTTATAAGCTTTAATAAAATAGTTTTACATTTTATTTTTTCATAGATGATATTGAATTTTGAGAGAATTTGAAATATTGTTTACTATTTTCTTCAACTTATGAATTAATTTAAATTAAAAATATATCATTGATGAATATACTTTTCATTTTCTAAACTCAACACATTGATTACTAATTTTTTTAATTTACAAAATAAATATGAATAAAAAATTTTATTGTTTTTTTATTAACTTAACGTGTAACGTTTATTTACCCTTATTTTTAATTTACAGCGATCGGTAAAAACTGTTATTAATTTATATGAGTATATTTATTTACAGTATAATTTGTTATTTTAACAATCAATATAATAAAAAATAGCTTTATTTACCATTCATATTTTATTTAAACAACAATCAATATATAAATATATTATTATAAGGTAAAAGAATATTTATTGGCATTCTAAAAATGTTTTGATGATTGTTTTTATTCTTATCCAATTTTTAGTTTTTTAAATCTATATATCTCATTAATTGATTAAAAATTTTATGTATGTTGTGATTATTATAATATAATTATATCTCATTAATTGATGATCTTACCTTTCATATTCTTCTTTTATTTATTATGAATCAATATACATAAATGAAATACTTATGACAATTTAATACTTTAAATTAATATATATGATAAAATAATTGATGGAAATGTTGAATCATTTTTATATTTTTTTCCTCTTATTTTGATTTATTTTTATTCTAAACTCAACACATTAATTTCTAAAGCCTTTCAATTTCATATTTTATTACAGAACAATCAATATCATTTTTTAAAACCTTTATTATACTTTATTTCAATGACAATCAATATAATCAAAACTATTAGTATTGTGATAAAACATATTCTGAATTATTTTTCCATTAATTGGAGAAACTTATCATCAAATCAAAAAAAAATTATTGATAATAGTATATTAAGCAAAGTTAAACCCCAAGTTTAATGAGATAATATTTTTGTTAGAAAATATATAATTAAGTTTAGATTAAATCAGGTCAATCATTCATTTATACCATTAATTACAAAAACCTATCATGTAGGTGTACGTGTGTGTGTGTATATATATATATATTAAAATTCCACTTACTAAATTGTAATGATTTCTACAAATAATTTGTATAATGTTTGTTGATTATCATATTTAGGGGGTGTTTGGGAGTGCGTTTGAAAAATGCTTCTCCTTATCTGCTTATGACTTATCTTCTTTCCTGAAAAGTCACTTTGGATCTACTTCTCAAAAAACTTCTTATCTGCTTCCTGGGAACGTGATAAGCAGTTTTTTTTAAATTCAAACACTCATGAGCTTCCTGGAAACGCAATAAGCAGAAAAACAATTTTGAAACGCAATCCCAAACACCCCCTTAACAATCAACATTTATCATATGAAAAATCTTCATATTACTACCCAAGTTATTCACACTACCGCGCAACGCGCGGTTGCAACACTAGTATATATATATATAGGGGTGGGTTCAAATGAAAACTCAAATTCAATTGTAAACATGAGGACAAGTCACAACCATTGATCAAGATTTGGAAAACTAATCAATGGTTAAAACTTAATTAAACCAAATGAGAAGTGATTAGGGGCAAATCTGGAAATTTGAATCAATGCCTACCATGTTTGACTTTTTATTTTCTTTTTTAATTAAAAAACTTTTACCCCCTTAAAGTTTAAAATAATTTATCTTAAAAATTACTAATATTTTAATCAAACAAATTACATCAAAAAAACGAGAATTTCGTGCTCTTCGATATGACATCCATCTCGATATAGTTTTTTCTTCATTTTAACTGTTTTTACGTGAAATATTATGTATGTGTTATATTAACTCTGAATATAACTAATATTCAGTTTATGAGTATTTTATATTCAGTTTGAATATATAGTTTTATTCAGACTGAATAAAATGTAAAAATTCAGTATGAATATATATTCAGACTGAATAATAGGGAATTAAAAAGTCATATTGATTATTATTGCTAAAACGTTATTAAGATGTTTGGGAGCAGTGATATCCATACCGAATATGTATCTTTATTCAGTTTGAATAAAATGTAAAATATTCAGTATTAATATCAATTCAACTTCTTAATATATTCCTATTATTCAGACTGAATAATAGGGAATTAAAAAGTCATATTGATTATTATTGCTAAAGCGTTGTTAAGATGTTTGGGAGCAGTGATATCCATACTGAATGTGTACCTTTATTCAGTTTGAATAAAAGTTAATATCTGAATAATAGGGAATTAAAAAGTCATATTGATTATTACTGCTAAAACGTTGTTAAGATGTTTGGGAGCAGTGATATCCATACTGAATGTGTACATTTATTCAGTTTGAATAAAAGTGAATATCTGAATAATAGGGAATTAAAAAGTCATATTGATTATTACTGCTAAAACGTTGTTAAGATGTTTGGGAGCAGTGATATCCATACTGAATGTGTACATTTATTCAGTTTGAATAAACGTGAATATCCATACCAAATATGTACTATATATTCAGTTTGAATAAAAGTGAATATTCATACCGAATATGTACTATAAAGGTACATATTCGGTATGAATATCACTGCTCCCAAACATCTTAACAACGTTTTAGCGATAATAATCAATATGACTTTTTAATTCCCTATTATTCAGTCTGAATATATCCATACTGAATTTTTACATTTTATTCAGTCTGAATAAAACTATATATTCAAACTGAATATTAGTTATATTCAGAGTGAATATAACACATACATAGCATTTCTCGTAAAAACAGTTAAAATGAAGAAAAAACTGAATATATCCAAACTGTGTTATTCAAACTGAATATAAAATACTCAGTTTGAATATATCCATACTGAATTTTTACATTTTATTCAGTCTGAATAAAACTATATATTCAAACTGAATATAAAATACTCATAAACTGAATATTAATTATATTCAGAGTGAATATAACACATACATAACATTTCACGTAAAAACAGTTAAAATGAAGAAAAAACTATATCGAGATGGATGTCATATCGAAGAACACGAAATTCTCGTTTTTTTGATGTAATTTGTTTGATTAAAATGTTAGTAATTTTTCAGTTAATTTATTTTAAACTTTAAGGGGGGTAAAAAATTTAATTAAAAAAGAAAATAAAAAGTCAAACATGGTAGGCGTGAGTTTTAATTATCTTCCATTGTTACCCCTAATCACCTAAATTAATAATTTCAATTAAAAACTCTATTTAATATGAGTCATTTGATCAATATAGATGGAAGGGCCAATATTCGTCCTCATGTTTACAATTGAATTTGAGTTTTCATTTGAACTTTCATATATATATATCCAGATCTCTATTTAGCTTCGACAGGTTAATTTATGCATGTTTCCATATTAAAAATCCATTAATTAATTAATTTGCTTCTATCTTGATGAGTCTCGTTTGTACAACAATTAATTATTAATTGCATAATTATCTTAATGTTCCACTCAGCTCCCCTCCTAAATTTCTTTTGGTTCAATACTATATATTATAATCGTGGACAATGCCACCTTAAATCGATTTTTTAGTCTTCATCATTTATTTCCCTTTATTTTAGTAGGCGTCAGTCTTTTTCATCTGGCCGCATTGCATCAATATGGATCAAATAATCCATTGGGTGTACATTCAGAGATGGATAAAATTGCTTCTTACCCTTATTTTTATGTAAAGGATCTAGTAGGTTGGGTAGCTTTTGCTATCTTTTCTTCCATTTTTCCTTTTTATGCTCCTAATGTTTTGAGGCATCCCGACAATTATACCTGCTAATCCGATGCCCACCCCGCCTCATATTGTACGCTATAGAATATAGAATCCCACCTTCTACTCTATCAGCTACTCTAATTTTGAGTTGGTCATAGGTTGACAGTTTTCGGGGCTCAATTTGCGGGTCAGAACTATTGGAAGACGAAAGAGAACTTATTTAGACGAATAGTGTGCCGATGCCATTACCCCTAAAAAGCCTACATTAGCAGTGCGGGTGAAATCAGACAGAAACCAAGTCCAAGAAGACCGAGGAGGCCCTGGGGTAATAGAACAAGGGAGGAAGAAATCGTGCGTCGTCTTTTAGCCGCCAAAACCGCGCCTTCCGCCCTAGAGATATACCTCGCCCGGATCAACGCCGAAGACCTGTTCGAGGTCAAGGTAGAAATTATCAAACTCATGGCGGGCCTTGACCCAACGGGAGATTGGTTGGGGCGGGGAGCTCGAGCCCTGGATAATCCGAGAACCGCCACGGGGGAAGAGTCCTTAGAAAGGCTACATTCCTTTTTAGACGATCTGAATCAAGGCGGAAAAAGATCTGATATTTTACTACAGTTAAAAGGGAAGGTTTTCCTGAAAGTTTGTGGGTTTTTCGAACCTTAATTTCCAATGATCGACTTGAATTACAGTATCAGCCTGTTTTATAGATCAAATGTTTCTGTTTTTCTGAAGGCCACAATTTTATAAAAGGAAACAAAACGAAAGATACAAAACAATAGACACAGTGTTAAAAATATAAGTCAAATATTACCAATCTTGTCATTTAGATTTTAACTTAAATTATTTTTATACTTTTGTTATTGTATGAGGACTGAAATTGACAATGCTGGAAAGTTGAGGACTGCGCTTCAAGAGGTGTAGCTGAAAAGGGTAGCAGAGCAATTATCGTTGTTTCAGGGGTATTAGTGTAAAGGACTGATTTGCAATTTACGTTTATATATAATGTTTGTTTTCTCATTTTGTCATTTTCTAAGAGAGAGTAGAATTACAATTAGGGTTTCTCTCATTTTGAGAGTTTTCTTTCTTCAACCGAATTAGGGTTTCTTCAAATATATGATTACCTTCAAATCTCTTGAAGGTAATCTGAGTGTGAGAGTTATTGTAGTAAGGTTTCTATTGTAAGTATGAGTGTGAGTGTGATTGTAGTGAGGTTTCAGTTGTAAGTTGTTTTTACATGTTTAAATCTATTCAAATAAGTTTCGTTCATGAGTTTGTATATGGTATCAGAGCACACGGTGCGATCCTCATCGGTATCTACTCACTGATCTTCCTCTGGTATGGTCACACTCTCCTTTGTTCCTTTTTTTCTCACATTCAGAATCTGAAACTCATAGAGGTTGACCTAGTGGTCATCGTCTACAAGGTTTGGAAAATGATTTGTTGAAAACTCTTCAGATCGTGTTTTTCTATATGTTTAGATCAGTGTTTTTTCAAAATATTTGAAAAATCGTTTCAGATCTTTGTTTGTTCTCTGACGTTTTGTCTATGTGTTTGTTCAAATAGATCTGGTTTTTTTTCTTTCACTTAGTTGTATTTCGCTGATCTGAATCTGGCATGTTGTTTTGCTTATTCATCTTCACTAGTTTGTGCGTATTCAAAGAAGTTTGGATCCTGACTTGTTAGTCTTGGTTCAATCTCTCTTCTGTTTGAGCTTTAAATAGATCTGGACTTTCTAGGCCCGATCTGTGTGGCTTGTTCTTTCTTTTTTCTGTTTAGCATGCATGCTTGATTCTGGTATGTGATTGCCTCTCATCTTCACAGATCTGAGTCAGTTGCTCATTCTTAGATCTGTTGTGGTTATTAAAATTAATGTGACTTAGATACGTTTTTTTTCTTGTCACGTTCTGTTTTGGTGACATGAGACCTGGTCTGTACATATAGATCTTGTCCCGTGTTTGCATATTTTGTTTCTTTTGATTCTTGTCCTTCTTTATAAGGATTGTGTGTTGTGGTCCCTGTGATCTTCTCGTGACTCTTTAGTATTCATCACTCTGCTAGTTCAGAGTACGTGATTTAAGGACATATCTCAGGATATGTTCTAGCAATCATTATTCGGTCTGATACTTGCTGATCTTGGTGAATCTGGAGTTGTAAGGTTGTGGTAAGAATATCTACACTGGTTTCTTCAGATCTCCGTATCGGACCAGTGTGTTTGTATCCCTCTGTCTTCTTCATCTACTGTGTTCAGGTTTGTTCCTTGTTTTTTTGTTATTGTAAGATATCTGTTTACAGAGGTTGTTTTTCCGCTGCATTGCTCTTGGAATCTCACTGTAAGTCTCTCTAGACTCTTACTCTTGTGTGTTTCTCTTCTCATCCTCCATTCTTTAGGACACCTTTGTGTTTGGCTTGACCTACCACTCGAGTGGCAAGGAATCCTGTCATCTATCACTTAGGTGCTTCCTTGTGTGTTTTCTCTTGCTTTCACGATGACTGGCATAGAAGATCCCAAGAATCCAGAAACGCAATCTTTGATTGCAAAGCTGGATTTCGGTGATCCTTTATACCTTCATCCTAGTGACACCTCTGGTGTGTCTATACTTAATATGAAACTGACTGGTACTGAGAATTATAAGGTGTGATCGTGTGCTATGCTCCTTGCCTTAGAAACTAAGAATAAGGTTGGTTTTATTGATGGTACTGTTTCTCGTTCCACTGATAATAATGTGTTTGGTAAGCAGTGGGACAAATGTAATTCTGTAGTTTTATCTTGGATTCTTGGTTCTATTTCTAAAGATTTATTTGTTAGTCAAGTGTTTTCTAAGATTGCTTCTGAAGTTTGGGAGGAATTAAAGGAAACTTATGATAAAGTTGATGGTTCTGTCACATTTAATCTTCATCAAAAAATTAATTCACTAACTCAAAATGGAACCTCTATTTCTGATTACTATCATAAGTTGAATGCCTTATGGAAACAGTTTGATGCTATGGTCAAACTTCCTGTTTGTTCTTGTAATGCCTCTGTTGAATTCTCTAAGCATAATCAACTTATAAAACTTATGCAGTTCCTAATGGGCTTAGATGATAGTTACATGCAAATTAGGAGTAACATCTTGACCACTGATCCTATGCCTTACGTCAAAACTGAGTTTTCTTTGATTTCCAGAGAAGAGTCACATCGTGGTGTGAATCACTCTTCTTCTGATTCAAAAATTCAAAACACTGCTTTCTTTAGTAAACCTGTTGATAATAAACGAAAATATGGGAAACCTCCTTTACTTTGTAAACATTGTGGTGTGACTGGTCATACCATAGAAAGATGTTTCAAGCTGATAGGCTTTCCTAAGGACTTCCAGTTCACTAAAGGCAAACCTAAATAGTCTTTTAAATCCCCCTCCAGCAATGCTTGCACTGCAGAGGGGTCTGTTAATCACTCCACCTCTACTAACTCTCTTACTGAAGACCAACTCAATAAGTTGTTGGCTATGCTTGATCAAAAACAAAACGAAGGATTGGCTGTCAATATGGCAGGTAAATTCTATGCTAATATGGCTATTAATCCTAGAAATTCTCATTCTGGTTGGATTATTGACTCTGGTGCAAATCAACATATGACGTCTTCCACGGCTCATCTTGAAAATGTGATTGATATATCTGATTTGAACCTGAGAGTTACTCAACCCAATGGGAATGAGGCTAAGATTAATAAAATTGGAAATTATCGTCTTAACAACAATGTTGTATTACTTGATGTTCTCGTCATTCCTAACTTTCATGTTAATTTACTTTCTGTTCATAAACTTGCTAGGGACAGTAAAATTTTCGTTGGGTTTGATGAATTTAGATGTTTTTACTTCAGGGTTCACTTCCAACGAAACTTGTGGGGACTGGTAGTGAACTTGGAGGCCTGTATTATTTTGATCAATTTTCTAAGGGTGAGAATTTTAATTCTAAGGTGCTAAATAATAACTCTAATACTTCTAATATGTCTATTTTCTGCTATGTTTCACGTCAACTGTGGCATGGTAGATTAGGTCATCCTGCCGATCAAGCATTTGCTTGTTTAAAAGGGAAATTAGATCTTGGAAATGATTTTTACTATCATCCTTGTGACATATGTCATATGGCTATGCAAACTAGAGATAAGTTTAATGTTGGTCCTGAAGGGCTATACAAGTTTGTAGAGGGGGAGGGGGGGGGGGGGGGTTGAATACAAACACATATTTTACTTTTCTAAATTGTTTATTGATAAATTATTAACAATTTACAGCTTGTTGCGGAGACAAGATTAAGGTTAAACCTAAATCTAAACAAGTTGGAACACTAAGTTTCTTGCACTAAGAAAGAGAAGGAAATTACTAATAATAACCTATCTCAAGATAAGAAAGATGAACTTGTCCAGAGTTAGCAAGTTACTTCAAAATGAAGTGAGTTCATCTTCTTATATACTGCATGCATTTAATGCAAGGCAGTTTACACTTTACACGTGGCAGCAGCTCATTGGTTGTATGTCATTGACTTTTGTTGACAACCTTAGTAGCCGCATGTTTGAACAGTGTAGTATCAGAGTGGTTGTACGATTTCAGATAATAAGGAGGTTCTTTTCTGACATATCGTACGGAGTCGTGCAAGGGTGGTCAAGACAAAAGTACTTTGTACGAAGGACTTCATGATCAGCTTTTCGTTGATTCAGCGCTTTACCATTGTTTATCAGCGATAGCTGAAGTCTTGTACTTGATACTTCACGTTGAGTGGACAAATCTGAGTCTTCGCTGATCCGCATCAGTTCATTAGGAGACTTGTCGCTGGTTCTTGAGCTTGATCTTCGACTTCAGCGTAGAACCTATGTTGACGTGAAACTTGTCTTCAGGGATCATAAGTAAACAACTAACTTATCAGCGATCATCATAAGGACTGAACAGACTCAGAGGATTATGGTGAACAGTGTTCGCTGAATGTTTAATCTAAAGAGCGAGAGTTCTTATCAGCGGTACTGTAAGATCTTAGTACTTATCAGCGATAGTGAAACTCTGATACATATTGTTTACTCACAATTTTCACTAAGTATATAAGAGAGGGTCATTATCAAATCACTGAGGGTTTGGATCAACATTTAATTTGAGTAGTCATTCTACAACTAGTTTCGGTGAATTAATACATCTAGATTTGTGGGGGCCTTATAAGGTTCCTAGTAAAGAAGGATGCATATATTTTTTGACTGTTGTGGATGATTTTACTAGATTTGTGTGGGTTTATCTGCTGAAAAGCAAGGATGAGGTGTTTGATAATATTGTTGTGTTTCACAGTTTGTTGATTACCCAGTTTGGCAAACATGTGAAAATTGTCAGGAGCGATAATGGTATTGAATTTGTTAATCAAAAACTTGGTGAGTTTTTTAAATCAAAAGGAATAATACATCAAACCACTTGCGTCTACACACCCCAACAAAATGGAGTTGTAGAACGCAAGCATATGCATCTTTTAAACGTTGCTAGAGCTTTAATGTTTCAAAGAAATATCCCGTTAAACATGTGGAATGAGTGCATTTTAACTGCTACATTTTTAATCAATAGAACTCCTTCCTCAGTTTTAAACGGAAAATGTCCTTATGAGCTTGTGTTTGGATTTTCACCCGTTCTGCATCATTTGAGAAATTTTGGTTGTTTATGCTTTGCCATTAAACCTAATGTTTCTAATAAGTTTGTATCTCGTTCTGAAAAATGTGTTCTTTTGGGATATTCTAACTCCCAGAAAGGATATAGACTTTATAGTTTAATTACAAAGCAAATCTTAGTTTCAAGAGATGTAAAGTTTTACGAAACCATTTTTCCTTTAAAAATACAAGCAAACAATCAAAATTCTGACTCTAGTAACATTGATTCTTTAAATTTCTTTGATTCTGTTATTCATACTAATGATTTGTCTTATATCTTACCCAATGATGATTCAAGGGATAACACTCAAAATGAAACTGGAAAAAATGTATCTGATAACATAAGTAACCCTAGTAACCCTGATCATTCTGGTAGCCAGTCTAGGGTTCCAAATTCTACCTTTGGACATGAAAATGAATTTAGTAGCATGAATGGGTTAAATAACCCAGAAAGAACTGTCGGACATGAAAGTCCTGGTAGTTCAAGTACGGCTGCCAATGATCAGTTGGCTGCTAGTCAAAATATTGATGATGGTCATTTGAGTTTCCCTCCTGAGGGTGGTCTAATTGAACCTTCATCTTCTATTAGGAAATCTAATAGAGTTTCAAACTTGCCTAGAAAATTTACTGATTACGTAAGGTAAAATATGGCCTAGAAAAAGTAGTAAACTATTCTTTTTTTAGTCCAAACAATTTTTGTTTTGTCACTACACTTAATAAATCTGTTGAGCCAAATAACTTTTTTGAGGCTCGCAAAGATCAGAATTGGATTAGTGCAATGAACGATGAAATGGAAGCTTTGTATCGTAATAACTCTTGGGTTTTAACTAGTCTTCCTGTAGGTAGAAAACCTATAGGGTGTCGTTGGATATATAAGATAAAGTACAAATTAACAGGTGAGATTGAGCGATACAAAGCTAGGTTAGTGGCCAAAGGGTATTCTCAGCGTGAGGGTCTTGATTATGAGGAGACGTTTTCTCTTGTTGTTAAAATGGTCACAGTTAGGCGCATCATTGCATTAGCCGTTCAAAATAATTGGCCATTGTGTCAATTGGATGTTAATAATGCCTTTCTGTATGGTGACTTAGATGAAGAGGTTTACATGAGTCTTCCCCCTGGGTATTTTTCTGCAAATGACAAAAGAGTGTGTAAACTTATTAAATCCTTGTATGGTCTAAAACAAGCGCCTAGGCAGTGGTATGCAAAGTTATCAGCTTGTTTACATGATCATGGTTTCATACAAAGTACTAGTGACTATTCTTTGTTCACTAAAATCAACAGTTCTGTTTATTTGGTTTTACTTGTTTATGTTGATGACATAGTTTTGACAGGAAATTCTATTTCTGAAATTAATAAGGTAAAATGTCATCTACAATCCAATTTTAAAATCAAAGATTTAGGTTAACTAAAATTTTTCCTAGGAATAGAAATATTGAAAACTGATAAAGGTATTTGTATGTCACAACGTAAGTATTGTCTTGAATTGCTTAGTGATTTTGGTTATTTGGGTTGTAAACCAATAAGTACTCTTATGGATATGAATCTGGTTGTCACAGATTCAAGTGGTTCTGAGTCAAAAGATCCTCCTTTAACTAATTTCACTGAGTATCAAAGGCTAATAGGAAGATTGATTTATCTATTAGCAACCCGTCCTGACATTGCATTTGTTGTTCATTGTTTAAGTCAGTTTATGTACTCACCGAGACAGTCTCATCTTAAATTGGCTTTGCGTGTTATGAGGTATTTGAAACTTTCTCTAGGGAAAGGTGTTAATTTTTCATGTTCTTCTGAGTTTAAGCTTAGTGCATGTGTAGACGCTGATTGGGGTAAGTGTCTCACTACTAGGCGTTCAGTCACCGGTTACTGTTTGTATTTGGGAAGTTGTATGGTCTCATGGAAGAGCAAGAAGCAGTCAACTGTTTCTCGTTCTTCTGCTGAGTCAGAATATAGGGCGATGGCTTCTGCCTTATGTGAGATAATCTGGGTTTTAAGTATATTGGCAGATTTAAAATTAGAAAATCTTCCTCCTGTTGATCTAAACTGTGATAATAAATCTGCAATACAAATTGCTAATAACCCAGTATTTCACGAAAGAACCAAACACATAGAAATTGATGTACACCAGGTAAGGAATAAAGTAACTGCTGGAATGATTAAAACTGTTAAAATACCATCTTTGGAGAATCCAGCTGATATTTTTACCAAGTCACTTGGTGTAAGTCAACATAACTATTTGTGTTCTAAGTTAAAAATGTTAGATCTATTTCAATGCCAAGATTGAAGGCGGGTGTTAAAAATATAAGTCAAATATTACCAATCTTGTCATTTAGATTTTAACTTAAATTATTTTTATACTTTTGTTATTGTATGAGGACTGAAATTGACAATGCTGGAAAGTTGAGGACTGTGCTTCAAGAGGTGTAGCTGAAAAGGGTAGCAGAGCAATTATCGTTGTTTCAGGGGTATTAGTGCAAAGGACTGATTTGCAATTTACGTTTATATATAATGTTTGTTTTCTCATTTTGTCATTTTCTAAGAGAGAGTAGAATTACAATTAGGGTTTCTCTCATTCTGAGAGTTTTCTTTCTTCAGCCGACTTAGCGTTTCTTCAATATATGATTACCTTCAAATATCTTGAAGGTAATCTGAGTGTGAGAGTTATTGTAGTAAGGTTTCTATTGTAAGTATGAGTGTGAGTGTGATTGTAGTGAGGTTTCAGTTGTAAGTTGTTTTTACATGTTTAAATCTATTCAAATAAGTTTCGTTCATGAGTTTGTACACACAGGACTACAAAGATGCAGAAACAAAGAAACCACAAGACCATAAGCAACCAAATCAGGAGCCTAAAACCAGGAAGGCAAATCCAAGGGACCCCAAAAAACAAAAAACACAGAGAACACTAGGAACCCAACCCAACCAAGAACCAGATGCAAGCAATGTTCTAAAAAATTCGTTGCATAGCCGCCATGGCATCAAGGCTTGTGTCTCATGCCACGTTAAGCCCGTGGCACGCCATGGCCTAAATCGCAGTTTTCGTAATGCGATATTTAATTTTTCTTTATGTTTTTAATGCCTTATTTTCAAGTTTTTTAAATATGTAACCTAATTTAACTTGCTTATTACTATTGACTCATTGAGTAACACTACAAAACATATGTTTTTATATATAATATTATATTTGAATTAGAAATTTGACGCAATAAGTCACGCCTTGAAAACTCCATGACTTCGTTGTGGCTCCTAAGGCTTGAGGCTTGGTCTCGCCACACGCCACGTCTCACACCATTTGAAACCTTAGATGCAACCATGCATCCAAGATACATGAATCTCACTCGAGCAACTAGGCCAACCCTTTGGAGCTCGAGTGTTGCACCAAACTGACTAAAATTGTTTAAATTTTTTGCCCGATACCGCAACCACTGGTATGATAAAAGTTGTATTTTAGAAAATAAAAAAAGTCCACCGATTTATTCATTCAAAAACATTATGTAGGAAGTTAATCATTCAAAATCGAAAATATTCACTTGGGTTTTCGGAACTTTTACCTAAAAGAAATGTTGATCAAAGTTGCTGATTTAAAGTAGTTATTACTAGTAGACAAAAGAAATTAATATTATTCAACTTGTTTAACAGTAAAATAATATCTGAAATAGTAAACAAGTTAGATGTGTGGATTTTTTAATCAATAGAAGAAAATAATTGTTAAAGTACAAAAACAGTTTTTGGAAAAATATATATGGAGGACCTAATTAAAGTCAAAACTTAGATGCGTCCTTGTGTGTCTAAGAATACCTCCCTTGAGACGGGGGAATTGACTTTGGTGTCTCAAAAGCAGCATTCTAGAGAGAGAGAAATTAAGAGAGAGAAAGAGAGAGGTGTTCCCATTGATTTAAGTATGGGAGGAGACGAAGAAAATACTGATCAAATGGAGATCGATCTGACTCTGAAGCTAGATCCTCAAGATCAAGAACCTGCTAAAGATTCAGAATCAGATCATCATGATCATGTTGATGTTGATGTTGATGTTGTTGATGATGATGATGATGATGAAAATAGAAGAGTACAATCACATGATCACCATGATGTACAAGAATCACAATATGATGTACAAACTACCACCACCCCAACTGAAGCACCACAAAGGCAACACCTTGATCCTCATCATCAAGAAAAGGTACAACCTTTCAAAACCCTAGATGTACATATAATATAAAACAAATAATTTTTTATCTTTTTTTGCAAGTTAACGGAGTTACAGATGGAGATGAATCGAATGAAAGAGGAGAATAAGGTGTTGAGACAAGTTGTAGAGCAAACCATGAAAGATTACTATGATCTACAAATGAAATTTTCGGTTTTTCGACCATCGTCTAACCAAATCAAGGTATACTAATATTTTATCTACCAATTTGCGCGTAAATAAATCCTAATTATATCGGATATTATACGGTTCATAATTCCTATATGCAGGTTCCAAAGGCCTTTCTGTCTCTCAACGGCCACGATGGAAGCCAAGAAACCAAGAAAAATAGCCCCAGATTGTCGTCATTGCAAGAAAGCGAGAATGAAGAATTAGGTTTGTCATTGACGATTCAAAGCAATACTCAACACCCAAGAAATCATCCAGAATTGAACCATAAGGATTTATCAGAGAGCACAACGATGTTTACACCAATGCAACAAAGCAATTTAATTAATTCGAGCAATTTCGGTGGTGTTGGTGACAGTAAAGTTGGTAATAATATTGCTAATAATCCGGTGGCCTCATTGCCAAACAGAAAAGCTAGGGTTTCAGTGAGGGCGAGATGTGAAGCTGCCACAGTAAGTTTTAATAATTTACATGCATCATGACATTTTTGTGTAGATTTCATTGTTTCTAAGTAGACCATTATTCTTTTCAACCGTTAGGAAGAAATTACCATTCTTATCAAAGTACGGTAAAAAATAACTACTTTTAGTAGAATGAGTCGTCTTAAACAAAAAGATGTCAAAAGTATAATGGTTAATTATCTTTGTAGGGCTTTTAGTAATCTTTGCTATAAAATAGTTAGTTTCCATGAAAAATCTAGTATGATCATAGCTTAGAAATCACATTTTTCTTGATTGGGAATTGCAAAATTTAACTTCTATCTTTTTTTTATATAGATGAATGATGGATGCCAATGGAGAAAATATGGACAAAAGATTGCTAAGGGAAATCCTTGCCCACGAGCATACTATCGTTGTACGGTCGCTCCTGGTTGCCCGGTTAGGAAACAGGTTCGTCCAAGTATTTATATGTGCATTGGTGTGTGTGTGCGTGCATGCATGTGTGTTTTTTCGCTTTTTTTGTTTTTTCGAGATAAGAATTGAACATATGGGAAATTAATATTCTTATCCTTAGTTTTGCATAAAAATTCCAATTTGTTTGTTGGATTGATGAAAATGTCATGAAGTACAAGAATGTCTATCTCATTATGTCATCCTTGTTACATGTATGATTATATAGGTGCAAAGATGTTTAGAGGACATGTCGATACTAATCACAACGTATGAAGGAAATCATAACCATCCGCTACCTGTGGGCGCCACTGCAATGGCTTCGACAACATCAACGGCAGCCGCATCATTCATGCTACTGGATTCAAACAATCCTCTTTCATCTGAACTAGGAACTATGAACCAATCGCCTTTTACTAATTACCACATGTCCTCAAGCATTCTAAACCCTAATTATTCACCTTATTCCTCACCACATATGAGAACCATGAACCCTAATGACCCTTCTAAAGGAATTGTCTTTGATCTCACCAACAATCCAATGAATCCACATCACATCCCAATTTCTAGCCCCTCGCCTCAATTAGGGTTTCCTTGGATGCCTAACAAGTTCCCTAATGGAAGCCATTTTTCAAGACCAAAGCAAGTAGATGGGATCAATGGGGTTTGGGAAGGTGGAGAGGATAGTAATAGTAACAATAATAACAACAATAGTAGCAACTCAATTCTAGCTGAGAACATGAGTGCTATTGCTTCACATCCTAAGTTTAGGGTTGCTGTTGCTGCCGCAATTTCTTCAATGATCAATAAAGAGAGCCAAGCAAGTAGCGCTATTCAGGCCGATGGTTCTAGGGATAGAGAGAGTGGTGGTAGTAGCTCCGGTGGCCAAACTTGGGTTCTCGAATCACTGTCTAGAAGTGGTTAGCCTCGTTTTACATTAATTACAAGATGCCGTCAAAGTAGCCCGAGAAAAAAAAGTCGAATCCCATGTCTTCAAGAGTCCATTCGAAAAATCTTAGTTTGTTTACATACTAATTGAAATGTATACTATTATGTACTTACTAGATTGTTTTAGATTTGAAGTTTTGAATTTGTAATTTATGTGAGAAAAGATGATAAACAAATATTGATTGAATTTTCTGCAACAAACATCTTATATCATATATATATAAATTATTATTAGACATAAAATTTAAACAACTGCAACTGAAATTTTATGAAGCTTCATTTATTTTATCCCCTTTATACTGTTTATTTTGTATATTAAGGGTGGGGTGGTTCCATGCATGTGAGCTCTTCAATGCTGTAAACTGATCAAGAACCTAATAATAAATTACTTTAACTTCACTAGTCATTAATGAAGTGCATGTAGTGCATTAATATGGCACCCATTGTACACTAACCAAAAACGATTTTTGTATGTAAATATTATATATATATATATATATATATATATAATTTTATCATCAAGATCATGAGAGTTTGTCTTCACACAACACACATACACACACACACATATATATATATATATATATATATATATATATATATATATATTCAAACAAGAAAATGATTTAAATAAAAGGGAAAAAACAATCAAATCACATGTGATATTACATGCAACTGCAGAACACGTTCAACGCAAGGGTGAGAGCGGGTGGTCTCTGGCCCGCTAAAGACACGTGAATCACAAGTTCACGTATATATGAACCTAATTTTCTCTCTCTCTCTCTCTCTCTTATATATATATATTACTCATAGGTTTGCTAATATGATAACATATTAGTAGTTTTTATTGTTCGTATTTCTCTTTTACAAGAAAATTACAATTAGCATGCATGGTACGGGATGTGTACCTTGTGGCATCCTATACAACATACACTTAATTGTATTAGTCGAGAATTACATCAACATATTGCTATGAAGTTGGAAATCGATGGGTGTCCAACTTGTTAATCGAAAAAAACGGGAATCCGCATCCCCAAAATACCAATGTGAAAATTTCAACAAGAAATACAAGCACTCTATTACCTAGTTTACAAGTTTTATCGTTTCATGCGAAAGAAAAAAGGTATTCGATCGATGTAAAAGTAATAGTGATCATACATTTAATTTGTTGTTTTGCAGAGGGGACTGATACAATTTCCCCATAACCTAAAAGAAACCTATGATGACGAATTGAAGTTGTACGATGTGTAGGTGACAATGAATAAACGTAATTGGCTCTTGAGGTAAACATAGTAACTTCATCATTTCCTAGGATTTGTGGAAAAGATAACATATGATCTTTAAAATATTCATCAACATGTATCATCAACCATTCATGAAACCGATGAATGATCTAGTCTATAAAATAAGTATGATCTCGATTTTCGTGTCTAAATGGTTTAAGTTTGTAGTTATATATCTGGCAAATCATCGACGCTTACTTTCGGATGATTTTTTTCTCCATTAAAAATCACTTTAGTCTTTTTCTCCGATATTTAAATCCTTTAATATTATACTAGAAGCATACTCGCACAATGCAGCGCCATATATCTCGATTTTAATAGTTTTAAGAAATTAATGATTTTTTTTATAAATTAGTTTAAAGAATGACACTTTTTAAGAAGTTAATGATTTGGGAATTTGAAACAAGTTAGAGATAAGAATTAATTAAGTAATTAATGAGAATTAAAGAATAATAATTTTTGAGGATTTCACGATATGAACATTTGAAAGAATTAGAGATAATGATTAATTAAGTAATTAACATTAATAAAAGCGGTACATAAAGCTTAATTAATTGTTTTTAAGATATTTTAAATAATTAGCATTAAATAGTAGTACATGAAACTTTATAAGTTATTTTTTAGAGTTTTTTATTAAATGCTTTATAATATAGTATAGATATGTTTTTAAAATATATTTTATTGTCTTTAATATTGCATATATTACATGGTTTTAATTACGTTTTTATGGTTATCAAATATGATGCCAAATTAAAATTGTAGTTGGTTTTTATGTATTGATTCGGCATTGAATTTAATTATTAGAGTTTATTTTAGATTGTGCTAAGCTAAGTAATTGTTGGCAAAATGAAATACCTACTTAATTAAGTACAAAACTTATAACACAATAAAGTATGCAATAAGTCTTATCATGAAAACTTATTATAATAGGGTATGCAATGAGTGTTACAAATTAAATAAGTTAAATAAATTGGCTTTAATAATGTAATATAATTCAAAGGGAAATTAATTAAAATACCCCAAGTTTGACCAACAGTTACCGAAATACCCTAAAATTTTTCCATTTTGCAAAAATGCCCTAAATACCCGCGATGGATCCCGCGATCACGGGCTAGGGCTGACGTGGCACGTACTTTGGGTACAAATGCCCCGCGAAGCCCCTCAACTTTGGCCGCGGTGCACTTTTGGTCTCTGCCCGCGATCGCAGCCCGCGATGGCCCGCGATGGACCAAAATTTACAGTTTTGGTCCCTGAAAATTTACAGTTTTGGTCCCTAAAAATTTACACTTTTGGTCCCTGTACTTAGACGAATCTTGCATTCTTTTACTGTTTTTTCCACAATTATTGTACTTTGAAGACCGATTTGTGGTTGAAATTCATTTGCATGTTTGAGATTTCATCCATAAATATCAGTAATATGCAATTCACAATTCACACTTGTTCTTGCTTTCTTTCTTGATTTCTCTCTTGCTTTCTTTGTCAGGATCGATTCTTAACAAGATTAACAATACTTAGAATTCAGAATTAAAGAATCTGCGGAATAGAACTTTAATTCCCACAATCAAAGAACAATGTATCAGAAAACACACAGTTGTTTGTATTCACTAAATTGACTCACAAGCTTACAACCAAACCTCAATCTTGATGAACAGGCTCAACAAGACGACTTCTACTTCTCTAGAAATAGGGTTCTTAAACCTTGAGGTTGATTCTCTCTAAAACACAATCGAATTCTAATTGTATTTTCTCTTGTATATCGTCTTATTTTTTCGTCTTCTTAATAGCTATCTATCAACGAATATATATACTGAATAATTACAAGATAACTATCAAAATAAGATTGATCTTCAGAATATTCTTTTAAGTATATCTTCAATCATTCCATCTTTATCTCCTTCAATCTCGCATTCCATGTTCTGATCTCAAGCAGTATTAACTTCATTCTTTTCAAGCAGTACTAATAATCTTCCAGCAGTAGTAATCTTCGATATGCCCAAGCAGTACTAACAGTTTTCGTAAGACACCAGCAGTACTAACTTTTGTTCAGCAGTATTAACCATGTACCAGCAGTAGTAACTTGTCTAGCAGTACTAATCATGTTCTTGCAGCATTAATGACTCAGCAGTACTAACCTTGAACTAGCAGTAGTATCTTTGTTCTGGCAGCACTAACATTGATCTGGCAGTAGTAATGTTGTTCTGGCAGTACTAACCATACTTAGCATATCTTCAGTTCCCAACAATCTCCCCCTAACTTGACTTTTCAGGATGAGAAGTTAAGTTCTTCAGATGATGCTTCCAAAACCTAATCATCAACGCATAAATTTGGATCCAATCCCAGACTTTGATTGAGAATCCTTTTTACAAGGTATCTTGCCATCTTAGAGTCTTTGTCACTCACCAACTTAGCATGCAGCATTCCATTCAACTTTTTCATGCTGTGCTTGTATACAACATCCACCAAATAATATTCATGAAATGTATTGTCAAGAGAGATGACATACACTCCACAATTCTTAATGAGCATCCAGTTGGTAATGACTTGAAAATTCCTTGCCATCAAATACTGAACTGCTTCTGGTTTGAACATTAAGCACAAGTATTCAAGAACCATCTTGGTGATAGACATACCTTGCTCTGTCAGCATGTTTCCATATAGCCTCATTCCAACCTTGAACATCTCTTCCAAGTCAGATCTAGAGCATGTTCTGATAAGTTTTCCCCAAGTAGGACAAACTTCAAACTTTCCATCTGCCCTTTTGATTCTGATGAACTCCTTTCTCTGATCTTTCAAAGTATCCCAGAAGATGATATCAGGAGGCATGGAAGACAATGGTTTAGCCTTGATTGGATTAGTATCAACCACAGTTATATACATATCACATTGAGCATTTGATTGTGATTGTACATTGCTTGGTTGACCTGATGAAGTTGCCACTTCTTCTTCAGCAACTTTTGGATCAGATTTCTCTTTCACTGCTTCCTCCTGGGCTTCTTCTACAGTTGGATCCACCCTTGGCTTC
This sequence comes from Saussurea involucrata, assembly GCA_033807775.1. Lineage (NCBI taxonomy): Eukaryota > Viridiplantae > Streptophyta > Magnoliopsida > Asterales > Asteraceae > Saussurea > Saussurea involucrata. The sequence continues at coordinate 38,209,981 of CM066314.1, read as the reverse complement.
TTTACATCTTTCTTCTTTGAAGCTATGGACTTTGTTCTTGGCCTTTTGGTTGACATCATCTTTGTTCTTTTAAAAGATTTAACAGCTTCAGGAGTGGTTTCAGCTGTTTCTTCTTTGTGACTCTCAGCAGCACTAACAGTTTCTGCTGCCTTTTGTTTTTCAGCAGCAGTAACCATTTCTACTGCTATAGCTGTTACTGCTTCTTTTATAACCTTTAATGCTGCTGCTTCAACACTACCCTTCACAATCCAATATATCTCTGTATCAATCTCTGCTTTAGTTACTGTAGGAACAGATTCTGCTTTCTTCTCACTTTCAATTACTGCTGCCTCCACAAGATTCTTCAAAATTTCAGTTACTGCTGCTTCAGTCTCAGACACTGAAGTATTATCTGTTTCTACTTCTTTTGCAACCTCAGCAGCAGTAACCGTTTCTGCTGCTGGTTCTGTTTCTGCTTCCTTTGTAATATCTGCAGCCTGCTCAGAGTCCCCCTCAACCTTATACTCATACTCCCCCTCAATGTTTGCATCCTCCATGTTTAGATCAGGGTCTGACTCCCCCTTTTTGGAAGCATCAGAGGTTGTTCTTCTCCTTCTCAAAACATACTGAGCTTTCTTCCTTCTTTGTAGCAGTTTGGTGATCAGCTTTTTATTCTTTTCTATTTTGGTGTTTTGATGAAGAACCACCTTCTTAAGCTCATCAATTTCCTTCTGCTGATCCATGACCTCAATGTTGATATTTGCAATAGTTTCCATCAATTCCTCGTACGTATATCTATCCTCACCCTGTTTAGGAGTTTTTACCTTCCTTAAAGGATCATTGGAAGTTTTAGCAGGTGTCTCTTGCCTAGCAAAAGCACTACCTACCCCCTTGGTTTCTTGGCACCTGGGACCTCTGGATGATTTCTCACCCTGAGTTGCCGTGAGGAAGGTCTTAGTTGTTTTACCACTGGCCTTCTCTTTGTTAGCAGAAGTAGTGGCAGCCTTGCGACTCACATGCTCAACCTTCTCCTTAGTGAGCACCTTCTTGGGGTTGGGAGACACCCCTGTGGTTTCCCTTTCGATATTCTCTAATGGAGAATGCTCCACTAGAGGGCTTAAAGGCTTTGGGCTCTTAGGAGACACATCAAGGGAAGGAACCTTGTGTACCTTTCTTCTTTCAAACTTTTTGGTTATTATGGGAGTGGGTCGTACAAGAATGGACTGAGGGATTACTTTTGTGATGGAAGGTTGGGATTGGTCATCAGTGGGTGTGTCTAATGAGGGCCTTGACCCTGATGCCATACCTTCATTTGTGTGGGACACAACCATCATTGTAGAGAACAATGGTGTGTCAACTCCTTCCGAGTCCCTAGGAAGTCTCCTCATATTTGAGAAAACCTTCCCTTTAGGGGATTTTGGTACATATACCTCATCAAATAGAGGTATATCCGTCAATTCCTTAGTTATCACTTCTTGAACAAACCTTGGATACATATAAAACCGCTTTTTGGATTCCAGGTTTGATACAAGATCATTGAAGAGCATTGCTGAAAAATTGAACTTTCTGGCAGTGGCTAAGCAGACCAAGGCATAAGCAATGGTACTGCTAAACTCACTCCATCCAGTTGTTTTCTTTGAAATACAGTGCATAAGAGTATGAACAAGAAATCGCCATTGAGTGTAAAACTTTGACTTGTAGAATTTAAAAACTCCAATGGGACCTTCATACCCCATTCTTTGTAAAGTTGAGTATAGTTCTTCATTAGGAATAGAAGTTATACCTGAGGCATCATCTAATCGAAGAGTGATGCGAAGGAGTTCTTCTGAAACTTTCAAGGGTTTGTCACATACCCTTGTTTGGATGACTTTCTGCCCATCTTCGGATTCCACGGTGGCATTGGCCCAGAATTGCGTCTGATGCTCGATGTAGATAGTCGGATTCACCGTTAGGGCATAAGAAATATGAGTGGACTTGAGAAAATCCACAATGTCGTGAAATCCTGCGGCCTGCTTCGTCTTCTGAAGCATCGCAATCTCATTGTGCTCGTTGACAAACTCCATAATCGTTGTTCTTTCTGATAGAAAACACAAAGATTCTAGGGAGAAAAGGGTTAGAGCGAGAGAGAGAAGTTGAATGCAAAGAGTCGTTATGAGCCTTGGCGGGCAAACAGGGGTATTTATAGCAGTAGTAGCCCTAATTTTCTATAAAGGCAGTATTAACGATTTAGCAGTATTAACGACTGAGCAGTATTAACTACAAGGCAGTATTAACTACACAGCAGTATTAACTACACAAGCAGTATTAACTACTTAAGCAGTATTAATTACAAAGCAGTATTAACTACAAAGCAGTATTAACTACAAAGCAGTATTAACTACTGAGCAGTATTAACTACAAAGCAGTATTAACTACAAAGCAGTATTAACTACAAAGCAGTATTAACTACTGAGCAGTATTAACTGCAAAGCAGTATTAACTACTAAGCAGTATTAACTACTGAGCAGTATTAACAGCAAAGCAGTATTAACTACTGAGCAGTATTAACAGCAAAGCAGTATTAACTACTGAGCAGTATTAACTGCAAAGCAGTATTAACTACTGAGCAGTATTAACAGCAAAGCAGTATTAACTACTGAGCAGTATTAACTGCAAAGCAGTATTAACTACTGAGCAGTATTAACTACTCATTGGCAGTAGAAAATATGTACTAGCAGTAGAAACTCTGCACTGGCAGTAGTAACTCTGCACTAGCAGTAGTAACTCTGCACTAGCAGTAGTAACTCTGCATTAGCAGTAGTAACTCTGCACTGGCAGTAGTAACTATACTTGCACTTTGCAGCATTTGTCAAATCCTCAAATGTCATCTTACCTTCTGACACATCACCTTTACCACTTATCTTACCTCCTGCATGATTATTCCCAAAAGCAACATGTCCTCCATCAATTCTTTTGAAATTCTTGAGGCAGGCCATGTTACCTGTCATGTGCCTGGAGCAACCACTATCAACATGCCAGATGCTCTTCCCCTTGAGCTGTTGGTTGCCCTGCACCTAAGATAAATCAATTAGTTTTTATTGGGAACCCAAGCCGAAGTGGTCTTGGGTCTCCCTTGCTCATCAAAGTACTTGCATTGAGTTTTGATGAGGTTTTTAAACTTAGGTACTGCAGAATTTGAGTATTTTGTCAATATAATTGGTCTAGCAGCATAACCACTAGAAGCAGTATTAACCTTAGAAGAAGTACTAACAGAGTCAGCAGTACTAACAGAGTTAGCAGCACTGACAGAGTTAGCAGCACAAACAGAGGTAGCAGCACTAACAGAGTTAGCAGCACTAACACTGCTAGCAGCAGTATTGGCAGTAGTATTGCTTCTAGCAGCACTATCCTTTTCAGCAGTATTGCTTCTAGCAGCACTATCCTTTTCAGCAGTATTGCTTCTAGCAGCACTATCCTTTTCTGCAGTACTATCTGAGGTATTAGTGCTTTTGGAGACCCACATATTGACACATTCCTTTTCAGTCTTTTTCCTCATGTGGCTTTTGGATTTAGCTTGTTTCTTAGCCACATGGTTCCTTGCAGGCTTCCTATAACCATTGGATTTATGAAAAGGTCTTTGAAAATTTATCCTTTGGTTAATAGGATTGAAATAACAGTGTTTGGCTAGGTGATTCAATCTGCCACAGATGAAACATGGTTTTGGTATGTTAATCCTTTGCAGATCAACTCCTTGCTTTTGTGCCCACTGGTTATTCCAATTTCTTTGATTTCCCCTCTTTTTATCATGTTTTTGGGGCTTAGTCTTTTTAGAAAACTTGCAAGAACAATGTTCACAAGTTTTAGAGTTCACAACAGTGGTCTGTGTATAATGAACTCCCTTTCCCTTGTCAGTCCTTTTCATCTCATTGTTCTTAACACATGGACTTTCACATTCCTCATCAGATCCTACTTTTTCAGTCTCATCCTCAACAACTACTTCATCTAATGGATCTACTTCAGTGGCTCCTTTAGGTAAGTCCTTCCTATCCTTGGTTTCTAATAGGTCTGACTTAGGAGGGATGTAGTTGTTATTGTAGGGTGGGGGTGTGGCATTGTACCCTATTCCTGGTTTCAACTTACTATGGATTTGAGAGTTGATTATGTTGTCCATGACTTTAGAGGCACAAGTAAACTTTTCTACATCAAGTTTAACTTTCTCAAGCTCTCCTTTTAGTTTCTCACACTCTTCCCTAGACTCTTTCAGTTGGAACTCCAGACCACCCTTTTCCCACTTCCAGTAGTTTGTATCATATGAGTGTTTAAGTTCATTGGCTTGAAAAGCCTTAATTTGTTCTTCAAACCTCTCAACAATCAATACATAATCTCTTATGTCCTTTTCTAATCTCTTAAGGTCATCACACATTCCCTGATTGTGATCTCTATACCTTTTAACAGTGTCTATACAAGCTTGAGAACAGAGATTAGATTTTACCTCAGTGGGAATATCTGAAACTTCAGCCATAAGAGCTTGATTTTGAATGGCCTCTTCTGCTTGATCACTCCAATCAAAAGTACTGTTTGATTCAATAGAATTGTCCATAATGATTGTAGAATTCTAAGAAACACAGGCTCTGATACCACTTGTCAGGATCGATTCTTAACAAGATTAACAATACTTAGAATTCAGAATTAAAGAATCTGCGGAATAGAACTTTAATTCCCACAATCAAAGAACAATATATCAGAAAACACACAGTTGTTTGTATTCACTAAATCGACTCACAAGCTTACAACCAAACCTCAATCTTGATGAACAGGCTCAACAAGACGACTTCTACTTCTCTAGAAATAGGGTTCTTAAACCTTGAGGTTGATTCTCTCTAAAACACAATCGAATTCTAATTGTATTTTCTCTTGTATATCGTCTTATTTTTTCGTCTTCTTAATAGCTATCTATCAACGAATATATATACTGAATAATTACAAGATAACTATCAAAATAAGATTGATCTTCAGAATATTCTTTTAAGTATATCTTCAATCAGTCCATCTTTATCTCCTTCAATCTCGCATTCCATGTTCTGATCTCAAGCAGTATTAACTTCATTCTTTTCAAGCAGTACTAATAATCTTCCAGCAGTAGTAATCTTCGATATGCCCAAGCAGTACTAACAGTTTTCGTAAGACACCAGCAGTACTAACTTTTGTTCAGCAGTATTAACCATGTACCAGCAGTAGTAACTTGTCTAGCAGTACTAATCATGTTCTTGCAGCATTAATGACTCAGCAGTACTAACCTTGAACTAGCAGTAGTATCTTTGTTCTGGCAGCACTAACATTGATCTGGCAGTAGTAATGTTGTTCTGGCAGTACTAACCATACTTAGCATATCTTCAGTTCCCAACATTCTTTCTTTGAATTGCTTTCTCTCTTGATTTCTCTTCTCTCATTTCATCCACAAATGGCATCGTCATCAAACCCTAAGTCTACTCCTGAAAAAATGCCACCTCAAATCGAGGTCGCCATAGCAAAAAAGGAAAAGGAGATAGATGAACTAACAGAAGAGTGGAAAAAAATGATGGACAGGAAGGCAGTCCATTTTAGAAAGATCGAAGAGGAAGACAGGGAGATCAAAAGGATGAAAGGGGATATAAAAGCTAGGGAGGCTCGTGTTCGTCGAGAACAAGAAGCAATTCACCATATTCTGCAAGACTTTGCAATTATTCAAGCGAAGGTAAACGAGAAGCAAGCTTGGATTGATGAAACTAAATCAAATTTTAAGTAGGTGGTGGTTGTTTTAGTTGTTTTGTATTTTTTTTCTTGTTTTGTATTTTTTACTGTGTTGTTGTTTTGTATTTTTTGTTGTTGTTAATTTCTCTGAAAAGTATTTTTTAAGCCGCTGAACCACGGTTAGGTTGGATACATCATGCAAGGTCAAGTCAGAGGTTACCTCATTCGTGGGCCTACTCCTCTTGTAGAATATATGACAACCCTCAACTCATTTGCTAAAGTGTGGTTGTGGTACACAATGGCCATACGTGGTTGCAAAAGCAGAAGCCGTTGAAGAAGGGTCAGAAAGATTGAAGATGAAGAGCATGTTGGATGAAATACAAACTAGCTGTGTTATCAATGTTTATTTAAAAGCATATGTATGTGTGTATATATCTAATATGAATATATTTATCATTTACAAACTAGCTGTGTTATCAATGTTCATTTAGAAGCATATGTATGTGTGTATATATATCATTTACAAATCAGTGTTTAGATCAACAGTATCATATGTGTTTGTTCCAACAAAAATGTCAAGAAATGATCATTTCCAGATCTTACAGATAAAGGTCTCCTTTTTTAAGTCTTTTTCTTCTTCATATATACATATAATATATATATATATATATATATCTAAAAAGCTAGAAACCTGCTTCCATTCTTGCTACTAATCTTTCTTGCTATATAAACAGACATGTGTACTCAGAGTTAACATTCACTGCCATGGTAACAATCAACCTTTCTTCTTTCTTTCGCTTATCATATCAAACTCCTATTTTCTTTATGTGTGTAAATATATAATACGAATATATATATCATTTACAAACTAGCTGTGTTATCAATGTTCATTTAGAAGCATATGTATGTGTGTATATATATCATTTACAAATCAGTGTTTAGATCAACAGTATCATATGGGTTTGGTCCATATGGTTCAAGCTGTGACGGGCCTGGGGTGTGACTGACAGAATGTCTCCTTGGCACGGTTGAAGGGGTGGGATTTGGACACTCTCCACGAGTGTGTCCTACGCATTGGCACCGAGTACATCTTCGTTGTATCGAACTTTCACCACGTGATGGACGTCGGTCGTTCTTTCTCGGTCTCCCGGCCCTGTTCTTATCCATTAAAGGTGGATAGCATGGTGGAAGCGGGTCGGGTGGATACACCCATGCTGCAGGGGGTCCAGCTGGGTTTATTACCTCCACGTATGTTTTCCGGTAATATTCGGACGTGAAGAAAGGTACAGCCAAGTCGCTGCAATCTGTACGACCCATATATGTTGCTGCAGCGATGGCATGGCCGCACGGTAACCCAGATTTATCCCATTCGCGACACGAATAAAGGTGGTCTTTCATATTCACAATCGCGTGAATATAGTCATCATGCACCTCGTACTTCCCATACCCGATTGCTCTTACCGGCCATGTCGCCGCACGACGCGCCCTGTACTGAACGATATTCTCCGTCGTTGGTGTGAGTGCATTTTGCATCTCAGCTCCTTTTAGGCGTCGAATTTGGTACCACTCTTGTTGAAAGGCCCGAAAGTAGTCCATAAGATTAACAATCGGACATCTACGCGCAAAACGGGAGAGTGCATTCACAGACTCTGCACTATTCGAGGTCAGAATGTCATACCGTTGTCCAGGAAAATGGGCCGCGGACCACCTCGCCGGTCCAGCATCGTCAAAGACTTTGGCTGCTTCCTTGATACTGTATCGTAGCATATTCATGTACTTGTTAAACTCCCGATCCGTATATGCTCTGCATGCCGCCCAATAGACATCCTTGTAGGTGGTAATACGTTTGTCCTTGGATTTGGCGTTCATCTCCAAATATCGACAGCATATGGCGTGAGGGGCGTTTGGGTACATGGTAGAGATTGCGGCGCTTATGGAAGGAGCCCTGTCAGACATAAATACCAACCCTTGTGGGTCTCCGATAGCTTGTCTCAACATGGACATAAACCAAGTCCACTCGTCCCCGGTTTCAGACTTGCCTACACCGAAAGCTACTGGAACGATGGAGTTATCCCCGTCCATGGCAACCGCCAGGAACATCATACCCAAGTAACGGCCCTTTAAATGGGCTGCGTCTATTATCAGGACACGACGTAGATTTGCCACAAATGTGCGGATCTACAAAAACATAGGTTAAAATGTTATAGTTTATAATGTGTAAATGTTATAGTTTATAATGTGTAAACATATGACGTGTTAAAATACGTACCGCGGGTCCAAGGGCCACGAAGCACATCTCAAACCGTCCACGTGAATCGGTCCGTAGCTGCGTGACAGTACCAGGGTTCTGCAGCTGCAAATTATATAAATATGTCGGGAGTCGTTCATACGACTCCTCGGACGTGCCTCTCACCATAAATAGTGCATGGCAGCGCGCACGCCACGCTTGGTGGTAATCAATCGTGATGCCGAACTGCCGGTGAACGTCGTGGACGATGTCCTTTGGACGCAATGACCTGCTAACATCAAGAAATTTGTTTTTCAGGATCGCACCCAAAGTCTTTTTGCCGGCTTGTTTGTGGTGGGGATGAAGTTGCGTCCTCGTACAAGTGTGTACGTCGTGCAACTTTCTAATCATTATCGCCCCTCCTTTGGGACCCGTGTGAATCGCGTACAACCTCCACTCACACTTTTCTCTAGCACATTCAACTACGTATTTGCTTTTGTCAGATGCCCGCACGCGACTTTGGAAACCCTCTTCCAAGAACTTGAGTCCGATCTGACTTGCTAAGAGATCCTTCGAATCGAATATCTGACCTGCTGTTAAACTTTCACTGCGAATATAAGGTGTAGGTTCGTAGCTTTGTGTCTGGGTATGGGAGTCTGGAAGAATAGGGGGCATATCAAAAAAGTCATTTATCTGACTACATGATTTTCTACTAGGGGTATATTCTTCGTGATCATCATTATCGGTGTCTGATCTGTCTATTTTAGAATTACCCGTTCTGAAAACGTGGGTTTCGTCATCAGCAACTCCAGCAGTACGCCATTCGTGTGGTTGTGGTGGTTGTTGTTGTTGAGAATCAGGCTGCTCTATTTGGAGGTCTTCGTCGTCGTCACCCTCCTCGTCACCGTCGTCGTCACCGTCGGATACGCCGGGATACACAAAGAGTAATGGGGGTCTTTCTGAATCGACTGCAAGGTGCAGAAAAGTAGAGATATCCCCATCGTTGGATAAATCCACAAATGACCCATCGCCATTTTTAAACACTAACTTGCAAACATCAGAAGAGTTGATTCCACATTTTTGCATGGCGTATGCAACAAACTTCTGATAAGTATAGTTTACTGACACTTTTACACCATGCTTAGATTTATAAGCAAAATTCCACTCATTGTTATCTTGCACCCATTCACCATCAAAACAGAAATATAGCTTAGCTTTTGCAACAGATGAACTCATTTTTTCAGTAATATCTCAAACACAAAATATTGCAGAAAGAAATATTGCAACAATGAAATCGTTGTGTGGGGATTATGGCTTGCATTTTACGTCTATTTATCAATGAAACAACCAACATATCAGAAAACCAATCTCTCATTTCATCCACAAACTGGTATTCCAAAAACATTGATTTAACATTGATTCAAACATGCAAATGAATTTCAACCACAAATCGGTCTTTAAAGTGCAATAATTGTGGAAAAAAACAGTAAAAACATGCAAAATTCGTCTAAGTTTAGGGGCTGAAAGTGTAAATTTTCAGGGGCTGAAAGTGTAAATTTTCAGGGGCTGAAAGTGTAAATTTCAGGGACCAAAAGTGTAAAATTTCGGGCCATCGCGGGCAGGGACCAAAAGTGCACCGCGGCCAAAGTTGAGGGGCTTCGCGGGGCATTTGGGGCCAAAATACGTGCCACGTCAGCCCTAGCCCGCGATCGCGGGATCCATCGCGGGTATTTTGGGTATTTTTGCAAAATTAAAAAAATTTAGGGTATTTTGGTAACTCAATGTTTGACTTAGGGTATTTTAATTAATTTCCCTAATTCAAAACTTCTAAAATAAAATCTTCAAATATCACAATCCCAAAATGAATTCTTAAAATAAAAGTAATTTGGCTAACCCCAAGTTAATTTTAGACATCGGTAAAAATAAGTTAGCTTATGTTTGATTGAACATATGCTAGTTTATAAGTTAACTTTTTGATAAGTTAGTTAAAATAGCTTACGAAGAGTTATCATTTTTTTTAATTATGCTGTCATTAATATTAATTATTATTATTTAACTATTATTATAAATAAATAAACATTATTAAAATTTAATGCTTATTAATTAGTATTAACTATATTAAATTAGATTTTTATTATATATTGATATTAATTTTTAATTATTTAGAATTATTGTTAATTATATTAAAAAAATTAATATTAATCAATATATTTTGATTATCAATTACTTTTTTCTATTTTTTTATTTATTCGTTTATTTTTTTCATATTATATGTAATGGTTATTTAAAATCATAAGTTAATATGTTTTTTTTAATTTCTTTTATGAAATTCAAAATTATAATATATATATATATATATGTATAATAATAATAATAATAATTTTTAATTTTTAATTTTTAATTAACATATTATATTATTTAATTTTTCTTTACTACTTTATTTGTATTAGTTAACATATTGTATTGCTATAAATTTGTTTTAATTATATTATTAAATATTTTAATTAATAATTTTTCAAGACGTCCTTTGTGGTTATTTTACATGTTTATAAGCCAGTTTTTGTCAAACATGACTTATTCGTTAGCTAGCTTATCAGTTACCAGCTAGGTTATCTGTCATCATCTAGTTTATCAGCTAGTTTGCCAAACATAACCTTAGTATACAATAAGTTTTATTTTGCTTAATTATGAGGTTTAGGCTATGTTTGACAAACTAGCTGATGACTTATAAACTAGCTGGTAGCTGATAAGCTAAAAAAAGCTAGCTTATATAAGCTAGATTTTTTTTTTGCCAAACAATGCCTTAGAAACTAAATGATGATGATGATAACAATAAATATTTAAGGTTGTGGAAAATAGGGTCGGATTCCGTTGAGAAGTTGAGCTAGGTTAACGTGAGGAGCGTGAAAAGTGGTTATCAACTATTGGATGGGAAATTGATGCTATGATCCCAGAACAAGTAATCAATCAGTGAATAATCTCAGATAGCCATCCATATATTCTTCAATGAAATCACCAAGTACACAATGAGAATGTAGAGAGAAAGTGAAAATATGTGTACTAGTGTGTGTGTAAATGGATGACCTAATGTAAAATCTAGAGAAAGCTACAATATATAGTTTGTAACTTTGTAATTACATAAAAAGTCCCTCTACTTGGTACAACTAGGTAATTAAGGCACTAACAATCTCCCCATTTGTACCAATGTAGAGGCAAAGAGTTTAAGCATCCACCGGGAACACATGCTTCTTCTGAATTCCAAAAATGATCTCGAACCTCCGCAACGCATTCCGGTACTCCTTCCGATAGGTAATGGCATCCAGGACTTGCTTGATCAGCTCCTTCTTCTTTTCTTTAAGCTTCACCTCCCCGCTTTCATCCAATCGAAGCTTGCTCTCAAGATTGATATGTATCATCTTGAAGGTTCCATCACTGAACTTGTTGGATTCACATACTCTCATAAATCTTTTCTTTTAGTCTTGATTACAGTAAACAACTTCAAGCTCAGGTTTCTTCAGAACAGTATACGCGGGAATACCTTGGATGTCTGACAGACGCCTGTTTGGTGCCCTGAGATTTACTCTGGTTTGGTGTGCTTCCAAGGCCATTTGGAAATCCGTAAGGTAAGAAAATTTTAGGATATTCCACATGAACCTCTTGACACTCTGATATGCGGCTGAACATTCTATTTTCTTTTCAGGAGCCCGTGCCAGAATGTCATACAGACTTATGAGATCATCAAGTTTTAGGCTCTTGAAGTCTGCTTCTGAGAAGACGTATTCGGAGCCATCAGATCTTCTAACAGTGAACTGCGGGTACCAGACATTGAGAATCTTGTATGAATCTATCTTTAACACCTTCACCCTTTATCAGATCTAACCACATCTGTATCTAGATTTGTTGCCCATAACGTGTAGAAATTCAATCTTGCGAAGTGATGGTTAGTTCTCAACGCCGTATACCTTTTCTAAGTCGATCTTCTGGACGTCTTTAACAAACATATATTTCCTGATGCTCTATTGATAAGGAATCAAGATCCTTACTCTTTCATCTGTGGCCACAAACCTTGGCTCAGCGTCTATCACCTCCTGATAAAGTCTCAGTTCAGTTTCGAGGATCGGATCTCTGATCTTGCCATCGGCATTCACTTGAACTATTGGAGCATTCGCTTGAACTACTGGAGCATGTGAAGCGGAAGTACCTACACCCTGATCATTCGGTGGTTGCGGTTGAGTTGTATCATCTGGAGAATCATTACCAGAATCCGAAGCAATCATTAGAGCCCCAGTGATATCAAATATGTCGTCTAACTCTTCTTTGATCTGTACCGTCATTGTCTCTGGTTCTTCCTCAGAGTCAATATAGATGTAATCATTGATCAACTCATATGCCATCCTTTCGTCTGTTGTTCTATTGTCAACAACCGGAGGCTTTTCAACCCCAGTTATGACATCAGCTAGAACTTCTTCATCAACCTGGACCACATCAGTTACCGGTCCACTTGCCCCTGCTGCCCCTTCATCTACTGCCTGATCTGATCCCCCGACGTTTTCAGTAGCCGCAACACTCGATTCTCCAACCCTAGCTCTCTTCTCCCCTCATGTTGATCAGGATCATCCTGATCATCATGTCTTCTTTTCTGTGAGGCCTGAGCTTGAATCCCATACTTTTCTTCGACAACCTTAAGCCTATCAGTTATGGAAGTGAAACCTGACATCATGACATTTGTCATGTCTTTTATGGAGTCGGTGAGACGATGGAAGTCGGTGCTGGATGGTAATTGGGTTTGAGGTTGGGTTTGTTGTCGGAGTAATTCTATTAGATCAACTTCTTCGGCAGTGTTAGAGTCTCCTTGGGCTAACAAATGGGCTAACAACTCGGATTGGAGTTGATGGGTAGGAACCTGTGTAAAGGAACTGATGGTGGTGGTTGTGTTTCGGTTTGAGCACTGGATGGTGGATTCTGAGGAGCAGAGGATGATTCTGCTATACCTTTACCTTTGATAGCTCGACTGACTTCATTTGCAAGGCGGTCAACAGTTTCTTGCATGGCTCGACGATGATTCTTGTACGTAGTGTTGATCGACGCCAAAGCTACATCCAGAAGAGGTAGAGTGATGTAATGCGGGGGCGGGCCTAGCAAGGCAAGAACCTGTTCAATTGGCACATTTGGGAAAATGGAACTAACACCTGGACCACTTAGGTTTTCGGTTAGCATTGCAAGTGTAGCAACTGAATGGCCTGTGTTCAAAGCTGGCGCGGTGTAAGCAATGACAGGACTTCCACCCGGTCCTCGTGGGGTACCAACAAATGGCGGCCGCACTCTGGATGTTTCGGTTGGGGCACGGAAGCCCGCAAGTTGGTGAGATACCGACGCTCGTGGCCTAGGAAAGGATGTGTGTCCGAAAGGCTCTAGACTCAACGTGCATGGAATGAAATACGGTGGCCGGGACAAGAGCCTATTGTGTTGCCAATAGTGTATGTGATGAATCCCCTATGTAGAATGAAACATCGGCATAACGAGTATCTGATGAGTGGCTGAGAGGGGATGTGCATTGCATGGATGGGTTCACCATGGCTTGTTCAATACGCAACGGCAACGAACGCTCGTTGGTAGAAGATGTGGCTACCCGGCTTGTAATGGTTTGGGGAGGATTGGTAGTTAAAACTTTGTCCGACCATGTCACATTCTTTCCCGTTTCTTTTCTCACCTCCTCTCGGCTCATAGTATCCGTATTTTATACTTCAACTCCCTCATCCCTCCTTATGTCGCCAAAATCGCTGGAGAGTCCGACGTTCTAAGTGGAATCAGCATCGAAACTCTCTACAATCGGTCTCTTTCCTACATGACGTGGAATTAAGTCAGCATCAGGATCATGATCTGGATCGGAGTCAGAGTCAGAGTTTCCATCATCATCTGGTGTGGGTTGGTCAGATGCTTCATCTTCGGATGATGAAGCATTTGGTACAAAATCTGTATCCTCCTCTGAATCCATAGACACGTCATCGACGAACACCTGAATCCTTGCAACTCCGGAGGTTGATGCCTGACCAGCAGCCCTCTCCACAATCCCTATTCTCTTTCTTACTATACGCCTCACCTCTCCCCATTCAGGAACCCCGTGTTCCTGAACCTGCTCAACATTCTGACCCTCACCGCCTAATGGGTTTGCACCTTGGGGAGGTCCCTCCAGTTCTGGCTGGACCATTAGTGCGTTTTCTAACCTATATTGCTAACTACCTCAGACTGTTGGTCGGCATAGGCTATTACTGCGTCTGGTATCACGACGATGTGAGCGAAGTTGATGTGTGCGGACATTTTCAGAAAGTGCATCCATTAGCTCGGGCCTTGGATTGCGTTTGGGCGTCTAGGGATTTCCTGATTAGCCTCCATAATTTGATGAATGATGATCTGGAAGAAGCGTTGATATGGCACGAAGCTCCGGTTCTTGACTGGTCTTGCTTTGTCTTCGACTAACTCTTGCAGCTCGTTCCAGATGAGAATTGCATAATCTATGCGGCGGTTAAAGGCAATGGCATGGAACATTCTGAGAGTCACAAGGTTGCATTTGTCAAGACCGGTGTGTTTAGAGGTCATGTAGCGATTGACGATGGAGCATAGGGTGTACCAGACTTGTGGTAGGAATCTTCTTTGGAATTTAGAAGAGCTGGTGTGCATTGGGTTCCGTGGGTCTTGGTATCCCAAACTACGGATATCAGCAAATAATTGTACTTCCGGAACCATGTCTTCGAAGTTAGGATTGTAAGGTAGATCGAGAGCGTGACGAAGTCATTGTAGGGTCAGGCGAACGTCGAAGTGATCGACTTTAGCAGAAAAATGTGGACCCCGTCGGTCTATTGGATGAAAGCGTAACGTGTGCCAGGATTGTTGTAAATAGATAAGTGGCATAGTGACTACCTTTGTAAGCGTTGTACGCAGAGGATGGCCGCGGATGATCTCCAGTATAATGCGGTGGTCGAATGCCACGCTGAGATCAAGGTGATGATTGTTGTCCATGAGGGAAAGATGGAGACTACTCGATAGAAGCTCCTCGTCTAAATCTCTGGCATTCACTGACGGATGTGACGACCGGTGTGACGGAATGACGGTGTTTTCGTCAGAGGAATGTCCGTCATTTTGTGCCATCTGAATAGTGAGAAAGTAGTACAAGGCTTAGTATGAGGATTCAGTACAGTTTTTTTTTTCAAAATAACCTAAGTGTTGAGTTTATCGCAACTAACACATATACATTATCGCAACTGAGATATTATCGCGATGAAGGGCTTGCGAGGAACGGTTATCCCAATATGAAGGTTGCGATAAAAAGGTTATCGCAACTTGTTGATTGCGATAAAGATGAGTGATAGTGGGTTGCGACAATGATGAGCATCAAGAACACAGAAGGTTGCGATATTTATGAATCTTAAGATATTTTCTAACTGTTTAAGCCTAGAAATTGATTTTCGCATTAAGATGAGTTGAATCCTATACTACTAGTGTCGCAATATACACAGAAGGCTAACCCTATCAAAGATATCAACTAACAAATACATAAGCATGGATTCACAAGCAGAATATGAAAAGTTCCTTAAGGGTTTCGACTGATAAACCCTAAAAGACGACTGAAACATACGATTCAATGGATGAAAATGAGTAATGAGGATGGAATACGTACCTCGAAGTGAATCTGAAGTGAATGTATGCGATTGAAACACTAAAATCTTCGAAAAATTTCCAGAATCAAACTCAGATAGTTGAGAGAAAGTTTAGAGTATTTGAAATGAGATAAAATTTCAAACTCAGAGTATTTATAGGAGCTTGAGACAAGGACACGTGGCATCAAGGGATTAGTCCAAGGTTTGACCGCCACAGTGTCAGGTTTATCGCAAGAAGAAGGTTGCGATAATCCCACATGTTGTCGCAAGAAACAGGTTGCGAGGACATGTATGAGTTTAATCGCAACAATGAGTTGCGATAAGATACTGTTCATTGGGTTTTATTGCAAGCAACTGTTGCGAGGAAAATCCTTATCGCAACTCATGTGGTGCGATAAAAGCAACTCACATGTTTAATCACAACTGAAGGTTGCGATGAAACACTGTTCACTCTGTTATCGCAAGTAGTGGGTTGCGATAACAGGAACACTTGGACATTTTTCAGAAAAATTTCAAAAAGATTTTATCACATTGGAAGATGTCCAACTCCCAATTGATTAAGCACTCAAGGTTTTAAACACGGTTTTCACTCCCCCTTAAATGATGCATGGATTTGAAAAATTGTTTTCATCATTCAAGAGTTAGTGTTCAAAATAAATTAGAATACTTACCGTGTGTTCTCCAAACAACAGTCACAAGTCATCTAAACTTATAAGATTTGGCAGTTATGCACACTCCCCCTATTCTTGTGCATATGATCTGTACTAAACTCCCCCTGAGACCATTAACACACCTTGTGCATATACAGATATCATAAGAAATCACAGATAAGACATTTAAAAGAAAGAAAAATAACAAGTTGAATAAACATTTGAAATACAACTAAGGTATGAAAATTTAAATAACATATATTGAGAATAGAATATGATGAAAATTTGAGTGTATCAATCTAGATACAATATCCAGATTGAGATACAAATATTTCCATCTATTATATGATCAATATAGGGAAGTTAAACTTTCATGTTCAGCATGCCAAGCTTGGATACTAAGAAATTAAAGCGTTTTTCATCCAAGGCTTTTGTGAAAAGATCGGGAAGCTGATAATCAGTTGTAACAAAATATAATTCAACTGTTCATTTCTCAACGTGATCTTTTATGAAATGATACCTGATGTCTATATGCTTGGTTTTGGTGTGTTGGACAGGATTAGCAGATATGGCAATCGCGCTTTTACTGTCACAGTAGATGGGGATCTTCTCATATTTAAACCCGTAGTCCATGAGTTGGGTCTTCATCCACAGTACTTGTGAACAACAGCTCGTCGCGGCTATATATTCTGCCTCCGCAGTTGATGTTGAGACACAATTCTGCTTCTTGGATGACCAGCTCACGAGCTTGTCCCCCAAAAACTATACATGCCCTGAGGTGCTCTTTCTGTCCAGCATGCTTCCTCCATGATCCGCGTCTGAATATGCGGTGAGTTCGTATCCGGTTCCCTTGGGATACCACAGTCCTAGATACGAGGTGCCCTTCAAGTAGAGAAAGATTCTTTTGACAGCGCCGAGGTATGATTCCTTAGGTTTGGCCTGAAATCTTGCACACGGACAGGTTGCAAACATTATATCTGGACGACTAGCGGTAAGATACATTAGTGACCCTATCATTCCTATATAATTTTTAACATCAACATCAATACCGTCAGGATCTGGACCTATCTTAGATCCTGGAGCCATAGGCGTACCAATCGATGTACAGTTTTCCATCTTGAATTTCTTCAAGATATCAAACACGTACTTCGATTGATTGATGAAGATACCAATAGAGAATTGTTTGACTTGTAATCCGAGAAAAAAATTAATCTCTCCCATCATACTCATTTGAAATCGGGTCATCATAATTCCAGAAAACCATGTACAAAGTCCAGGGTTAGTCGAACCAAAAATAATATCATCAACGTAAATCTGTACTAAAAGAATTTCACCTTCCTCGCGCAGAGTAAAGAGAGTTGTGTCAATTTTACCTTTTTCAAAGCTAGCTCCTAGTAGAAAGGTAGATAAGATTTCGTACCAGGCACGGGGGGCTTGTTTGAGACCATAAAGTGCTTTGTCAAGGATGTACACATAGTCTGGTTTGTCTTTGTCCACAAAGCCTTCTGGTTGAGACACGTACACTTCCCCTTCAAAACACCATTCAAGAATGCAGTCTTCACATCTATTTGATAGACGGTGAAGTTCTTGTAGGCGGTAAAAGATAGGAACATCTGAATTGCCTCTAAGCGAGCAACCGGTGCGTACGTCTCGTCGTAGTCTATACCCTCCTGTTGCCTATACCCTTTTGCTACTAGTCTTGCTTTGTTTCGCACAACTATGCCGTCTTCGTCTTTCTTGTTTTTCAGGACCCACTTAGTACCAATAATTGTTTTACCCTTGGGTCTCGGAACTAGTCTCCACACCTTCAGAGCTTCAAATTGATTCAGCTCTTCTTGCATCGCAATTAACCAATCTGGATCTTCTAAGGCTTGTTGAACTGTTGATGGCTCAACTTGACTTAGAAAGAGTGTGTATAAAACTTCGTTTGCAGATGCAGACCTGGTCTTTATTGGTTTAGATACATCACCAATCACCGGATCTATTGGGTGACTGCGTGTCCACTTCTTAGAATGTGGATGGAGAAAAATAGCATCTTCATTGGGGTCTATTAGGGTATGATCTTTATCAAAGTTCAACTCGATCGTCAATGTCGGTTCCGGATGTGAGGCTGTTTGATTGTCAGAAGTGACAATTGGCACTGCCTCGAGAACTGATTCAGTTGATTTTTCAGAAATGTTCTCAGTACTCTGATCATTGACATTTGAAGTTGTACCCGATAAAGAAGCACCATTCGTAGATACTTGTTGTCTTGCTCGCGTAGATGTCATGGTTGTGTTCCTTGGAGAAGTTGCAGGAGTAGTTGCACCAGTATTGGATGAAGTCAGCACCGGTGAAGGCCCTAACATTTTAGCTTGTACTGGTGGTGTAGCAACTTGATTCATGTTGTTTACAGATGAAGAAGATTCATTACTTCCAAAGAAATCATCATAAAAATGTTCAAACAATATATCAAGTTCGTTAGGAGTAGAGTTAGAAGTGGAAGCTTGATCCTAGTTTGACGTCCTAGTCATCGTTGGACGGATTTGTCCAGATGCTAGTACTCCGGATATTGCAGGTTCTGTATTGTTTTGCACAGAAGTCATTTCTTCAGTTTCGTCGAACTTGACATTTATGCTTTCCATCACAGTTCTGGAAGACTTGAGATAGACTCTGTATGCTTTTGATGTGAGCGAGTATCTGATAAAAACCCCCTCAATTCCCTTAGGATTGAACTTGTTCAAATTATCCTTATCGTTCAGCACGATACACCTGCACCCAAAGACACGAAAGTAGTGTATTACATGTTTTCTATTATTAATCAATTCATATGGAGTTTTGCCAAACCATCGATGGATAATTGAATGGTTTTGTGTATAGCATGCCGTCGATACAGCTTTAGCCCACAGAAACAGAGGTAGATCAGCATATGACAGCATCGTTCCGGCGGCTTCAACCAGTGTACGGTTTCGTCTTTCAACAACTCCGTTCTGCTGAGGTGTTCTGGCCGCAGAATATTGATGAGATATTCCTAATGACTTAAAGAAGTCATCAAGATTATTGATTTTGAACTCTGTCCCGTTATCAGATCTGATGGTCTGAACTGATTGTTGGAGATTCACTTGAAGTTGTTTGATTAATGAGATGATCAAGTCAGGTGTTTCATCTTTTGATCGTAGAAACATTACCCATGTATATCTCGAATAATCATCGACGACGACTAACACATGTCGTTTGGCACTTATGCTCTGAGTCTTCATCGGACCACATAGATCCATATGAAGGATTTCCAAAACTTTCTTTGTGCTAGGCTTAGGTTTTGGTGGGTGAGGAGCTCGCTTCATCTTCCCCTTCTCACAAGCGGTACAGAAGTTGTCTTTCTCAAATTTTAGCAATCGTAGACCTATGACTAAGTCTCCCAACGTCAGTTTTTGAATGTAACGGAAGTTGAGATGAGATAGTCGTCTATGCCATAGCCAACTTTTCTCCAATGATGCTTTAGACATTAGACATACGTCATTCTTAGGCTTGAGCTTTGATAGGTCAATGGTGTAAAGATTGGACTTCCTCGAACCAACTAGAAGTTCGTTTCCTCCTTCGGTTAGAATTGCACACCGGGTCTTCTTGAAATGGACTTCTAGATCTTTATCACAAAATTGACCTATGATAAACAAATTGTGTCCTAAACCTTCGACATAATTGACTTTAGTAATTCTGACATTGTCTTTGACGATATCTCCATAACCCAGAATTGGAGAATACTGATCATTGCCAAACTTAACCCTACCACCATACTTTTCCACAAAATTACTCAGCAGCTCCTTTCTTTCAGTCATGTGCTTTGAGCAGCCTGAATCTAAGTACCATACATGACTGGGCTGCAAAAGGGAAATTAGATGGTTTTAGGTACCCATTTCCAAATGGATCCTTTCTGATTAGTAGGTTTGGACTTGACATTATTATATCTATAACCTGTATTAAAGTAGTTGTTTGAATAAAACCAACGGTTATACTCAGATTTGCAGATAAAATCATCCACACCACAAGAAGAACAGCAAATTTGATCATGTGTTAAATTAATCAGTTGTCGCATTGAATAAAGCTTGTATGGGATTACAAGTTTTTGTCTATTGCCAACATCATGATCACTAACATTTGAAACAAAATTGTTTTTCTTGGAATTTAAAACAACGTGGGATGATTTTCTCTGGACCACATCCTGTGTGGACTCCTTTATTCTCCACTCGAGACGCGTATTGTTTCACAAATAACGATCTGAAATACTAGAAAGATAGGAGTTGTAAGCTTTGGAATTCTGAGCTTGAAAGGGATTATTTTGCTTCTTTCTTTTTGTTTTTCTTTTCTTCTTCTGTAATGATTGTTTCGATTTAGATTTTGAATAATAATCATTAGTAGAAGGTTTTTCAACAGATTTTGAAGATTCACTCTTAAAGAAATCCTTCTTAGGTGCTTCTTCTTTGATTATAAAATCAGAATGATCTGGAAGCTTTGCGTTAAAGTCAAATTGAACAGGCACTTCACTTACAGCTTTACCTTTGTCCTCACAAACATTCTCACTATTAAGATCAGACTCAATATCATAGGATGTGTGAAAGATACCATAAGACTTAGGATAAAGAAATTCATTTTGTTGTTTTCGAAAAGCTTTATCTTCTTCTGTAGGAAAATATATCTTAGGAGAATCATTAGCTAATTGATTTTCCAAGTCCCAAGATTCAGAATCTTCTTAGTCATCAACCGTCGAGCTCCTAAAGACAGTATTTCCCATAAATGCTTTACATGAAGAAACATCTGATTCTGAAGAATGTTTTTCTTTTAGAGATTTCTCTTCAGACATTTCTTTATGTCTAGCTTCCATTTCTTTTAAGCTTTCGGAAAACACTGTGAGCATAACTTCCTTTTCGATCTCAAAAGCAAGTTTTTTGTCATTTCTGACTTTCTGAATAGTACTTTTAATCCTGCTTTCGAGATCCAAGAGTTTATGTTCAAGAACCATTGGTGAAGAATACCTTTTACCCTTAAAAACTAGTTTTTCATTAGTTTTTTTTGAGTATTTTCCCTCTCCTCTGGTTGTTCAACAATATAACTCTCAAAATAGTCATTAGGCAAGGTTTGTTCGTTTTCTAATGCCTTCGCATTATCACGACCATACCAAAAAGGAAGTTGCATCTTGTAATAACCGTGTTCTTATTTTAATTAAATGCTAGTTTTGGGGTGAAAATTGTGAAAATGGGAAAAGTTTGGTGTGCTTGTGGTAAGGTATAAAAGGGGTGAAAAACCCTAGGGATTCTAAATCTCTCAGGAAGCTGTGTGTGCGTCTAGGTGCGATAGAGAGTGCGAATGCATCAAGGGTGAAGACGATTGGAATTCTCCAATTTGTGTGAAAAACCATCTAGCAAGGTAATCTTCAATCCTTTCTCCTCTGCATTCTAATCTAAGGTCTAATGTGATTGAATCTGATTTGAGTTATTTATCTTGCAAGAAAAGAATTAGAGACTGTGTGTGTATTCTCCTTTTTGTGTGGGTTGAAATTGAATGGGTTAGATACTAAGATAATCGGTAATGACTCTTCCCTATGCTAATGGTTAACATCGAAAAGATTTGCGTGATTAGTGGTCGAGTTAAATCGAAATTGTTTCAGGGTTCGCAAGGAACCGAAACGTGTTAAGAATCCGAAACCATAGGAAATCCAAGTAAGGATCCGGAATTCGTTTAGTTGGGACTTGTAACAAAGGATCCGGTATTAAAACTAATGGATCCGGTATTAAGTTGATGGATCCGGAAATTATCTAAAGTGGGTCGTAGATCCGTAATCATAAGAGATTCGGAATTTGGAATGTTGGGTTGTGGATCCGGAATTCCAAAAGGAATTCGGAATGGGCCTAATTGAAATGTGGATCCGGAATTCCAAAAGGAATCCGGAATGGGCCTAATTGATATGTGGATCCGGAAACTTATGTTGGGCCGAAAATTTGGTATGATTCGGTTGGGCCGGTAAGCGGAGTCCAAAACCCAAATTCTTGGACTAGAAGTGTGACTTATCAACTTAGATAAATTTGGGTTATGTTCGGAAGCAAGCTCGAGTAACAATTGAGAGATGTATAACCTACGTTTCATAAAAACTAGTTGAATGCCAGCGCAATGCGGCGGGATGCAAACTTTGTCTAAATGTAATCATGAGGACATGTGGAATCCATCTAAACAACGACACATTAAGTTTGTTGTGCAAAAAATGACAATTCTAGTAGATAAATGTCGAGATTATGAATTGTTTGTTTCAGAGTTATATTGATGATCATACCAAAAAAGTTGGGTAGAACTTTTATTATAAACCGAATAGAAAACTAATACAATCTTTCACCAAAAAATCAAAATTAATATTATCACAAAATATAAAATTTAATAATATACTATCATAAATCTTTGTCTCGTAATTGCTAATTATGTAAAAAAAAAAAATAGATGTGTTTGTCAAAGAGAAGTCTTTTCCATTGCTTTCGGAGGGTGTGGGATGCAACAAAACTGTTCCCACTTGTGACACTCGATCGTGTGCTCCATCTCTAGAAATCTACAGAAAAATCAAAAACCAACAAAATGATATAGCATTAAGTTACAAATACGTAAATATATGCTCCAAGCACAATAAGTTCTTGATTCATTTATACCGTTTCCTTATGTTCTTTAGTGTGCGGGTCTCATCTTTATTTCTTTGCAGATCAAGAAATTCCCACAACCACGTCTTTATTTGCCATATACTATATAAATAGACTCAAAAGACAGGAATGGTAAAATGATACCAACAAACAAAATCTTCAAAACTATAGAACAAAAGCCAACCTGTCCGTTTGTAAATCTTAAAAGATTGTTTTCCTGCATAGGATAACATTTCTCAGCAAATTGAAGAACTTGTGTCCCTAAAGAATCATTAGAAATAGGCTTAAATCTGCACATCAAGTTACCAATGATGTCAAAAAAGCTTTGAATAATCAATTCTAAATTGAAAAAGTCATTAAGAAACAATTGGATTTTCATTAATTTTTGTTCCCTCGATCACATGAAAACAAAAGCTAGAATGTGTTTTCCAAGGCACATGAAGTGTTCTATTACATCAAAACTTCAAGCGGTGAAACCTTAACACCTGCCTGCAAAAACAGATGGATTACTTCAACAAAGAAGATTACAGGCTTGCAAACACTTACCCGATAAGTGCTTATCGATAAAATTCAGCAATATTACTTACTTAACGGGTAGATTTTAGTGCACAAAAACAGCATCGTATGAAAAATTTACCACCACCACTTCTTTCTTTATTCTATTCCACTATTAGAAACAAACACAAAGCTAGATGCTTTCTTGATTAAAAACACCAAGAAAATCAAAGATCTAATATAAAAAACAATCAAATTGGAACCACATAAAAAGCAAATAAAAGGGTAACCAGGCAACAAATATCAGACCACCAAAATTTCTAAACAGCCTCTAAACATGGCCGGAAATAGTCTCGAAACGGCATCTAAATAGTCCCTATTGCTGCTATTTTTTAAGCCACAAAACAGCCCATTTAGCTGCTTTTTTAGCCAGAAAACAACCCCTGTAGCTGCTGATTTTTAGCCGCAAAACAACCCCTTTAGATGCTGATTTTTACCCACAAAACAATCCCTTTAGCTACCGATTTCAAGCGTGCCAGTCCAAAACAATCTAGGCATTTTAAAAGTACAAGAGATTGCAAATCAAAACATACATACACAAACACGGCGCATGTTTGTTATGAAATATACACATACAAACCTTTATATGAATCTAAATACGTATTCGGACAATTTACGAGAGATATGTATGTAAATTTGCAGATCAAAAATGTTTCTTTTTTAAGGTCGTGCTTGTTGAAGATCCTATCAAAAACCCTTAGTTGCATAATTACCCATTAACCTTATTAAGCAGCTATATTTAAGTTAACATTTTGTTTGTTTAAGGGGTTATTAAACTGCTTTTAAAAATGGTCTTCACTTTGTGTTTTTGGTCTTATGCTCCATTGATATGTTCAAAAGCTATAGCTACTGCCACTTCTGCTTTATTTAGAGATCTAATGGATGTAATGTTTGTGACATGCAGATATACTCAAATTTCTGCTTCACATCTTATTAGCACCTTATTTAACCATATCAAATACTATGGATTTGGTGGTCTGATTATCCATATCAAATACTATAAATAAGCAAAACCCACAATATGCACCTTATTTAAAGAAATTTTTAAATACTATAAATAAGCAAAACCCACAATATGCACCTTATTTTAAGAGCAATAACAATCTCACCAAATGTTTGAATGAAGAATCGATCGAGACACCTTGGTCACGGATAATATACAAACTTTCTAATTTGAAAACATAACCCAAATCGATTTCTTGATTTGAAAACAGAACCCAAACAGAAATAAAGAAGAAACTGTGTGCAAACAGAAACCCAAATCAACGTACCTGAGAAGAATGTGAAACCCGGAGAAGAATGTGAAACCCTGAACAAACCGTAAAACCGTGAAACCCAGAGATAAACCTGATTTGAATCGATGTGAGAAAAAAATCAATTAAACCCTAAACCCAAATCTATGAGCAAAAATAAATTTGGTGCAAACAGAACCGAAATCGATTAAACCCTAAACCAACCTGAGATGGTGAAACCTGAGAAGAAACCGTGAGGCTGAGAATCGATTTTCAAGGCCTCCTGGAGGGGAAGAGCAGTCTTGAAAATCTAAATCCCCATCTTGAAAACAGAAAATATATATGGCAGATTCATAAACGTAGTTAGAAGGGGCGATGGAGATGATGAATGAAACTGATAAAAACGTACCCGAGAAGGAGCAATGCAGAAGACGAGATAATTACTTTACCTAAGATAACCCAGATTAAATCTTGAAGCATCAACATGAAACTGATGGTAGATGAACGATTCTGATTTTGGACCAGTGAGGTGTGTTTTAGGGTTTAGGGTAAACTCTGATTTTTGAGATTTTTGGGAGGGGAGTAGACGAACGTAAAGACGGATTTTGGGGAGAAGACGAAGATGCTGGTAATAATGATGAGAGTCTCACACGTGCAGCGTGCTTTGAAAGACATCAGGGATTGTGCAGCGTGCTTTGAGAGACATCAGAGAATTTTAGCAACCTAATCTTTCTCACTCTAAATTTTAAGTACTCAAGCTTTAAATGGTTAAATGTATTAAAAGAAAATGTTTTAAGACTTTAAGACAAAAGTATTACATGCTTTATAAGGTAGTATAGATTATAGGTGTTCCATCTAGAGATCGGAAGCTTAAGTGAGAAATCTTGGAGCGAGAAAGTCAGGTGAGTTTTTCTAAACCAAAGCTTGATGGTACTTGTTTGTTTACTCGTACGTGTATGCTTGTTTATTGTGTGATTGCATATGACTTATTTATGCATGGTGTGATGTACATGGGGGGTGTGTCCCATATGGATTATCTGAACGGACTAGATCTTTTCTTAAGGGCAGGTGTGTGCCCTAGATCAGGTCACGGGTGTGTGTGACCGGGCAGGAATTCCAGTTATATGTGCGTGGATGTTGATTTGCCAAAACTAATTATTGTTTAATGTTTTCGCAAACTCTTTCAAATATTATTTGTGGTGTGAAAGTTAATTGAGGGATCTCACTAGACCTTGTGGTCTAACCCTCGCATTTTCAAAACTGAAATCCCTTTCAGGTAAGCATGTTAGAGACAGTTCAGCTAGTGGGAAAGAGAAGATGCGAGCGCGGGCGTATTTTTGTGGCATTAGAGGTCTTTCCCTTTTTGCAGTTATTAATTAGATGTTCTCGGTTGTAATTAGGGTTTTTCCGTGAACCCAAGTTTTGAATTTTGACATTATGAATTGTGGGCCATGTTTGGCAGTTTATTTTAATTATCATGTCTTATTCTGAAAATCTTTTGGAGTGGGTTGTTACAATTGGTATCAAAGCGCTAGTTTAAGAGATTTAGGTGACCGGATGGGCCTAAACTTATAATGTAGGACTAGAGAGTACAACTGAGAACGTAGGAAGCCTAGGAAGACCTCATTGGGAAACATGAATAATAAGGTGGTAAGAACTATCATGTAAGGTAAGTTCAGAATTACACCTGGCCAGTGTAATTGTGAATTTACAGGTGCATGATGTTGCTTATTCTTGCCTTGTTATTTGGGATTGTTGTTAAGCTATATTATTGCGTGATATTTCAGTATTCGAGGTTGTCAGAGTTAAGTTTGAGAAGTAGGCCTGTGCCAGTTGTGGGCACTGTACCAGTTGCGGGGGAAATCCGCGTGGAGGAGATCTTGGAGGATGGACCGGTGAATCCTCTGAGGTAGACGGCTACCCGCGAAAAAGGCGGAGGCCATGGAAGGGGTCGGTGAAGAGCACCCCGACTTGCTGCCACCCAGGCAGTAGGAACTGGTGTGGTGACACGAGGTGGGAAGAAAGCGTCGACCATCCGTCGGGCTAAGAGTGCGGGAGCACCGGAGGTGCGCGATCCGACCCAAACTGAGAGCACCGCTTCGGGGAAACAGAGTCGGTCAAAGAGCCCGAGTCAAAACCACAACCAGGCTTTTGTGACTGAAGAGAAATTCACTGCTGAAATGGGCAAGCTGCAAGAAACCTTGCAAGCATTATTGAAGCATCGAACTGGGTCTACATCGGAGGGGCAGACTAATAGTGGAAATACGACTGAGACGGAAGCATCTAGATTACCTACAACTGAAATGGGAGATCACTCCCAAGTGACCCCGTTTGTGGCAGGAGAGTCAAAGTCAGTAAAGGGGTGTACCTTCAAAACATTCGTGTCCTGCAAGCCTCCATCATTCAGTGGAGAACGTAATCCAACACTGGCAATGAGATGGGTTCGTGAGATAGAGTTGGCGTTCGACACAAGCAAGTGTGCTGAAGGAGATAAAGTGTTGTTTTCTATGTCAATGCTAACGGCAGACACAATCTTTTGGTGGGATATTGAGATAGGAGGTAAGGGTTCGGAAGTGGCAAAGACAACATCTTGGGAGACGTTCACTAGAAGGTTTAAGGCGCAATTTTGTCCATTGGCGGCGAGAAAGAAATTGGAAGAAGAGTTTCTAGGGCTTGAGCAGGGGTCGATGACCGTGCAAGAATACACCTCTAAGTTCATTGAGAAGGCACGATTTGCTGAGGTATATGTGCCTACTGAGGAAAGGCGAGTGGAAAGGTATGTTTGGGGGCTGAAGAGCAGCATAAAGGAGCTGGTGCAGAATCGTGGCCCCGCAACATTTCAGGCGGCGGTCGATGTGGCAGAGCTAACTGAGAAGGAAAAGAATCGGCAAATGGCAGAAAGGAGTGTGGATAAGAGAAAGTGGGATGGAACCGTTCGGGATGCAAAGAGGTCTAAGGTCTCTAAACCCGAGCTGCGAGTGGGACCAAGGTTTAGTGATAGACCATGTGGGAAGTGCAATAAGGTGCACCGTGGGGAGTGTTCCTTTGAACCTGATGGTTGTTATAAGTGTGGGAAACTGGGCATCTGGCACGAGAGTGTTCTAACCCGAGAGCGTGTTATTTGTGTGTCTCTCTAGATCATATCAAACCTGATTGCCCGCAGTTGAGAAAGGGATCTTCAGGTGGGTCTGGTGGAGGTCAAGGAGGAAGAGGAGGGGAAAAGAAAGCGGAACCAGCTCGAGTGAGAGCTAGAGATTTTCACATGTTGGCGGAAGAGACGGTTGATGTGCCTGACGTGGTAACAGGTACATTTCTTGTTAATTTGAAACTTGCTAAAGTGTTGTTTGATTCGGGTGCAAACCGTTCGTTTGTATCGCCGGTCTTTGCTCGGTGTCTGCATGTGATGCCTAAGCGGTTAGAGTGTGGTTTCGAAGTAGATATTGCAGACGATAGTCGTGTTTTGGTGGGGGAAGTGTATGAGGGGTGTAGTATCGAAGTAGAGGGTCACACTTTTCCTTTGCGTTTATACCCGATGGGTATGGGGGAGTTTGATGTTGTGGTAGGGATGGATTGGTTGGCTAGTAATAGCGCTAGCATTGTGTGCAATAAGAAGATGATCCGTATCGCGTTGCCGGATAAGTCTGAAGTAGTAATCTATGGGGATAGGCGTGAGCGTAAGTCCTGTCTTATCTCGGTGATGAAGGCGAGGCATTGTTTGGAGAAGGGGTGTCAGGGCTTTCTAGCGTATGTGTTAGACGCTAAGAAAGAGAAGAAGGGAATAGAAAATGTTCCTGTGGTGAGCGAGTTCCTGGAGGTATTTCTGGATGACCTGACGGGTTTACCCCCGGATCGTCAGCTCGAGTTTAGAATTGAATTGATGCCTGGCGCGGCACCGATAGCGCGTGCGCCATATCGGTTGGCACCGACAGAGATGAAGGAAATGATGACACAATTGCAGGAGTTGTTGGATAAGGGATTCATACGCCCTAGTTCATCACCCTGGGGAGCGCCGGTACTTTTGTCAAGAAGAAAGACGGATCGATGCGAATATGCATTGATTATCGCGAACTTAATAAGGTGACGATCAAGAATAAGTATCCACTTCCAAGGATCGACGACCTGTTTGACCAGTTGCAAGGGGCGAAATTCTTCTTGAAGATAGATTTGAGGTCCGGTTATCACCAACTGAAGGTAAGGGAAGAGGATGTGCCGAAGACGGATTTTCATACAAGGTACGGGCATTATGAGTTTCTAGTCATGCTATTTGGGTTGACTAATGCTCCGGCGGTATTCATGGATTTGATGAATCGGGTGTGCAGTGCGCTATTAGACAAGTGTGTGATCGTATTCATCGACGACATACTCATCTATTCCCGATCTCGGAGTGAGCACGAGGAGCATCTTCGCCTGGTGTTAGATCTGTTGCGGCGAGAGAAGTTGTTTGCAAAATTCTCTAAGTGTGAGTTCTGGCTTAGGGAAGTTCAATTCTTAGGACACGTGGTGTCGGAAGATGGTATCAAGGTAGATCCGGCCAAGGTAGAGGCCATCAGAGGATGGGAACCCCCGAGATCACCATCCGAGGTGAGGAGCTTTCTTGGTTTAGCAGGCTACTATCGGAAGTTCATCTAGGACTTTTCTCGGATAGCTACGTCGTTGACTGTTTTGACCAAGAAGAGTTCTAAGTTTGAATGGACGAAGGTCCAAGAAAAAGCGTTCAGTAAATTGAAAGACAAGTTGAGTAGTGCCCCGGTATTATCCTTGCCTAATGGGACCGAAGGATTTGTAAACTACAACGATGCGTCTAAGCTGGGGCTAAGGTGTGTTTTGATGCAAGGTAGAAAGGTGATCGCCTATGCATCCCGTCAGTTGAAAGAGCACGAGAAAAATTATCCTACGCATGACATGGAGTTAGCGGCGGTGGTTTTCGCGCTAAAGATTTGGAGACACTATCTTTATGGGGTTTAGTGTCAGATTTATTCTGATCATAAGAATCTTCAACACTTGTTTGATCAGAAGGAGCTGAATATGAGACATCGTCGTTGGGTAGAACTGTTAAGTGACTATGATTGTGAGATCCTTTACCATCCGGGTAAAGCGAACGTCATGGCCGACGCTTTAAGTCGGAAGGAAAGAAGAGAGCCAACGAAAGTGGTGGCCTTTCGAGTCGATGTAATTCCCAACCTGTTGGACGAGATTAGGAAGTTTCAAGAGGAAGCTCTAGTAGAACAAAAGTGGAAGAGTGAGAGGATTGTCGGCTATGTGACATCCTTAGAGAGTAACCGGAGTGGAGTGAAATGTTTGGGAAACTGAGTGTGGGTTCCTAAGATGGGAGGTTTGCATGAACGAATTTTGGAAGAAGCGCATAAGTCGCGATATTCGGTACACCCGGGGACTAATAATATGTACCGAGACCTAAGGCAAATGTATTGGTGGTCGGGATTGAAGAAGGATGTCGCGTACTTTGTGGAGCGGTGTGTGACCTGGTTGAAGGTCAAGGCAGAACATCAAAGACCGTACGAGGAGATGCAACCCTTAGAGATACCGATGTGGAAGTGGGACTGTATCACGATGGACTTCGTTATGAAGCTGCCAAGGACCCCGAAGGGGCACGATGCCATATGGGTGATAGTAGACCGTCTCACAAAGTCGGCTCACTTTCTACCCATCCGGGAGAGCGATTCGTTAGAAAAGTTGGCGAAGTTGTATGTCAATGAAATAGTGACGAGGCATGGAGTGTCGTCGTCCATTGTCTCCGATCGTGATAGTCGCTTCACGTCGTCATTCTGGAGGAGTCTTCAAAGGGAGTTAGGCACGCGACTCTGCTTGAGCACCACCTATCACCCTTTAACGGATGGGCAAAGCGAGAGGACGATACAGACCTTGGAGGATATGTTGTCTGCATGCGTAATAGATTTCAAAGGCTCGTGGGAATCCCACTTGCCGTTGATCGAGTTCTCGTATAACAACAGTTATCACGCCAGTCTTCAGGCAGCACCATTTGAAGCGTTGTATGGGCGTATGTGTAAAACGCCGTTGTGTTGGAATGAGGTGTGGGAGAAACAGTTGGCAGAACCGGAAATCGTGCAGTTAACTGCCGATAAGATTAGTGTGATCAGGGAGAAGTTGAAGGTAGCTCAGGATCGTCAAGAAGCGTACGCTAATAAAAGAAGAAAACCGATTGAGTTCATGGTAGGGGATAAAGTGATGCTCAAAGTATCGCCGTGGAAGGGAGTTGTCCGGTTTGGGAAAAGAGGGAAGCTAAGGCCCAGATATGTTGGGCCGTTCGCCATCACCGAGCGTGTGGGAGAAGTGGCGTACAAGTTGGAGTTGCCTAAGGGGCTCTGGGGAGTTCATTCGACCTTCTATGTGTTGAATTTGAGGAAGTGTCTGGCCGAAGAAAGCATGGCAGTACCGTTGGAAGATATTAGTGTGGATGAGAAATTAAATTATGGAGATGAACCATTGGCGATCGTAGATCGCAAAGTCCGGAAGACGAGGAATAAGGAAATCTCGTTAGTGAAAGTTCATGGCGATTTCATAAGGGACAAGAAGCAACGTGGGAGTTGGAATCAGAGATGAGGGCTCGTTTTCCCCAATTGTTCGAAAATGGAATTCCGGGGACAAAATTCTTTTGAGGGGAGGATGATGTAATAACCGTGTTCTTATTTTAATTAAATGCTAGTTTTGGGGTGAAAAAGGGAAAATTTTGGTATGCTTGTGGTAAGGTATAAAAGGGGTGAAAAACCCTAGGGATTCTAAATCTCTCTGGAAGCTGTGTGTGTGCGGCTAGGTGCGATAGAGAGTGCGAGTGCATCAAGGGTGAAGACGATTGGAATTCTCCAATTTGTGTGAAAAATCATCTAGCAAGGTAATCTTCAATCCTTTCTCCTCTGCATTCTAATCTGAGGTCTAATGTGGTTGAATCTGATTTGAGTTATTCATCTTGCAAGAAAAGAATTGGAGACTGTGTGTGTATTTTCCTTTTTGTGTGGGTTGAAATTGAATAGGTTAGATACTAAGATAATCGGTAATGACTCTTCCCTATGCTAATGGTTAACATCGAAAAGATTTGGGTGATTAGTGGTCGAGTTAAATCGAAATTGTTTCAGGGTTCGCCAGGAACCGAAACGTGTTAAGAATCCGGAACCATAGGAAATCCAAGTGAGGATCCGGAATTCGTTTAGTTGGGCCTTGTAACAAAGGATTCGGTATTAAAACTAATGGATCCGGTATTAAGTTGATGGATCCGAAAATTATCTAAAGTGGGTCGTAGATCCGGAATCATAAGAGATCCGGAATTTGGACTGTTGGGTTGTGGATCCGGAATTCCAAAAGGAATCCGGAATGGGCCTAATTGAAATGTGGATCCGGAATTCCAAAATGAATCCGGAATGGGCCTAATTGATATGTGGATCCGGAATTCTAAAAGGATCCGAAAACTTATGTTGGGCCAAAAATTTGGTATGATTCGGTTGGGCCGGTAAGCGGAGTCCAAAACCCAAATTCTTGGACTAGAAGTGTGACTTATCAACTTAGATAAATTTGGGTTATGTTCGGAAGCAAGCTCGAGTAACAATTGAGAGATGTATGACCTACGTTTCCTAAAAATTATAGGTGTTCCATCTAGAGATCGGAAGCTTAAGTGAGAAGTCTTGAAGCGAGAAAGTCAGGTGAGTTTTTCTAAACCAAAGCTTGATGGTACTTGTTTGTTTACTCGTACGTGTATGCTTGTTTATTGTGTGATTGCATATGACTTATTTATGCATGGTGTGATGTACATGGGGGTGTCCCATATGGATTATCTGAACGTACTAGGTCTTTTCTTAAGGGCGGGTGTGTGCCCTAGATCAGGTCACGGGTGTGTGTGACCGGGCAGGAATTCCAGTTATATGTGTGTGGATGTTGATTTGCCAAAACTAATTATTGTTTAATGTTTTCGCAAACTCTTTCAAATATTATTTGTGGTGTGAAAGTTAATTGAGGGATCTCACTAGACCTTGTGGTCTAACCCTCGCATTTTTAAAACTGAAATCTCTTTCAGGTAAGCAGGTTAGAGACAGTTCAGCTAGTGGGAAAGAGAAGATGTGAGCGCGGGAGTATTTTAGTGGCATTAGAGGTCTTTCCCTTTTTGCAGTTATTAATTAGATGTTCTCGGTTGTAATTAGAGTTTTTCCGCGAACCCAAGTTTTGAATTTTGACATTATGAATTGTGGACCATGTTTGGCAGTTTATTTTAATTATGATGTCTTGTTCTGGAAATCTTTTGGAGTGGGTTGTTACACATCTTGACCGTGGTTTTCTTTTTACTTCTTCCTCAGCCTCATAGTCATCATCATCCATTTTAAGCCATTTGATTTGATAGCTAGGATGTAGTGATGGAAGAATAAACCAATCAAATTCATAAAGAGTGGTGGCTTTTAATAAGGCATTCTTCAGGTAATGAGGATTGTCATATCCTATGCCCCACATGGAATTGAAATACCGAAATTTACTCGGCTTATTCATGTGAATTGTTTGTTCAGTTTGGCCTGCTTTGTACAATTTTTCTTCCAAACCTTTGACATTATCGCTCAGCTCAGTGTTCCTATCTTTATAGGCATGAAGAAGATTTTCAAACTCATTCTTTTTTGCTTCCGAACTCTCTAATTTTTCTGTCAATTCAGTTATTCTACTTTGAAAATATGCTTGACCTACATCAAATTCAGTCTTTTTCTTTTCGAGTTTTTCAATGTGACTCTCTTGTTCTAACAATCTTTCTCTTTGAGAGGAAATTAGTTCATCTTATTTTCTCAATTTATTTGTTAAATCATCTAATTGCTTTTGTAGATATGCTTGTTGAGTAAAAAATTGATTATAAAGATCGGAATGTACCTCATTTGTCTTTGAAGTAGATTCTGACCCTTCTTCATCGGTGTTTCTCGTCATGAAGCACATCTTGGTTTGAGCAGCCGTCTCATCATCAGCTTCATCATCGGTTTGATCAAGCCAATATTCATCTTCAACCAACAATGCTATCCCTGATTCCTTTTGCTTAGCAAGCAGCATCTTGTTCTTATAATAATCAGAATCTCTGACTTTTGGCTTCCAACATTCCTTGGCGAAATGTCCAGTCTTTCCACAGTTATAGGACTTTGGTTCTTCACCCCTTTTCTCAAACACCTTCTTTTCATCAACCCTCTTGTAATCCCTCTTGTACTCATCCCTTTTCTCATCAAACTTCTTTCTTGGCTCGACACGGTCTTTGTGTTCAAAATTCTTGGAGCCCGATGCATATCTCTGATTATTAGAACCGAGCCTTCTCAAAAACTGTTTTTGAAAAGCTTTAGTGAGAAGTATCATTGCTTGTTTCAGACTTTCAGCTTCTTCCAATCCATCTCCTTCATACTGTTCTTCATCAGACTCATTATCAACATTCTTTGAATATTTCTTGGTGGATCTGTTAGATCTCAACGCAAGTGGATCAATCTCTTTTTCCTTAACTTCTTTCTTCTCATCCTTCTTCTCTTTCTTCTCTTTCTTCTTTTTCTTATCCCTCTTCTCATCAGCATCATCCTCACCTTGTTTCAAAGTTTCATACATTCCATGTAAAGGCAATTCAGCTAACCTAGCATTCTGTTTCATCCTGTGAGCGTACTTCTTCCATTCAGGTTGGAGAACACTCAAGAATTTCACATTGTGCTCGATTATTGTCTTGTCTATGTTGTACCTATTCAGCTCATTCAGTATTGTAATGAAACGGTCGTACGTATGATCAAGTGTCGCACCTTCTTTTTGTCTAAAATTTTCGTACATGTTAATGGCATTGGAGATTCTCATCTGATTTCCCACCTCAGATCCTTGATACGGTTTGATTAACTCATCAAACATAGCTTTCCCAGAAATGTTTTTGCTATCCACCTTCTGATAAATATTATTAGTCAAAGCTTGCATAACTAGTGATCTTGCCGCTCTGTCTGCATTGTAACGTTTCTTTTGTTCAACGTCATAATGTATTGGTTGAACTTCAACCCATTCTGGAGGTGGTTCACCATCAGCAGCTAGTCCCCTTCTTCTTATTGTTCCCATGGGACCATTCTGAAGTGAATGAACAATGTAGTCCCCATTCTCTTGACGTTCAACGTAATCCATAAATCTGTCTTTCCATATTTTGAACTCCTTAGCAAAAAGGACAGGTGGTTTGTCCTTTGACCCAATAGTCAGTATGTCTTTAGCCGTCATTTTAGATTACTTGTTAATGATCGATAAGTACCCTTCTGATCTGATTAGTAAATAATTGTGCACACGTTTTTGTCTCAAGCCACTTTTGTCTCAACCCAAGTGTTGTCGCAATAGAAAGTTTATCTCAACTCAAGAAACTTATCGCAACACAAATTTTGTCTCAACCAGCACTTTGTCTCAACCCAAGTTTATCGCAAGAACCAAGTTTGTCGCAAGTTACTTTGTCGCAAAAGAAATTTTGTCGCAACAAAGAAGTTGCGATTAACTCAAAGATGGATTTTATCGCAATAGAGGGTTGTGGTAGAGTCCTGTTCACACGTAATACGGATTATCGCAAAGGGCAGGTGCAATATTTTACTGTTTACAAATGAATGTTGCGATAATGAAGAACACTCAAGGTTGCGATAATGATGAAGATTCAAACGATCTTAAGTCAAATCCTCAAAAATGATCCAATAAGGGTGTAAATTGGTACACAGGTTCGCACTTAGATTTTGGACAACTTTAATACTGCAAGTTTTGTCCAAAAACCAACAGAAGTGTGATTTTCAATCCCAAACAGTGTGTGTATTCTATAAGTCCGAAAATGGTTATTTTACACAATCTGAGTCTAATCCTAGTGAATTTGCGGAATAAAATCACTCAGGGGTTACCAACAAACACTCCTTGATCAATTCTAATCCATTTGAAGTACTCAAATGGCTAAAATCAATCAATAAGATGAAAAATGAAGAACACTCAAACTTTTTGCAAAAAACCTCAAAAATCTAATCTGATCAAAATGATGTACTGTGCTCTGATACCAATTGTGATCCCAGAACAAGTAATCAATTAGTGAATAATCTCAGATAACCATCCATATATTATTCAATGAAATCACTAAGTACACAATGAGAATGTAGAGAGAAAGTGCAAATGTGTGTACTAGTGTGTGTGTAAATGGATGACCTAATGTAAAATCTAGAGAAAGCTACAATATATAGTTTGTAACTTTGTAATTACATAAAAGGTCCCTCTACTTGGTACAACTAGGTAATGAAGGCACTAACAGATGCACAATAGGATGAAATGCACTAAGACAAGATGCATCGAGATACACCAATTCAATTAATTTCCTTCTAATGCGCAATTCATGGGAGGATATAAAATTAAAAATAATCAACGGTTTAAGTCCATTTCTCATGTTTCTCATCATAACCTCAACTTCTCATACAATCCTTTAACTAAAAAAATGTATGTGACAGAAAAACAATGTAATTGGCCTATGGAAAACAATGGGTGAATATTTTCCAAAATTCTAACCAATTCCAAAGCACATGACTACTTTTATATTTATCTTGACTCTTAAATCTTGAATCATTCAAAAAAATCTTAATTATACGTTTAAGACGTATGTCTAGATGTGATTTATAGTTTATACATTTAATTGTTATAGCTGAAAGTCCCTATAATAAGACGAGGACATTATTTAAAAAAAAAGACAATATTCCATTTCCTTGTGCTTTTTAGTTGAATCAAACGAAGGGTCGTTAATCAAATGTTTATCGGATAAACATTTATTAATAAGATGCATCACCCTCACTTACCTCTTGCCGATCAACATCTCAGCCATCAAAATGGATTATTTATAAGTGTCTCGTACATGATAATAAGAGCTAACTGGGTAAGAGTATTCTCATTCACTTACTGAAAGAACATCGGTTGTTGGTACGCCTCTTACCGAGTAAGATTATTGAGTCTCTGTCATCCTCACCTGGTAAATTAAATGACCCAATAAGCATTTGGTAAACGACTCCTAAATTACCATTAGAAGATCGACTTTATACACCAAATTATATATGTATAAAAGTATGTTTTATAATCGGTATTTTGTCAAGATTTGCACAATAAGTTGTAATGATTTTTTCGGTCCTTACAACTTCATTTTCTTTGTTGTGGCAACTTCAAACCCATGTTAAAAAAAATTGAAGTATATAATATTTATATACGGCAAATGCAACAAATAAACTCACACACCCTCCTTACTTTTGGTGAGGTTTAAACCCCTGACCTCATAGGAAGAAAGATGCTCATATAATGCTACTGTGTTGTTTGTTGATTGATTGCTAAGGTTTTGTGTATAGAGTGTTGATGGCATGTTTTGCAAAATATTCCATTTCTTTGGGGGGGGGGGGGGGGGGGGGGGGGGGGGGGGGGGGGGTTTAGCTGGTTGAGCTTGAAGAGCTACACAACTTTGGGCTAATTCCCATTTGGTCTATTGAACCTTTTGGGGTCTTTAAGAAGAATATTATTAGACCATGACCCTTCAATTCATTGGGCCTTAGAGTGGCTTTAATTTATTCCAATCCACCCACCTTGCTGCTATCTGGGCATTTCACAAGTGTCACCTCTATAACTTGTTGTGAAGTGACTCATTTATAAGTAAGTACTAAATTCATAAAATGTACATTTTATAAATTTTGAGAGAGTAACAGTGTTTTATGTTGGTTATTAATATTATGGAGTATTTGTTTTCAAACTAATAGGGCCTAATTTTTATGTTGTATTTGAACTATTTAGTTGATTATGAGTTAGTTTATAAATTTCAGTATAATATAATGAAAATATTGTATGAATATGCTTGCACATAAATGAAACGCATGATTCAAAATTTTAAAATCAAGTTAAAATTTTGAATATATATAAAGATTGCAAATTAAATACAATGACCTTTTATATTGTTGCAACCAATGCAACTCATCTATACTAAGGGCATCTACAAATGGTGAAGCTATTGTGGATGACTTGAATAAAATAAAAATATATAAAAAAGTTGTTGGGCACACCTTAATGTACTTTTTATCTATTTTGCTTCTTACATTCTATTTTTCAAACACTTGAGCAACATCAACCCTTTGATCAGTAAAGTCTTTTTCAAGTGATTTCTCCAATGGTCAAGCTTTTTTCAACCCTTCTTCAAGTCATCTTAAAACAACCATTGAAGATGCTCTAAGTTCAAACCCTTGATCTTTCCTCATTTTAGGGAGCCTTTTTTATAAACTCTAATTTTGGTCCTCATGATTTACTGAAATCTTTGAAGGTGGGACCTAAGCTTTAATAACTCTAAAAACGTCCCTAGTAGTCCCCTGTCACTAACTCCGTTAGTGACAGGGACTAGTACATTTCTCTTTTTTAACCAACCCCATAAAATTAAATAGTTTAACCCCCTTGGTTGAAACCCCTTTTGAATTCCAGCAAAAACCCCCGGCCAACATCACCGATTCACCGTCCAAGATACAGCACCATCACTTTCAGGTCAGAACTTATTGACAATAGCAGCAGCGTAAAGAACAACAAGGTAAAAACACCCGTTTGAATGAGAAGCGTTACAATCTTTGGAAGCCAATTCGCTGTGAACCCATAGGACAAATCATGACCCTTAGAATTCAGCATGCCTGCCAAGAAGATGGAAGCCTCGAGGAACTGAAGAGGGGTGGATTCACTGTTTTACTTCTCTACATCAGTTCAATACTAAAACAGGTGAAATGAGTAACAAACCTTGAACCGACCATTTTTTGAACCAAAATGCCCAAGTAGACCTTTAGCGTTATTTTACATACATTAATTAATAAACGAATTCTCCATAGTATCTCGAACCCACAGTGTTGTCTCGAAATGTTTTTCAAAAGGTATGTCATCACCTGTTAGAGTAGGTGCTTAGTCCAAGCCTTCTTATTAGTAGCTATGCATTTCAAAATATAGAAGTTCATCAATAAATTTAAAGAGGGAGATGATCTTTTCTGAGTAGATAGAACTGCTCATGTACAAAACAAAACATGGCAGCAATTGATGAGAAAACGGGTCACAACTGTAACAACAATGCGGAATAGACCTTCGTTGGACAAAACTTTCCCGACTTATATGAACCTTTGAGGATGGAAACAAATAAGTTATACTAAATGCAATGCTAATCAACCACAAAAAACAGAAATAAGCAACAATCAAGCACACACGAATTTTAGCGTGGATATATATAAAGACGAGAGTAAAACCACGGGACCCTTAGGCCGCTTAAAGTCCACTACCACCAATAACCAATACAAGAGTCTTCTCTAGATAAAACTAGAGGCACACCACAATCATCATACTCTTGGAACAAATCATCAAGAAATATGGAATCAAACCAAAAAGGAAAAGAGGAAGAAACATCACCCAGAAAACAACAAACTGTCGAACAGCAAAAGGGTGACTTCCGGATACGCAAAACCGATCGCCACCGATCAGAATGTATATAAAGATGTCGTGAACCTACTGTCCAAAAATCACGACGATCTGACGGTTCAAACTCCAGGAATAGTCAACACGGCGCGGCTGCGCTTGACCGAAAGTTGCAGCCGAACTTTTCTCTTTTCTCTCTCACTTTTATATTTTGTGGACTCTCTCTTCTTATTATAAAAAACCCCTAGAATACAAAACAATATATATCTTGTATCGGGCCACAATTGTTTGGCTATTTTAACTAATCCTCATGGGCCAGAAATAATTAAACATAAAACCCAACAAATCTCCCCCTTTCTGCCTATGAGGAAGAGTTCGCCATCCCGACGATCCCACAACATACCTATAGCTTTTCCCTAGCTAAAGCCTTTGTCAACATATCTGAACCATTATCATTAGTATTAACTTTATCAAGTTCAAGTAATCCATCTTCAAGAGCTTCTCGGATCCAATGATACTTCATCTTGATATGTTTCGTTCTTCCATGAAAGGTTGAATTCTTCGCAAGACAAATGGTACTTTGATTATCACAAAGAACCACGTAGCGATGTTGCTTGAAACCAAGCTCCTTAAAAAAATCTTTCAGCCATGGTAATTCTTTGCACGCTTCATTTGCCACGATATACTCAGCCTCGGTTGTAGACAAAGCAACACATTTTTGCAGTCTTGATTGCCATGATACCGCTCCCCCTGCAAAGGTCATCAAATATCCAGAAGTGGATCTCATGTTGTCCATATTTCCTGCCATATCAGAATCAGTATACCCAACAAGCAATGGATTTTCATTCCCAAATGTTATACCTAATTTGGAAGTACCTTGCAAATATCGGAGAATCCATTTAACTGCTTCCCAATGCTTCTTACCTGGATTTGACATAAATCGACTAACAACACCTACTGCATGAGCTATATCAGGCCTTGTACATACCATCGCATACATCAGACTCCCAACGACCGATGCATACGAAACTCGATCCATCTCTTCAATCTCCTTCTTTGAAGATGGACAATCCTTATCGGTTAGCTTAAAGTTGGTAGTTAGGGGTGAACTGGACACTTTAGCTTTATCCATGTTGAATCTGCAAAGCACCTTCTTAATGTATTGCTCTTGTGACATGTGGAGCTTCTTGGCAGCCCTATTCCGTGTGATCCGTATACCAAGAATCTGTTTTGCTGGCCCTAAGTCTTTCATTGCAAAAGAATTGCTCAACTGTTGCTTCAGCTTGACAATTAACATGTCATCAACATATAGCAACAAAATGATGAAATCATCATCCCCAAACCTCTGAAAGACAACACAATGATCTAAAGTCGTCTTTCGGTAGCCATGCTTCCCCATAACCGACTCAAAATTCTTGTACCACTGTCTAGGTGCTTGCTTCAAACCATATAGACTTTTCTGAAGTCTACACACATAATCTTCTTTACCCTTAACCTGAGATCCTTCAGGTTGCTCCATATAGATTTCCTTGTCCAAGTCACCGTGAAGGAAAGCTGTCTTGACATCCATTTGCTTAACCTCAAGATTAAGACTAGCTGCTAAGCCAAGAACCACACAGATAGATCCCATCTTCACGACCAGAGAGAAAATCTCATCAAAGTCAATACCTTTTCGTTGACTAAAGCCTTTGACCATTAATCTAGCTTTGTGTAACACCCCAAAATCTTCGCAAATTTAGACCTCAAATTATAACAGGTTATGACAATAAATACTTCGACTTATAAAACAGGCAGTGGATTAACCATCAAGAGTATATCCACATTACAAGACCCTTCAAATAACCTATCGATCTAATTATGTCACTACAACCAGATTAATCAAGTTATCTATCAATCCATCAAAATCTCTTCTTTGTTAAATCCATCCACCTCTGCTATATCAAAACGCTCGTGCCACAACCCTTTACTTCCCCGAGCTATACCTGGTAAAAAAACATCAATTGAAACGATTAGGCCAACGCCTAGTGAGAACATTCGTTTCCAAGATAACATTTGTAAAATTCAATGTAAACAAGTTATAACAAACCTGATTTCCCTTTTCTTACCATACGCATAACTCTATTCCATTACACAATTTTATCCACTCCCATGACTATGACTGACAACAATTCCATCAGCATATCATACCCCAGAGCCACACTACGAATCTTCTCAGATTCTAGATCAATGCTCTCCACCAATAAATCGCGATTACACACGCCCATTTATCGGTAAGGAAGCAGAGATCACAAGCACTTATGTCAATCTCACTCTCTTCCTTATAAATCAGGAATAACGATTAATACCACACGCCTATTCCATGATTTCCCACACACACTGGAATAACGATTAAACGAGTAATACCACACGCCTATTCCATGTGATTACCAAACTTCAGTGCCTATGGATCCATATCACCTAATTGTACTCATATAGGTATTTACTCAATATAAATTCCTCATAGCAACCGTATAAGCGAATTATATTTATACCTCGCAGATTCCTCATATCATTCAGTATGAGCAAATCATATATATATCGTACAGATTCCTCATAGCAACTGTATGAGCGAATCACCAATAAATCCTTTTCTTTTATATAGCATTATATTCCTGCCTAGTATCGACTAACGCAGTCTATAAACCTAACATACTACTTTTCAAGGGTATGTATGTTCAAGCTATATAATTCCCATCACAATTCCTAAATCGCATATTTCCACGATTTACATAAATGCACATTTCATTACATCCGGAAAGATACATAAAATACAAGGCCTCTAGATACTTAACTTATCAGATCCTTGAGCCATATCAAATTGTGATACCATTTAGATAGGCTGGTTTCTTTACTCAACTCCCGATATGTTGTACCGGGACTCACCTGTACCGGGACTTACCTCTACCGGGACTTTCCTCTACCGGGATTTCC
This sequence comes from Saussurea involucrata, assembly GCA_033807775.1. Lineage (NCBI taxonomy): Eukaryota > Viridiplantae > Streptophyta > Magnoliopsida > Asterales > Asteraceae > Saussurea > Saussurea involucrata. The sequence continues at coordinate 38,167,936 of CM066314.1, read as the reverse complement.
AACTACCGGGACTCCCAACTACCAGGACTTGCCTCTACCGGGACTTCCAACTACCGGGACTTTCAACTACCGGGACTTGCCTCTACCGGGACTTCCAACTACCGGGACTTGCCTCTACCGGGACTTCCAACTACCGGGACTTCCAACTACCGGGACTTTCAAGGTTTTGTGTACTGTCCGTTCAACAAGTCCTCAAATCGATTTAAAACATGAAATCAGTTCAATCTACTCGTTCTAATCAATCCTCAGTCAGTTCATACAAATATACCAAGGTTACTATAACTTAAAAACACTGATTTGTACAAAAAATCGAATGAACTCACCTCTTTGAAGAAAATCCACTTTAATCTCGATCTGTTGCTCCAATCCGTTTTGAACGATTTTGAAAACCTAATCCAAACACAGATTCGTTTATAACCCAAGTCTATAACAATTATATCAGAAAACATGATCACTTTCCTTACCAAATTAATGATCAAAGCTTGCTTTCTTCCTTTTTCCCTTTCTCTCTTTCTCTCTGCCTTTCTTTCTTCTGCCGACTCAAACAAAACCAAAATGAGATATTATCTCATCTCTTCAGCCCCTTATCCATACATATTATCCATATTGACCAAACACACCTCCAAGTTTCGTTATTTCCGAAAGTAACATCCTACTTTAATCTCTTGTATTTTAACCCTATTGAATTGTAAATTTTCCATATAATTCAAGGTTTAACCCAAAATACAAAAGATCCCAATTCTCATTAAAATACTTATTATTGAAAATTCAGGATGTTACAATGCTCCCCAACTTGAAAATGATTTCGTCCCCGAAATCACAATCAGATACACAAAGAAGAGTACCTATCTCACATACTTTCTTCCGACTCTAAAGTCATACTAACAACTCAAAGATATAATATTATTATACCTATAATCACCCTCTTAGATTGTAATTTATCAAAAGGTTTTTCTAAAAACGATTCCCGCTCCTTCACATAACAACTTTTCTCATCAATTATGCTTCAAAAACTACGGCAATCCATCATTGCATCCATGACTTACACGTTTCTTCGACCCAAAAATGCTATCACCTTCTCACATCACTATCGCACCACACAAACACGTCTCAACCAAGCACTAAAGGGTTGTATATCAAAGGTGATAACTCCATTGAACTCGTAGTATGACTACATTCTTAAGTCCAAAGCTTTCTATCATTGCTTTCCCATGTTAGCGTGGAATACTATCTTTCAAGTATCACTTGTCTCTTTCTTCCAACTTTTCACATATCGATAGTATTTTCTCATTACGAACCAAAACAAACAGTTTCACTAAGATTTTTAACTTAAAATATTTAACCAAGTTATCTTGAAACTACATTACCGTTCGAAGTTACTACCCATTCTTAGATCTTCAACTAATCTTTTCTCGTACAATTCTTTCACACATAAGGAGCAACTTATATTCCTTAACGATTTTGCCTTCACTATACCACACCAACTTACAAGCCACATGCTCCATCAACTTTATTGACAAATAGTACTTTCCATCCGGAATCCCCGAAAACTTCCATTCGGACACTCCCTCTTTCTGACTTCACATTACATACTAGTTGACATATCTATCTTGGCAATTCATGCCACTACTCGTTTGTACAATCTCCACCCATAACATTAACCACAGACCAGGTCTCTCATAGACTCATACACAAAAACATTTATATTCCTGTTTTCTCGTCCAAAAATCGAGTTTATTTCACTAAATACCTCCTCTCCAACTTTAGTTGAACTACCACTCACGATTTTCTAATTAACTTGAACTTATACGTTCATACTAGCTCCTTGTGATTCCAAACCAATACAAAAACATGGTACAATCCCTCACAGATTAACATTTTCTATACACTCCCTTGGTTCGTCTCTAGTACTTCATCTTTTATAAATCTTCCACATCATAAGTAAAAACACTTATCTAAAACAACAGTCCTTCACTGTTCTTACCATCCCCGCAAGGTGGTCCTTCAACTTTTAAACTTTTGAGTCAAGACTTAACATTTATACATGACCCCAAAAGGATAACCAAAGCATTTACGTCAAGTAAACTTCAATTACAATATCATTCATGCAATTTCAACCCCAAGCCTACGTCGAGCTTATCAAATCGGGTCAATGCTCTTTAAGACTCAACTGAGTTCAATACCGAGTCATCTACTCAAAGGATCTAATGATCATTATGCAACACACGTTCCGAAGCATGATAATCCTAAGACCTCATCATTGCTACTTTCCCAACGAAGTCAACTTATATAGGCATATATATGTGTATAAACAACTCTTTTATACTCCACAATGTATATACTCCGCCAAGGTTCATTAGTTTCAAAGGTATTAAGAACGCACAATTTATCAAACAGTCTTTACACTTAAGACCGACACTTGTTCAAATAGAAAGCAGTTAAGCATATAACACATCCGAGACTCCATCTCGAGTCACTAAAACTAACAAACATTTAAAAGACTCGTTTGAATATAAATCAAGCCTTTAAGGCCAAAATAAACGTTTGGTTAAACATGTGTCACTCACACGATTACGTAAACCAAAGTACATTGATACCCAAAATCTTTACCCTTTTTAATCCCTTAATTGGCCATCGGCCCCAAAACAAAGGTTTACCACTCTTAAAACTTTACATGGTCGGATTTACCAAAATCCCCCAACCCACATGTTCACATTTTTAAAACGTAAAATATCATAAATATTGCACATCCACAATAAGCATTAAAAGCGTGTTTTGACTACATATCTTTCGCTTGTGCAACAATAACTCGAAACTTCTTTCATTAGTGATTTATTCGTCAATTACTCAAAGTCTTTAACTATGTCGTACACGATAAAATTTGTTTTGCGCATACCCTCTGCATAACAGCATACCGATACCGCTCACGGTTTTGTTCCTGTCCGCACAGGCATACGCGGGACGCACCCAGACCGCACCCAATGACAGACGAAAGGTCTCATACACCTTACACAACTATCGACTTCAAAGTCAATATTTGACATGTCGATACTTCCTTAACTTTAAGGTCCCTAACTGAACCTAATTCTTCCTACGGACACAACCATCCCTCGGCAACTGTATTCCTAGTCAGCGAACAAGGGTACAGACTCTCATGCAACCGACACTAAAGTCCACTTTCGACTCTCACACTGTTCATCTCTCATTTGAACACAATTACCAAAACTACAAACTTTCTCCCAAGGTTTATCCAACACCTCTCCACTCTTGGAGTTCTTTCTTAGCTTATAACGTAATACTCTACGACCTAGCGAGTTCATAGCCTTTATGCATGACAAAATCATTTCGCACATTTTCTCATTTTAAATAACCCTACTAGGAAATAACTTGGGCACACATACCCCAAAGTACTGCACAACGATCTCGAGAATCGTTTGCATATTAAATTTCCGAAAACTCAATCCTTCTCAACCAAAACAGTGTTGTTACGACGGTAATATACTAAATGAAAATCTCTTCGTACGACAACAGTTCGAAAAAATTTGACCGACACGAAATAAACTAGTCGGTTCTCTCACCTATTTATATGATGTTTAATAGGTCCATACTCTTGTTAGTTATTAAACGTTTTGCTGACCAACGCTTTCTTGCTGCAATTCAACTTTTCATGTAAAGTAAGAAATACTTTGTAAAAACTTCAAAAATTTCGTTGTGCGACGTAAATGGGATTGCCTTTTTATTTAAATACACTTTCGCACATGCTAATTCAACCTTGACTAAAACTGTTATTTATGCATTTGGTTTGAAATCATGAAAACTCATGTAACACACACTAAAACACCAAGCATAAAACTTTCCTCGCAATTGAAGGCTACTTACTCAAACGAGGTCAATCGTCTTACTTACGTAACTTATCATTGACATTCTACTTCCGACCAGTGGTCGCCCTCTCGGCCTTATAACATTTGCTATACTGGCATTCCACGATCCACATACTCCACCATGTCATACCATTTCCATCTTGATCAATCATCTCATACTCTATCTCCACACATATCAATCCACCTACTATAGGTTACCTTGGCGGACTTTCATGAGTCCCGCCAATTCCATGTTATCCTTCCAACCTCCAATCAAAACTGATATGTCCTTCAAAGGACCTTGGTGGTGTATTCACCATCATTCTACTAAAACATAAAGGGATAACCATAAGAAATGGTTATGCACGTACACACATACAAAACGTACCTTATCGATCGTTAGTCACTGTAATAATTCAGAAATAAGCATGCTCGTGTAACAATATATTCATAATAACAGTAGCTAATTGGAATTGTGAACATATTATACAGGAGAATCCTCGTTACCATTGTCACAATACTAATTTCACGTATTTCCGTTAATCTATAAGACTATTCCGTCTTAACACTTCTACCCATATCTCACATATCATAACCTACTCCATCACAGCTTAAGTCTAAGTATCTTATCAGCATACTTAGTTCGCTTAAACTAGTGCTCTGATACCATATTGTAACACCCCAAAATCTTCGCCAATTTAGACCTCAAATTATAACAGGTTATGACAATAAATACTCCGACTTATAAAACAGGCAGTGGATTAACCATCAAGAGTATATTCACATTACAAGACCCTTCAAATAACCTATCGATCTAATTATGTCACTACAACCAGATTAATCAAGTTATCTATTAATCCATCAAAATCTCTTCTTTGTTAAATTCACCCACCTCTGCTATATCAAAATGCTCGTCCCACAACCCTTTACTTCCCCGAGCTGATACCTGGTAAGAAAACATCAATTGAAACGATTAGGCCAACGCCTAGTGAGAACATTCGTTTCCAAGATAACATTTGTAAAATTCAATGTAAACAAGTTATAACAAACCTGATTCCCCTTTTCTTACCATACGTATAACTCTATTCCATTACACAATTTTATCCACTCCCATGACTATGACTGACAACAATTCCATCAGCATATCATACCCCAGAGCCACATTACGAATCTTCTCAGATTCTAGATCAATGCTCTCCACCAATAAATCGCGATTACACACGCCCATTTATCGGTAAGGAAGCAGAGATCACAAGCACTTATGTCAATCTCACTCTCTTCCTTAGAAATCAGGAATAACGATTAATACCGTACGCCTATTCCATGATTTCCCACACACACTGGAATAACGATTAAACGAGTAATACCACACGCATATTCCATGTGATTACCAAACTTCAGTGCCTATGGATCCATATCACCTAATTGTACTCATATAGGTATTTACTCAATATAAATTCCTCATAGCAACCGTATAAGCGAATTATATTTATACCTCGCAGATTCCTCATATCATTCAGTATGAGCAAATCATATATATATATATCGTACAGATTCCTCATAGCAACTGTATGAGCGAATCACCAATAAATCCTTTTCTTTTATATAGCATTATATTCCTGCCTAGTATCGACTAACGCAGTCTATAAACCTAACATATTACTTTTCAAGGGTATGTATGTTCAAGCTATATAATTCCCATCACAATTCCTAAATCGCATATTTCCACGATTTACATAAATGCACATTTCATTACATCCGGAAAGATACATAAAATACAAGGCCTCTAGATACTTAACTTATCAGATCCTTGAGCCATATCAAATTGTGATACCATTTAGATAGGCTGGTTTCTTTACTCAACTCCCGATATGCTGTACCAGGACTCACCTGTACCGGGACTTACCTCTACCGGGACTTCCAACTACCGGGACTCCCAACTACCAGGACTTTCCTCTACCGGGACTTCCAACTACCGGGACTTTCAACTACCGGGACTTCCAACTACCGGGACTTTCAACTACCGGGACTTGCCTCTACCGGGACTTCCAACTACCGGGACTTTCAACTACCGGGACTAGCCTCTATCGGGACTTCCAACTACCGGGACTTTCAACTACCGGGACTTGCCTCTACCGGGACTTCCAACTACCGGGACTTTCAAGGTTTTGCGTACTGTCCGTTCAACAAGTCCTCAAATCGATTTAACACATGAAATCAGTTCAATCTACTCATTCTAATCAATCCTCAGTCAGTTCATACAAATATACCAAGGTTACTATAACTTAAAAACACTGATTTGTACAAAGAATCGAATGAACTCACCTCTTTGAAGAAAATCCACTTTAATCTCGATCTGTTGCTCCAATCCGTTTTGAACGATTTTGAAAACCTAATCCAAACACAGATTCGTTTATAACCCAACGTCTATAACAATTATATCAGAAAACATGATCACTTTCCTTACCAAATTAATGATCAAAGCTTGCTTTCTTCCTTTCTTCCTTTTTCCCTTTCTCTCTTTCTCTCTGCCTTTCTTTCTTCTGCCGACTCAAACAAAACCAAAATGAGATATTATCTCATCTCTTCAGCCCCTTATCCATACATATTATCCATATTGACCAAACACACCTCCAAGTTTCGTTATTTCCGAAAGTAACATCCTACTTTAATCTCTTGTATTTTAACCCTATTGAATTGTAAATTTTCCATATAATTCAAGGTTTAACCCAAAATACAAAAGATCCCAATTCTCATTAAAATACTTATTATTGAAAATTCAGGATGTTACACTTTGTACCTGGGTCGTGAAGTATGTTCTTCTATCTTCACTTTGTAAACCCACTTGTTCTTCAAAGCTCTTTTTTCCTTTAGGCAACTTTACCAACTCAAATGTACTATTCTCATGCAAGGAAGTCATCTCGTCTTGCATGGCTTCAACCCACTCTTTCTTGTGCTCATCTTCCATAGCCTCTGCATAACACTCGGGCCCTCCCCCATCAGTGAGTAATACATACTCATCAGCAGAGTATCGTGTAGAAGGATGACGATCTCTCGTAGACCGCCTAAGTGGGATAAATGATGGCATACCTGGAACTGGTAAATTTGGATGAACTTCTGTATCCATCTCAATTTGCTCTGGAACATCTTGTTCATCATTTTGAACACCATCTCCATCATGTGTCTCAACATGATTAAGAGGAACTGGATCCAAATCAATTAGATCATCATTATGTTGAGGAACTGTTTCTTCCTTCTCAATATCTTTCAAAGTATGATCTTCCATGAAAAATACATCTCGACTTCGAACAAGTTTCTTCTGAACCGAATCATATAATCTGTAGCCGAACTCATCTTGGTCATAACCAAGGAACACACATGGCTTACTCTTCATATCGAGCTTTGATCTTTCATCTTTGGGAATGTGCACAAAAGCCTTGCATCCAAAGACTCATAAACGACGGTACGAAACATCTTTGTCGCTCCAAACCCTTTCAGGAACATTACAATGCAAAGGAACATAAGGGGTTAGATTAATAATATGTACCGTCATATTTAAAGCTTCACCCCAAAAGGAACTCGGAAACCCTGCATGTGAGAGCAAACATCTGACTCGCTCACCTAACGTTCGGTTCATCCGCTCTGCTAAACCATTCAACTGCGGTGTCTTCGGAGGAGTCTTTTGGTGTTGAATACCTTGTTCTCTACAATAAGCATCAAAAGGCCCAACGTATTCACCACCATTATCTGTTCGAATACACTTAAGCTTCTTCCCAGTCTGTCTCTCTACTGAGGCATGAAACTGCTTAAACACATCTAATATTTGATCTTTAGACTTTAAGGTATAAATCCATACCTTCCTCGAGTGATCATCGATGAATGTGACAAATTATGAGTAGCCACCAAGTGTTCTAGTCTTCATAGGACCACAAACATTAGAATGCACCAAATCAAGTATATTCTCCTTTCGAGAAGGAGACTAAGGGTGCGTTTGGTTCGCAGGATTCCGACGGAATTGGAAGGAATTGGAATGATCAATTCCATTGACCAAATTCCGTCCGGGCGTTTGGTTACCTATGGAATAGAATTGAATTCCACACATTCCACCATTCATGGATTTGGTCATTCCATCACAAATGAGAAGGAATTCAATTCCATTCCACCCGATTTTCTAAAAAAGACAAAACTATCCCTATTTTTCCTACTCCGACCACCACCGTTCTGAACCACCACCGACCACCACCGTTCTAAACCACCACCGACCACAACCGTTCTGAACTACCGACGACCACCACCGTTATGAACCACCGCCAACCACCACCGTTGTGAGCCACCGTCGACCGTCACCGATCTCAGCCACCGCCGACCACCACCGACCTGAACCACCGCTAACCACCACCGTTCTAAGCCGCCGCCGACCACCACCGACCTAAGCCGCCGCCGACCACCACCGACCTGAACCACCGCTGACCACCACCGTTCTGAACCACCGACGACCACCACCGTTGTGAGCCACCATCGACCGCCACCGATCTCAGCCACCGCCGACCACCACCATCTTGAACCGTCGCGGACCACCACCGACTTGAACCGTCACGGACCACCACCGATCTGAACCGCCACCGACCACCACCGACCTGAACCACCACCGTTCTGAACCACCGTCGGCCACCTCCGTTTTGATCCACCACCGCTGACCATCACCGATGGTTCAAATTTTCAAATAGGGTATTTTGGTCATTAACTAATAATTAATTTCAATTCCAAAGCTACATTATGTGAACCAAACAGAAAAAATCCAATTCCTTTAGCAGATTCCATTCCAATGTATGTCAACCAAACAGGTGGTCAAACCTGATAGCATTCCATTCCATTTCAATTCCTTCAAAGTAAAATTCCTTTGACAAATTACATTCCATCAAAAAACATTCTGCGAATCAAACGCACCCTAACTCTTGAAAGTAACTCGAGTTTGCTTTCCTGCCAATACAGTGAGAACATTTATTCAAATGAACATTGTGCACACCCGGTAACACCTTTCTCTTTGACAAAAGAGACATCCCATTTTCATTCATGTGACCAAGTCTCTTATGCCTGATATCAATATTCTCCACAACGTTGACTATGTTGTTAGAGATCTTCGGATGTGTCACATATAACTTTGGGCATTTATTACCTCTTGCCATGATCAATGAACCACGAGTGAGTTTCCATAAACCATTACCAAAGACGTTGTTGTAGCCATCATCAAGTAAGCCTGTAGAAATCACATTAAGTCTCATATCTGGGACATGTTTTACATTCCGTAAAACCAATTCCATTCCAGTGTCAAATTTCAAACAGACACTGCCAATTCCAACAATCTTTGATAGATCATTATTACCCATCTTAACAGTGCCATAGTCACATGGAGTGTCAGACGAATAAAAGTCTCTTCGTGATGTAACATGACACGAAGCACCACTATCAATAACCCAACTCGAATCATCATGTGCAAGGTTCACCATATCATCATCACAACAAAGAAAGAACTCCTCAATAGTGGTATTAACTTCAGCATTGTCATTACCACCATCATCTTTCTTATGGTTGTTCTTTTGATTGTTGTGGATTCCTCTTTTGTTTTCCTTCTTCAACTGTTTGCAGAACCGTACTGTGTGCCCTTTCCTACCACAGTGGTAGCACTCAAAATCAACAGACTTTCCTTTCGAATTTTCTCGATGATTACCTCTATTACTCAGACCTCTACTCTGACTTCTCCCTCGTCTTTCCGTGACCAAGACATCTGATTGTGAAGAGGAAGCATGCGACTTTCTTCTCATCTCTTCATTTAAAATACTGCCTTTAGCCAATTCCATGGAAAAAACACCATCGGGTGCGGAGTTGGACAATGATGTCCTAAAAGCCTCCCACGAATCCGCTAGAGTACCAAGACTCCATAAGCCTTGGATTTCATCTTCAAACTTGATACCTATTCCTGCAAGCTGATTAATAATTCCCTGAAATGCATTCAAATGATCAGTGATTAGGAGTTCCGTCATGGTACTTAAGTTGTATCAACTTTTTAATCAAAAACAACTTATTATTTCCAGTCTTTCGAGCATATAACTGCTCGAGCCTGTTCCACAAAGTACGAGCATGAGTCTCCCTACTAATATGGTTCAAGACATTATCATCTACCCATTGCCGAATATACCCACAAACTTGTCTATGCAAAATATTCCATTCTGCATATGTTTTACCCTCAGGTTTGTTGGTTGAAAAGACGGGCAAATAAAAATCCTTCACATAAAGAAGGTCTTCCATCTTTCCTTTCCAAACATGATAATTAGAACCATTTAGACTTACCATCCTACTTGTATTACCTTCCATCGTTCAAACAAGTCAAACCCAATAACAATTAACAAAATGCTCTGATACCACTATGATGGGAAAAATGGGTCACAACGGTAACAATGCGGAATAAACCTTCGTTGGACAAAACTTTCCCGACTTTTATGAACCTTTGAGGATGCAAACAAATAAGGTATACTAAATGCAATGCTAATCAACCACCAAAAACAGAAATAAGCAACAATCAAGCACACATGAATTTTAGTGTGGAAACCTCTCAAGACGAGAGTAAAACTACAGGATCCTTAGGACTTTTAAAGTCCACTACCACCAATAACCAATACAAGAGTCTTCTCTAGATAAAACTAGAGGCACACCACAATCATCATACTCTTGGAACAAATCATCAAGAAATATGGAATCAAACCAAAAAGGAAAAGAGGAAGAAACATCACCCAGAAAACATCAAACTGTCGAACAACAAAAAGGTGACTTCCGGATCTCCTAAACCGATCTTCGCTGACCAGAATGTAGATAAAGATGTCGTGAAGCTACTGTCCAAAAATCACGACGATCCGACGGTTCAAATTCTAGGAATAGTCAACACGGCGCAGCTACACTTGACCGAAAGTTGCAGCCGAACTTTTCTCTTTTCTCTCTCACTTTTATATTTTGTGGACTCTCTCTTCTTATTATAAAAAAACCTAGGATACAAAGCAATATATAGCTTGTATCGGGCCACAATTGTTGGACTATTTTAACTAATCCTCATGGGCCAGAAATAATTAAACATAAAACCCAACATCAACTTCATAAAAAATTTCCTTTTACAGATCCACTTCATCCATGCTTAAAAGATTCACTATAGCTACTCGACTGCCTAAATCTGCTTATTTGGTTTACAAGGGCTCACATCTCTAATTCTGCTTTTTCTTAGAAGAAAGATCAAATCCTATACTACCATTGATGGGCACAAAGCATAAAAACACAGAATACTAATAAAATCAATTCTTTGGAATCGAATAAACCTACATACCAAGAAGGATTAAGGAACCAACAACAATATAGTTATGAGAAAAAAGGACATCGGAAAAATTTCTACTAGAGACAAAAACCAAAGTCTAGAATCTTAAAGTAGGGGTGCCAGGGAGGGAAAGGGAGTTGAGCTTCTTTTGGAAATCGGAGAGACAAGATGATGTTGCGAGATCAGGGAGGTGGATGTGAGAGGTTGTTTTGAGGTATTGGGTTACGGCGATGCCGTAAACGCTAAGCAAGGTCTGACAACAAGAGGTGGAATTGCCGACGGGTTTCCCCGAGTCACCGGAGTGGAGGCAGTCTGTCGGTCCTGGAATTCTGAGCACGTAGTCTAAATTCATCGGGCAAGTGATCGAATTGGTGGGTGTTTGAGATAAAACCAGAGATGAAGAAGATAGAATCAGGAAGACGGAAGCAGTTACAAAAATATTGATGTTTGATTTATGGGTTTGGGAATTAGCGTTAGAAATTAATGAGGATGAATTTAAGGAAACAAAATGAATCGAAATTGGGTAACTTGGTGGAGGTCTCATAAATGGCTGGCGCTAGCGGTGTAAGGTCAACAAGTCCGGTAGTGTGGGTCTCCCTGGCGTTCTGGATGGTGAATCGGTGATGGTCGTCGAAGGTTTTTGCTCGACTTCAAAAGGGGTTTCAACCAAGGGGTTTCAATTCGTTTCTTTTATGGGTCTGGTTAAAAAAAAAGATGTAAATGGACAAAAAAAATTGTGCGACCAAAAAGGAAAAGAGGAAGAAACATCACCCAGAAAACATCAAACTGTTGAACAGCAAAAAGGTGACTTCCGGATCTCCAAAACCGATCTCCGCTGACCAGAATGTAGATAAAGATGTCGTGAAGCTACTGTCCAAAAATCACGACGATCCGACGGTTCAAATTCTGGGAATAGTCAACACGGCGCAGCTGCACTTGACCGAAAGTTGCAGCCGAACTTTTCTCTTTTCTCTCTCACCTTTATATTTTGTGGACTCTCTCTTCTTATTATAAAAAAAACCTAGGATACAAAGCAATATATAGCTTGTATCGGGCCATAATTGTTGGACTATTTTAACTAATCCTCATGGGCCAGAAATAATTAAACATAAAACCCAACAGCAACTTCATAAAAAATTTCCTTTTACAGATCCACTTCATCCATGCTTAAAAGATTCACTATAGCTACTCGACTGCCTAAATCTGCTTATTTGGTTTACAAGGGCTCACATCTCTAATTCTGCTTTTTCTTAGAAGAAAGATCAAATCCTATACTACCATTGATGGGCACAAAGCATAAAAACACAGAATACTAATATAATCAATTCATTGGAATCGAATAAACCTACATACCAAGAAGGATTAAGGAACCAACAACAATATAGTTATGAGAAAAAAGGACATTGGAACAATTTCTACTATAGACAAAAAACAAAGTCTAGAATCTTAAAGTAGGGGAAAGGGAGTTGAGCTTCTTTTGGAAATCGGAGAGACAAGATGATGTTGCGAGATCAGGGAGGTGGATGTGAGAGGTTGTTTTGAGGTATTGGGTTACGGCGATGCCGTAAACGCTAAGCAAGGTCTGACAACAAGAGGTGGAATTGCCGACGGGTTTCCCCGAGTCACCGGAGTGGAGGCAGTCTGTCGGTCATGGAATTCTGAGCACGTAGTCTAAATTCATCGGACAAGTGATCGAATTGGTGGGTGTTTGAGATAAAACCAGAGATGAAGAAGATAGAATCAGGAAGACGGAAGCAGTTACAAAAATATTGATGTTTGATTGATGGGTTTGGGAATTAGCGATAGAAATTAACGAGGATGAATTTAAGGAAACAAAATGAATCAAAATTAGGTAACTTGGTGGAGGTCTCATAAATGGCTGGCGCTGGCGGTGTAAGGTCAACAAGTCCGGTAGTGTGGGTCTCCCTGGCGTTCTGGATGGTGAATCGGTGATGGTGGTCGAAGGTTTTTGCTCGACTTCAAAAGGGGTTTCAACCAAGGGGTTTCAATTCGTTTCTTTTATGGGCCTGGTTAAAAAAAAGAGATGTAAATGGACAAAAAAAATTGTGCGCTAACAGAGAAAATTAACGGAGTTAGTGACGGGGGACTACTTTTAGAGCAAAACGAGAACTATAGGTACGATTTCTAGCGTTATTAAAGTTTAGGTCCCACTTTCAATGATTTCAGTAAACCATGGGGACCAAAATTAGAGTTTACTCTTTTGCATTCTCTTAATTCAAAAATAAAAAATTTAATGAGCGTACGTTTTCACAGAAGTCTTTTACTTTTTTTTTATTTTAGGAATTGATTATGTGGATTGTTATCTAACATGCACCACAACAAAATTGAGTTTATAAGACGCCTAATATAAACAAGCGTCCTAATAGAGTGTTTTATAGAACCTTAGTTTATAGGATCAAACAAAAAAAGGTTTTATCTAAAAGTGTTACAATAAGTTTATAAGACGCTTTTGAGCGTCGTAACAAGGTTTTTAGGAAATTTTCAAAATAAAATGTTGTATTAGCTAATTTTATAGGACAATTCTGAAAAGTGTTCTATAAACCCATTTTTTTAGAGGACACTTGTGTTTATTGGATACTTTTTCAAATAGTGTATAAAATCACTAATAAGACGTTTAATTTGAAAAATGTTCAAAAAACTTGTTACGACGCCCAAAGAACTCTTATAAACTTTTTGTAACACTTTTAGATAAGACACTTTTTTGTTTGGTCCTGTAAACTTTGGTCATGTAAAACATTTTATTAGGACGTTTATTTATTTTAGGCGTCCTATAAACTCATTTTTGTTGTAGTGATGGTTGCTTTTAGGAATGGTAACGGGCCGGTTTCGGGCCAGTTTTTAGGATCCTCGAACCCAATAAGCATCCATGTCCCCTAACCGTACCAATACCCGTCGGGGATCCTCATTGGGTCCTGCGGTTTCCTCGAACCCTGTTGGGGAACTCGTTAAGAAAAAAAATCACCGTTACCCGTTGGTTTTACCCGAACACGAATCAAATTCGAACCAAACCCGAACCGAAACGAAATAACACAAGTTTCTCAAACATAAATTAAAGAAGTAGCTACTTCAGACTAAATTATGACAAAAAGATGGCTAAAATAGTTCATTCTACCAAATACATATAATCCAACAAACATCATGAACATAATGTTTTAATCACAGGTGACGATCCAATTGGTTGAGTATGAGTGTTTTTATTATAATCATTACACTCTCTTTCCATTTCACCTTTGCAAGGATAATCAAAGTAAATATTTATGGAACACCAAAGCTAAAACTAAATCAATTAAAACCACTTATAATCAACATTGTATATGATAATTTTTTCCAACAAAGTCAAACCATTGTCGAAGAGAAACTATTGTTATATTGACACAGAAATTCCAACAATATAGCATATCACAATAAAAATCATATACTCAATGATTACTATTTTGACACAGTTAGTAGTGTATTAAGTAATTCAAACATGTTCAAGCCCATTCAACCCTAAAAAAACTATTTTGCAATGTTGATGTCATTATTGTTTATGATAGCATATCTAAATAAAAATCATATACTCAATGATTTTGCTTAGCAAACACACAGAACTGCTAAATGCCTAAATGCCTAAATGCCCTAAACTTTCACAAATCACAATGAATGCACCTCCAATCATTTGAGTATTTGATTAACTATAGTTTTTCTTTTGGCAATATAACACATTAACATTAAGGTATCTTGAGAGATTGAGTGAAGACTGAGTTGGAGTTCTACTTCTACACTTACATACAACTTATTGTGTGTTGTGCATGAAACCTGAAGAGTGTTCAATGTGAGTCGTCCTCTCCAGTCGTGAGTCATCTTCTCTAGGCGACACTCGAGTCTCGACAGTCGTTCTGCGTGATGTGTTCCCGACTTCCCGTGCTAGTGTTCTACGGTTCTAGGGATTTGGCCTTTGGGCAGTGAAGTGTAGGCTGTAGTGTTGGACATTTAATTTGAATTGGGTTTGGGCTTTGAATACATATTTAAGTTGTAGCTCAAAATATTTTAAAGGTTGATATATATATATAGGGTCCCCTTCTTTTGTTAACCACTCATTTACGGTTAACCATGTTAACCAATCAGAACCATTAATCATGAAAATCAATGGCTAGGATTAAACTGAATTTTAATTACTAATTAAATAAAAAACACGGTTGAATATTTAGGAAGCACATATGCACAGGGGTAATATTGTCAATTACCAACCATGTCTAATTATCATATAAGGAAACAATAAGATAGCAATAACCACTTTCCTAATATCACGCATCTTCTTAAAAATATCTCACATACACACATCGCAACCCAAATCCGATCCCGACTCTCTCTCCAAGCACGATCGAAACAAAATCTGGAAATCAGTGTGATTCGTGTATCTTCATATACGCAGTTGATATGTGCATATATGCAAGGAGAAATCAGTTGATTCGTGTATTTTCACATACGCAGTTGATTCGTGTATCTTCATATACGCAGTTGATATGTGCAAGAAAT
The DNA here is from genome assembly GCA_033807775.1 of Saussurea involucrata. NCBI lineage: Eukaryota > Viridiplantae > Streptophyta > Magnoliopsida > Asterales > Asteraceae > Saussurea > Saussurea involucrata. The sequence continues at coordinate 38,152,180 of CM066314.1, read as the reverse complement.
CGGTGTGATTCGGAAGTAGAGGAACAAATGATTCTTGAAAAAGTTGTGCATATATGCAGTTGATATGTGCATATATGTAGAGATATGTGCATATATGCAGTTGATATGTGATGTATGAAGTTGTAAGATGTGCATATATGCAAGTTTGATATGTGCATATGTGTAATTTTGATATGTGCATATATGCAGTTGTAAAGTGTGTATATATGTAGTAATATGTGCATATATGCAATTCTAATATGCACATGCATTATACTACACACCATATTTCTACGACATTACTGTACGATGGCCAGTTACAATCATCCACAAACTGAAAAGAAACATCTTCAATCCCACATGACTGCAAATCTGTACTTGTCTGGGTAAAAACATCATGAACAGGACGAATTCTATCATCAAAGTTTGATTTTCAATTTCTTCTGCAAAATCATTGTGATCGACATTTGAAGAAGGAAAAGTAGATGCAACACGTTCATCTTCAATGGAATCCATAATCGATTGCACCAAAAAAAACGTGAAAATGTTGTATGATTCACACAAGAATAATGGGTTTTAGAAGATGAAATCGTGAAAAGGATATATCATACGCTCAAGAATAATGATTTTTAGAAGATGAAAATTATCATTAATAACTACCATAATTATCTGGTGCATGAAATTAGGAAAGTAAATAAACATTAATTACTATAATTATCATTAATAACTACCATAATTAAATATCCGAAAATCCTAAAATACCCCTAATAAAATCGCCCACCAACCATTCAAACCAGTAACTTCTCTTAATTCCTATTGGTCCAAAAAAGTTAACACGGTTAACACTAAATGGGTGGTTGACAAAAGAAGGACTCTCTCTCTCTCTCTCTCTCTCTCTATATATATATATATATATATATATATATATATATATATATATATATATATATATATATATATATCGAGCTGGGCCGGAGAGGATGGTCCCTGTCCTCGTTAAAATCCCCGAAACCATCCCCAATCCCCACCCTTTCCTCGTTAAGATGTCCAAGAACCCGACCCGAAAAGTTTGATTTTCGGTTTTCACCGTCAGTTTCGTTTTTTTTGCCATCCGTAATTAACAGTACGGTATCTTGAGAGTTTGAGTGAAAACTAAGTTAGAGTTCTACTTCTACATTTAAATACAACTTATTGTCTGTCAAGGGTGAAGTCTGAAGAGTGCTCCATGTGAGCGTGAGTCGTCTTCTCTAGTCGACACTCGAGTGTCGACAATCGTCCTGTGTGTTGTGTTCCCGACTTCCCATTCTAGTGTTCTACGGTTCTAGGGATTTGTCCTTTGGGCTGTGAAGTGTAGGCTGTAGTGTTGGACATTTAATTTGAATTGGTTTTGTGCTTTGAATACATATTAGAGTTATAGCCCAAATGATTGTAAAGCTTGAAATATATATTATATATTTACATATTATATATATATGGGTCCGGCTGGAGAGGATGGTCCATTTCCCCGTTAAAATCCTCGAAACCATCCCCGATCACCGCCTCGTCCCCGTTAAGACGTCCATGAACCCGACCCGAAAAGTTTGATTTTCGGTTTTCATCGTCGGTTTCGGTTTTTTTTGCCATCCCTAGTTGCTTTTAAAAAAAATCATTCTTGGAATTGATTTAGATTATCATTATCTAAAACACATTTGACTATATTCAAAGTTGGGAAATTAATTAAAATACCCTAAGTCCAACTTCGTGTTACCAAAATACCCAAAATCTCTCCCAGTTTATAAATATATATATATATGTAGTATATATAATTAACTTATAGTGGGTTTATGTTCTCCTATATGAGAGCTTCGAAACGATATATAATGCATCGAAAACGGAGTATGTGTGAATGAGATATCGATGCTCAAAGTTGAGTAAAAACCATGAAATTAGCAAAAACCAATTTGGGTGTGGGAAGTTGTCCCACATAGGAAGGAGGAAGGAACATTATTTGGTTTATAAGGAAAGAAGTGTGAGGAGTTGACAAGCTCCTTGAATGGTTTTACTCCAACACCTACCCGCTCGCAGGGGGGGTGCCGATTGACGATTTTGCAAGCTAAAAGCGTTGAACTTGTATGCGGACACGAATGCAGCTCCAAAATCTCGTGCTCACGCAGCTTGGTTTTGCTAAAATTACTTTTTAACAGTTTGTATTTTTTTTAACTGAACAAAGACACAAAAAACAGGGACCAAAAATGTAAAAAAATTTTGGCCCATCGCGGGCTGCGATCGCGGGCAGGGACGAAACTTGCCAACGCGGGCAAAGTTGGGGGGCTTCGCGGGGCTTTTGGCCGAAACAGTTTGCCACGTGGGCCTGGGCCCGCGATCGCGGGGCCCATCACGGATTTTTTGGGTACTTTTGTAAACTGAGAGAGATTTTGGGTATTTTGGTAAGAGATGGTCAAACTTGGGGTATTTTAATTAATTTCCCTTCAAAGTTTTGTATAGTTGGTTATGTTGATCTCTTTGTAATTCGACTGACAGTAATTTTTTTATCATTTAATTGATATGGTGAATGAGACGTTCGTGAGTGATATTTTTATTGACTTCAATTAATAGGATGTTAGTATACATAATTCGATTCTCGATATTGATTTTGATGCAGTTCCATGTGATGGGGTTGATTCGGTTTCAGAAGTTCATGGTTAGTATTTATGTTGTTTTTCTCGTATTTTTTATTCGTTTAATTGTTCTTTTAATATGGAGGTGATGAAGATTGTTGTTGCTGTTAGATTCTCATACGTTTTACAACGTCCATCCGGATGAAAGGCTATCAGGGTGTTCCTCGGTTTTTCCTTGAACCTCCCCCTCTCTTTCTTTCTTTCTATCTCTCTCTCTCTCTCTCTCTATATATATATATATATATATAGAGAGAGAGAGAGAGAGAGAGTCTAGTTCAGGGGAAAACCTCAAAAAACGAAAAACTGAGGAACACCTTGGTAGCCCTTCATCTGCAACGTATGCACTTGTACATACAAGCAATTTGTAACATACACATGTGCATATGCACAAATGCATAACGCACATGTGCATAAAAACAAAAAAACAACAACTTAATTTACTTGTATGCACAAGTGCATACCGTCCAGATGAATGACTACCAGGGTGGTTCTTAGTTTTCTGTTTTTGAAGGTTTTCCCCTGAACCTCCCTCTATATATAGCATTAGCTAAATGAAATTATGAACATATTATACACAAGAATTCTTGTTACCATTATCACAATTCTTAATTAGCGCAATTTCATCGACTCTAAAACCATTCTATCTTAGAAGTTCTACCCAAATCTCAAAAATCATAACTTAATATCTCAGCTTAAGTCTAGGCATCTTACATTCATATCTAGTTCACTTAAACTAGAGCCCTGATACCAACTTGTAACACCCCTAAAAATAGAGGTAAATTTAGACCATGACATCTATATAAGAAAATCACCCAAAAATATGGGAATAGTAATAACGTTTACACCACAAATAATGAAAATGATTTATAAAAACCTACTAATTTAAACTACACAAAACTTAGATTAAGACCGGGTGTCACTATCATATTCCGAAAACTTCTATCAAAAGTATGCACGTCGTGTGTCCAAAAATGACTATCTCCAAAAGATGTTGTTAAGGCCAACCACTCTTCTCTCAATACTTGGAAGCTCCACCGCTAACGGAACCTGATATATACATGTCATTTAAGAAAAAGTGTATTATGTGTATGAGACAAACATTTATATATTTAAAGAAGCATAAATGACAATAAACGTTTTCAAGAATATGAAGTTATTTTGTTTCCATATAAATCACATAGGAAACCATACGGTCCAAAAACATATTACGATGATGGGGGAGACCCGATTTCCAAGGATTATAGCGGAACACAAAAGTAAGCTACTTTCCAAGTTAGTGAGCTTATACTAGGATCAATGGCCACGAGCTCACTGACTCGCACATAAATGTGGGGCACCCGATGATCCTAGTCATACTCATTCACTAGGATTACATTTACGGTCCATGGCTAGTATCTGTCCCACATAACCGTACCAAGTTGCCTCTGAGGACCCAATGTCTCAACTAGTTACAAATGGGTAAACATCCAAATATATCTGACTCCTATACCTATGGATCCAAAAGTAATAGTCTAAGGCTTGTCAACATGCAATTACATTTTTGACAAGACTATAATCACACCTATAGTTTTCATAATAGTATTTCCATAAAATGATTCCCTTGCATAAACAACATTTCATGCATTAAATCCATATAAAGGTAAATCAATGATCATTTCCATTTCCAACATAATGTGTCCCCAAATGAGGTTTTCCAATGATTATAAATCTTTAGAATAACCTTTGTTAATACCACCATTAAACCATTTGTTTTCTAAGTAAACTTCCAAATATAGTGAAAGCGCTAAATGTAACCAAAATGGTTTCATTCAAGTATTTAACCACAAGTATGTAAATAAATCAGATTTTACATCTCAAACCATGAAACTCAACATCATATCTAAAAATTGTAAAAACCCTTAAATCTCCAAAATCCAAAGTTAGGACAAAATCCTTCAAACAAGAAAATGTAGACAATGAGATGTTTAGGAGTTAATAAAATAGAGTTTTGACATGTATAAAGTATTAAAAGTAAGAATGAATTCACAATACTAGGTTTTGGCTAAAACCTAGAAATCTTTCAAAACCTTAGAAAACTTGAGGATAAAGTTGAAGTGAATAGTTCCTAGCTTTTGCCTCCAAATCCTTGCATGATGTTGAAGAATCACTTGGAACCCCATATTTTGGTGTCTTAAATGCTCAAAATCAGTAATGAATGCAAAGGGGTTCGGTTTAGAGAAGGAAGAAGGAGGAATGGTTGGAGCAATAAATGAAATGACGTTGGAAATCACGTTTTAAAGCACTAGGGCCCGAATGCGACAATGCCCAGTGGCATAATCGCTAGCATTATCGCCGAAAATGCACTGCATCGTCCCCCCTAGTCTACGACATTGCCCGACGAAAGTGCCCATGGCACAATCGCGGGCATAGTCGCTGAAATTGTATTGTGTGTTGTTGTTCCCCTGCGAATGTATCAAGGTCTAAAGGGTTATGAAAGTTGCACCGTTAAATTTTGAGGGATATTTCAATATATTGGAAAATGCAAGGAACATTATGTCAGGATCGAATCTTAACAAGATAATTAATACTTAGAATTCAGAATTAAAGAATCTGCGGAAAAGAACTTTAATTCTCACAATCAAGAACAATGTAACAGAAAATTCACCACTTTTTGTATTCACTGTTTCGAATCACAATATTAACAACCAAACCTCAATCTTGTTGAACAGGCTCAACAAGACGACTTCTACTTCTCTAGAAATAGGGTTCTAAAACCTTGAGGTTAATTCTCTCTGAAAAAAACAATATCGAATTTTATTTCACACGTATATTAACTTATCTATCATGTATCTGTGTATTCTAATAGCTATCTATCAATACTATTTATACAAGAATAATTACAAGATAACTATCAAAAGTAACTTGATCTTCTAAATCTTCGTTAAACATATCTTGATCAATTCCTTCTTTGTCTCCAAAAGTATCGCATACCAAACTTATCAAGTCAGCAGTATTAACCTTCATTCTTCATGAGCAGTACTAACAATCTTCAGCAGTATTAACCAATTTCATCTCCAGCAGTATTAACATCACTCCAGCAGTATTAATCATGAGCAGTACTAACAGATATTCAATTATGCACCAGCAGTACTAACCTTGACTTGCAGTAGTAACTGTGTCTAGCAGTAGTAACTTCACATAAGCAGTATTAATGAAGAACTGGCAGTAGTAAAATTGTCTTGGCAGTACTAACCATACTTAGCATATCTTCAGTTCCCAACAATCTCCCCCTAACTTGACTTTTCAGGATGAGAAGTTAAGTTCTTCAGATGATGCTTCCAAAACCTAGTCATCAACGCATAAATTTGGATCCAATCCCAGACTTTGATTGAGGATCCTTTTTACAAGGTATCTTGCCATTTTAGAGTCTTTATCACTCACCAACTTAGCATGCAACATTCCATTCAACTTTTTCATGCTGTGCTTGTATACAACATCCACCAAATAATATTCATGAAATGTATTGTCAAGAGAGATGACATACACTCCACAATTCTCAATGAGCATCCAGTTGGTGATGATTTGAAAGTTCCTTGCCATCAAATGCTGAACTGCTTCTGGTTTGAACATTAAGCACAAGTATTCAAGAACCATCTTTGTGATAGACATACCTTGCTCTGTCAGCATGTTTCCATATAGCCTCATTCCCACCTTGAACATCTCTTCCAGGTCAGATCTAGAGCATGTTCTGATAAGTTTTCCCCAAGTAGGACAAACTTCAAACTTTCCATCTGCCCTTTTGATTCTGATGAACTCCTTTCTTCCATCTTTCAATGTGTCCCAGAAGATGATTTCAGGAGCCTTAAACGATATTGGTTCAGCCTGAATTGGGTTAGAGTCAACAACAGTAATATACAAATCACATTGGGCATCAGTTTGTGATTGTACATTGCTTGATTGCCCTGATGGAGTTGCCACTTCTTTTTCAGCAGCTTTTGGATCAGATTTCTCTTTCAGTGCTTCCTCCTGGACTTCTTCTGCAGTTGGTTCCACCCTTGGCTTCTTTTCATTTTTCTTCTTTGAAGTTATGGGCTTGGTTCTTGGTCTTTTCCTTGACATCATCTTGGTTCTTTTAAAAATTTTAACAGCTTCAGGAGTTGGTTCAGCTGTTTTAAGTTTTTCAGCAGCAATAACCATTTCTGCTGCTATGGCTGTTACTGCTTCTCTTAGAACATGTAATGCTGCTGCTTCAACACTGTTCTTCACAACCCAGTATACTTCTTCATCAATTTCAGCTTGAGATGTAGTTACTGCTTCCTTCTCAGTTTCTGCTGCTTTTTCTGTTTCTACTGCCTCTGCAAAGGTTTCTGCTGTTTCTTCTTTTTGGCCTTCAGTAGCATTAACTGTTTCTGCTGCTTGTTCAAACTCAGCAGCATTAACAGTTTCTGCTGCTGTGGTTTCTGCTGCTGTTGTAGTTTCTGCTGCTGTGGTTTCTGTTGCTTGAACATTTTCAGCTTCCTTTGTACTTTCCTCAGCAAATTCATTCACTTGCTCCCCCTGTTCCTGTGCACTCTCCATGTTCAACTCATCCTCTGACTCCCCCTTTTTGGGAGCATCATTGGTTGGGTTTCTTCTTCTAAGGACAAACTGTGCTTTCTTCCTTCTGTGTAGTAGCTTTGTGATCATCTTCTTATTCTTCTCTATCTGGGAGTTTTGATAGAGGACCACCTTTTTGAGTTCCTCAATTTCCTGCTGCTGATTTAGGACATCAAGGTTTATATTGGCAATAGTATCCATCAATTCCTCATAAGTGTATCTATCCTCACCCGGTTTAGAAGTGTTTACCTCCATTACAGGATCATTGGAAGTTTTAGCAGGTGTCTTTTGCCTAGCAAAAGCACTACCTACCCCCTTGGTTTCTTGGCACCTGGGACCTCTGGATGATTTCTCACCCTGAGTTGCCGTGAGGAAGGGCTTAGTTATTTTACCACTGGCCTTCTCTTTGCTAGCAGAAGTAGTGGCAGCCTTGCGACTCACATGCTCAATCTTCTCCTTAGTGAGCACCTTCTTGGGCTTGGGAGACACCCCTGTGGTTTCCCTTTCGATATTCTCCATTGGAGAATGCTCCAACAGAGGGCTTAAAGGCTTCGGGCTCTTAGGAGATACATCAAGGGAAGGAACCTTGTGTACCTTTCTTCTTTCAAACCTTTTGGTTATTGTGGGAGTGGGTCTTTCAAGAATGGACTGAGGGATGTCTTTTGTGATGGAAGGTTGGGATTGGTCATCAGTGGGTGTGTCTAATGAGGGCCTTGACCCTGATGCCATACCTTCAGGTGTGTGGGACACAGCCATCATTGTAGAGAACAATGGTGTGTCAACTCCTTCCGAGTCCCTAGGAAGTCTCCTCATATTTGAGAAAACCTTCCCTTTAGGGGATTTTGGTACATATACCTCATCAAATAGAGGTATATCCGTCAATTCCTTAGTTATCACTTCTTGAACAAACCTTGGATACATATAAAAACGCTTTTTGGATTCCAGGTTTGCTACAAGATCATTGAAAATCATTTGAGAAAAATTAAACTTCCTGTTAGTGGCTAAGCAGACTAGAGCATAAGCAATAGTACTGCTGAACTCACTCCATCCAGTAGTTTTCTTTGAAATACAATGCATTAGGGTATGAACAAAGAATCTCCATTGAGTAAAAAACTTTGACTTGTAGAATTTAAAAACTCCAATGGGACCTTCATACCCCATTCTTTGTAAAGTTGAGAAGAGTTCTTCATTGGGAATAGAAGATATACCTGAGGCATCATCTAGTCGAAGAGTGATGCGAAGAAGTTCTTCTGAAACTTTCAAGGGTTTGTCACATACCCTTGTTTGGATGACTTTCTGCCCATCTTCGGATTCCACGGTGGCATTGGCCCAGAATTGCGTCTGATGCTCGATGTATATTGTTGGATTCACCGTTAGGGCATATGAAATATGAGTGGACTTGAGAAAATCCACAATTTCATGAAATCCGTCGGCCTGCTTCGGCTTCTGAAGCATTGCAATCTCATTATGCTCGTCGACAAACTCCATAATCGTTGTGCTTCCTGAGGATTTGTAAAGAAAACACAGAGATTCTAGGGAGACTAGGTTAGAACGAGAGAGAAGAAGTTAATGCGAAGAGTCGTTATGAACTTTGGCGGGCAAACAGGGGTATTTATAGCAGTATTTGCCCTAGATTATCAAAAGCAGTATTAACGACATAAGCAGTATTAACGACTGAGCAGTATTAACTACACAAGCAGTATTAACTGCTGAGCAGTATTAACTACACAAGCAGTATTAACTGCACAAGCAGTATTAACTGCTGAGCAGTATTAACTACACAAGCAGTATTAACTGTGCATTAGCAGTATTAACCACTGAGCAGTATTAACTGCAAAGCAGTATTAACTACAAAGCAGTATTAACCACACCTGCAGTATTAACTACAAAGCAGTATTAACTGCAAGGGCAGTATTAACTACTTAGCAGTATTAACTGCAAGGGAAGTATTAACTACTTAGCAGTATTAACTACTAGAACACTGGCAGTAGTAACTCTGCACTAGCAGTAGTAACTCTGCACTGGCAGTAGTAACTCTGCACTAGCAGTAGTAATTCTGCACTGGCAGTAGTAACTATACTTGCACTTTGCATCACTAGTCAAATCCTCAAATGTCATCTTACCTTCTGACACATCACCTTTACCACTTCTCTTACCTCCTGCAGGATTATCTCCAAAAGTAACATGTCCTCCATCAATTCTTTTGAAATTCTTGAGGCAGGCCATGTTACCTGTCATGTGCCTGGAGCAACCACTATCAACATGCCAGATGCTCTTCCCCTTGAGCTGTTGGTTGCCCTGCACATCTGATAGATCAATTAGTTTTATTGGGAACCCAAGCCGAAGTGGTCTTGGGTCTCCCTTGCTCATCAAAGTACTTGCACTTGGTTTTGATGAGATTTTCAACCTTAGGTACTGCAGTACTGGAGTACATTGTCAATATGATTGGTTTAGCAGCACTAGAAGCAGTATTAACCTTAGAAGTACTAACAGTGCTAGCAGTACTAACAGAGTTAGCAGTACTAACAGAGTTAGCAGTATTAACAGATTTAACACTGCTAGAAGCAGTATTAACAGAGTTAACACTGCTAGCAGCAGTATTATCTGAATAGGAAGTACTAATAGTGTTAGCAGCACTAATACTGCTAACAGCACTAACTTTTGAAGAATTACTAGCAGTATTAACACTGCTAGCAGCACTAATTCTTGAAGAAGTACTAATAGTGTTAGCAGTACTAACACTGCTAGCAGCAGTATTATTTTTAGTGCCTTTTGTAACCCACATTGTAACACATTCCTTTTCAGGCTTTTTCTTCATGTGGCTTTTGGATTTAGCTTGTTTCTTAGCCACATGGTTCCTTGCAGGCTTCTTATAACCATTGGATTTATAAAAAGGTCTTTGAAAATTCATCCTTTGGTTAATAGGATTGAAATAACAGTGTTTGGCAAGATGATTCAATCTGCCACAGATGAAACAAGGTTTTGGTCTGTTAATCTTTTGCAGATCAACTCCTTGCCTTAGTGCCCACTGGTTATTCCAGTTCCTTTGATTTCCCCTCTTATTATCATGATTTTGGGGCTTATACTCTTGATATTTCCTGCAAGAACACTGTTTACAAGTATTAGAGTTCACAACTTTGGGCTGTGTGTAATGAAATTTCTTTCCTTTTACAGTCCTTTTCATCTCCTTACTCCTTCCACCTTCCTCATTAGTCTTGTTGTGATTTTCTAATGGGATCTCATCACTGTCCTTCTTAGAATCTTCCCCATCAGATCCATCTTCAACAACAACTGCATCTAATGGGTCTACTTCAGTGGCTCCTTTAGGTAAGTCCTTCCTATCTTTGGTTTCTAATAGGTCTGACTTAGGAGGGATGTAGTTGTTATTGTAGGGTGGGGGTGTGGCATTGTACCCTATTCCTGGTTTCAACTTACTATGGACTTGAGAGTTGATTATGTTGTCCATGACTTTGGAGGCACAAGTAAACTTTTCTACATCAAGTTTAACTTTATCAAGCTCTCCTTTTAGTTTCTCACACTCTTCCCTCGACTCTTTCAGTTGGAACTCCAGACCACCCTTTTCCCACTTCCAGTAGTTTGTATCATATGAGTGTTGAAGTTCATTGGCTTGAAAAGCCTTAATTTGTTCTTCAAACCTCTCAACAATCAATACATAATCTCTTATGTCCTTTTCTAATCTCTTAAGGTCATCACACATTCCCTGATTGTGATCTCTATACCTTTTAACAGTGTCTATACAAGATTGAGAACAGAGATTAGATTTTACCTCCGTAGGAATATCTGAGACTTCTGCCATGAGTGCATGATTCTAGATTGCCTCTTCTGCTTGATCACTCCAATCAAAAGTACTGTTTGATTCAATAGAATTGTCCATAATAATTGTCGAATTCTAAGAAACACAAGCTCTGATACCACTTGTCAGGATCGAATCTTAACAAGATAATTAATACTTAGAATTCAGAATTAAAGAATCTGCGGAAAAGAACTTTAATTCTCACAATCAAGAACAATGTAACAGAAAATTCACCACTTTTTGTATTCACTGTTTCGAATCACAATATTAACAACCAAACCTCAATCTTGTTGAACATGCTCAACAAGACGACTTCTACTTCTCTAGAAATAGGGTTCTAAAACCTTGAGGTTAATTCTCTCTGAAAAAAACAATATCGAATTCTATTTCACACGTATATTAACTTATCTATCATGTATCTGTGTATTCTAATAGCTATCTATCAATACTATTTATACAAGAATAATTACAAGATAACTATCAAAAGTAACTTGATCTTCTAAATCTTCGTTAAACATATCTTGATCAATTCCTTCTTTGTCTCCAAAAGTATCGCATACCAAACTTATCAAGTCAGCAGTATTAACCTTCATTCTTCATGAGCAGTACTAACAATCTTCAGCAGTATTAACCAATTTCATCTCCAGCAGTATTAACATCACTCCAGCAGTATTAATCATGAGCAGTACTAACAGATATTCAATTATGCACCAGCAGTACTAACCTTGACTTGCAGTAGTAACTGTGTCTAGCAGTAGTAACTTCACATAAGCAGTATTAATGAAGAACTGGCAGTAGTAAAATTGTCTTGGCAGTACTAACCATACTTAGCATATCTTCAGTTCCCAACACATTATCTAAAAAATCGAAAAGATTTCTCATAATCAACCACAAAAGTCTTCGAAATTAAACAAAAAATTGAAAAAATCCCACGAAATCAACCAACAAACTTTAAAAAAAACCTTCAAAATCAAACAAAAAGCTCAACAAATCACTTCATACGTTGGAAAAACATATTGAGCGACTTTACGGACATTTGATCCACCTTAAAGATGCACCCGTTCGACAAAAATCTTGGGTTCACCACTGTGTGAGACTCTAGTTTTTAATGTTTTTTGTGTTAGTCTTACAACATCTCTAACAGATTCTCTAAAATATTTAAAATATAGATTTTATTTTCTATTTTTCCCAATAGATTCTTTAAATTTGAAGTTTATTTTGTCTTTTTTCTGTTTTGAAGAATAATATAAAGAATCTATAGTAGCAAAACAAAATCTTCATTTTCTTAATTTTAAAGGATCTGCTAAATATTCTTTTAAAGAACAATATAAAAAATATGTTGAAACAAATCTTCATTTTCTTTATTATACAAACTTTGTTGAAGATTATCATCTAATTCACTCTCATTCATCAATTAAGGAACATATCTACCCACTCATATGTGTAACATACTTTTACAATGTTTATTCAAATGTTATATATAGTTTCAAAAATATCTACTTAAAGTTTTATATATTATTGTTTTTCTAAATACGTCATTGAAAATAAATATTTTGTAGTTTGTCCCCTATAAAAAGATGGTAACTCTTTACAATAAGACATGAATAAAATAACAAAAAAAATAGAAAGTGTGAAATACTTTTGGAGCACCTTTTCTTTTGGTCAAGATGACACTAGTCTTGGTAGACTACCACATACTTGCATAATGCATCTCCCTTGCTCATTAAGTTAACAAAAAAAATCCATATATCTTGCCTTCCAACTTAATCATTATAAATCTTCACTTTAAAATATTAGTTTTTCTATTCTAAAATAATTGTCCATGATAAAAGAAACATAAATATGTAATTATAACACTTTTTAATTAAAAAAATAACATTTTTAGTTTAAGGAGAAATTGCATTAAAATGGAATCAACTTTTAGAACCATCATTTTACTGGTTGAACCAAACTTTACATTTATTTAAGGGTCTCAATTGCCTATTCAACAGGTAACCGGTTACCAAAATATGACATAGCAATAATGTGTCATTAATTTATTATTTAATTATTTATGTTCTTATTTTTGATACAATCATTTTTTTACCTTCTTGAATCTTCATCTTCTTCGTAAGTAACCAGACAAACCCTAGTACTTAAATCCCTAAATCAATTAAAAGAAAAAACTTTCAAACCCAAAAACTCATTCGAGATCCACCCATATAAAAGAAACAGGTGGAACAAAAGAAGTTGGGAAAGAGAGGAGACCTGCTTGATTAAGAACAAGATTTATTCTGTAGAGATTAAGGCGGTGTTTGTTTTTACAAAATACGCTTTTAATTGTCACTTATGTCTGATTCGGTCAGACATAAGATAATTCAAACTGTTTGTTTTTTTTCTTTTTCAGAGTCTCTTAACTCTTAATGTGCTCTGAATAATTAAGTGATAACCCAGCCACTTAATTACCTCTTATTTCTATCCAACATCATTCTTTCGATTTTAACGTCGGTTTTAGCCCAGATGCCTGAATTTGCAAAAATGCAAAAAGGCGAATGTTGTAGATTTTTGTCTTGGCTTTCTAAAACATCTTGAATCGCTTAAAGCGGCGCTTCGGTGGTTGAGATATGATTAAAACTCCAAAACTTCGCAAATCTGCCGGCATCTTTCTTTTGTTTTTTTCCTGTTCCGTCCTCCGATCATCGATGCACACATCAATTGACGTATTTAAGTTGAATTTTTGAGGAATAAAATGGACACTTATACATATTCACACGTTGTTAGTTTACAAAAACAAACAATCTTATTGATTCAGATTTCAAATTTCAGCACCATCTCTTAAAATTCAAAAGTCAAATCAGCCTTCAGCACCTCTTAAAAAACAAACGCCACCTAAATCTCGAGTTCTAGATGAATCTTGAATATTTCATTGAGCATCGATTTCATCTTGGTCAGTTCAAGATTTCTTCTGCAGAATTAGGTTTTAGGTTTTTGATTTATGCTTTTGGTTTATTCTTGAGGATTAAGGTGGAGAAGATAAGTTGCATATATATTAAAAATATATTTAAAATAATGAAACCTAGTAAAACCAACATTTAATATTCTTTTGTTATTGATTTCATTAGGGTTTATGTGATGAGTTGATGAAGAAATCAAGAAAGACAGAAAAACAAATTGAGTGTAAACATATTTTTGTTTTAATAAAGATACGTGAGAAAGAAACTAACCAAAGGGTCTTTAGCCTAGCGGTATTGAAACCCTTAGCCTTGTAGGAGGTCATGGGTTCAAACCTCACCAAAGGTGATGAGGGTATGCAAATTTATTTGTTTCATTTGCCGTATATAAATATTATATATTAAAAAAAATAACTAAATGAATAAATATGTTAATTAGTTTTTAGTTTCAAATAAAAAATAAAAAACGTATATTATTTTATGTTTATTGTTGCCACGTCATTATTTTAAATTTATATTTAGTTATAAATATGACATGGCACATTAGTTTTTTTTGGAAAGGGTTCCTGGGCCTTCGACCCAGTACATTGCTGTCAAACAACCGACCTCGAAGTAATGCAGCCCTGAGAAAATCCCAGTGGCCACAAGTGTTGTGGGTGGGGCTCGAACCCGGGCAAGCGCTATAAACTCCCCAGGCCTTACCACCACACCACATCCATTGTGGTTTACATGGCACATTAGTTGGCATTAACCTAAACCACGTCATCATTAACAGCTTATAAGGTAAACCAGAAAATGTAAAGTTTGGTTCAGACACTAAAATGATGATTTTAAAAGTTGGTTCTCTAAAATAGAAACTAGGTGAAAGTTTCTTCCATTTTAATGAATTAGAAAGAGTATAATTTTCTCTATCACATAATTAAAAGTATAACTAAAAAGTAAACATTTGTTATTGAAAGTTGATACCGGGACAAACAAAATAGTAATGTAGACAATTTTAGGCTATGTTGTAATAAATTACTCTACATGTCCCATCAAGTGTCCATAATTATATTTATAATTTTTGTCCTAAAATAAGTGTCCATTTTCAATTATCTTTCATTAATGCACCAATGTTTGGGAGTTAAGAGGAGAGTGAAATTAATTAAAGGTAAAATTATCATTTTTAAAGCAAATATATTAAAAGGAGACAGATACAAGACGAAAGAAGAAAGAAATAAGCGAGAGGCAAATTGACAAGCAACCACGACGCTAGAAAATGAAGCTAACAAAAAAACATAACAACAACCAAAGCGCCCCATGAACAAGGAAAACACATCAAAATATAAACAGAACAAAATCAAAAAACAACAACGGTAGGGGAATTTAGCCAAGCATCCCACGAGATCGAAAAAGAGGGGCATCTAGATGAAACCCGTCCAAAGGACCTTGAAAGACTATCACCAAAGAGATCATCTCTAAGAATCGCACCATTTAAAACACGAGAGTTTCTGTTCCTCCAAAGGGCATAGATCGTTGCCCATATTATTGTTTGTCAATAGACTTTGACAGCACCGGGAACCTGATTGTCGTCGTCGAAATTAATCACATTGGAAGCTGAGACTGGCGTAATGGAGTTGCAATTCCACCACTTGAAGATGCGTTCCCAAAGAACCTTCGCCTGAGAGAACCCAACAAGACAGTAATCGACCGATTCGATGAAGCTCTTGCACATCGGGCAAAGAGTTGAGTAAAGTTCGATTCCTTTTTTGTCCAATTCTTAAAACACTCTTCGCAGCACTCTCTAGATAAAAATGTTGATCTCCCTTGGTATAAATTTATTCCACCTTGTTGGGATGTTCACATTTGACGACGGAAGGATTTGAGATCCAACAAGTTTATGAAAAGATTAACTTTGAAGACTCCATCTTCATGCATAAACCGACGAGCAATTTCCCTGCCAACAAGATTAAAAGAAACATTTTGCAATATAGTTAAGACCTCAGCAAGATCACTGATAACCCTCCCCTAGGACTACGAGACCCGTCCCAAATCCACTCCCACATTCCTCATACCAAGTGCCACGCTTAAAGACTTTGGCATCCGCATTGACGTCGAGCCGAAAAAGTTACAGAAAATGATGGCACAACCTAAAATTATCTACCCACTTGTCCTTCCAAAAAACAGTACCTCTCCCATGCCCCAACTTTTTGCTAAAAGATGAGACAAAATGCACCCCCAAAGATCCTTCCTGACTTAAATGATATTTCCCCAAGTCGACCCCGATCTGAATATGAAATCCCGGATTCCGTTAGACTGTCGTCAAGCCCATAAATACACTTAATGACCCTAACCCAAGGAGCTTTGTCCTCACAGAGAAAAGTGAAAACGCCAACACCATTTTCCTAAGATACTCAAATTATGAGCCTTAAGACCCCCTTCCCAAAGTCTTTAAGAACATTTTTCCACTTTACCCAAGCCAAATTTGAATCCTTTCCATCCCCATCCCAAAAAACGTTCTTCCCCGCCCTCTCAAGACTGCGAATCACCTTTACGATAGCGTGAAATAAAGGGGCGGGCTTCATAGAACATATTTCACCAAAGTCTACCGACCACCAAAAGATACCAGGTTCCTTTTTAAGCTTGCAATCTTGTTTTTGAATTTTTCAAGAAAGGTAGGCCAATTTTCAGTTTTGCCCATATTAACTCCAGTAGGTAAGCCTAGGTACGAAAACGAGAAGGTCCACGCCCCACAACGCGAAACCGTAGCCAAATTCTCAACATCAGAATGGGGCACACCCACCATAAAGAGTTTAGTTTTACCGAGGAATGAAGTATTTGTTACTTTGAAGTTATATGAGAACAAATCGTAACTTCTATTGAATGATAATAATTAGTTTCATATTAAGGGGGTGTTTGTTTTCAACTTAATAGGATTTATATGTGGTTAGCTTAATTGGTTAACTTATATTAAGGTGTTTGATTTTAACTTAATACTAAGAGATCGACTTAACATGTTAAGTTGGCTCATCTTATCTTAATGCATTAAGTTAGAACTTTTTTCAAAATTACCCTTGTCCTACAACTTTGCATCACACGTCTCATTAAAAAATAGTTTACCAACATGTATAAATTAAAAAAATTGTAATCAAGCAATGTTGAGATCTATACAAAAATAATTATTAGAAAGAGAAATAATGTTTTATTCATCATATCAATGAGAATCTAAATGTTTAGAAGAGAGAAATAATATTATATGAATTGTATTGAATATTTTAGGGCAAATTGCGTAAAAATGGAATGTACTTTACTCTAGTTTCTGTTTTAGGGAACATACTTTTAAAATGCACATTTAAGGGTTTGTGACAAAACTTTATGTAACACCCTCGAATTGGGAAAGAGCAACTAAATAAAATTTTCGATAATACATCCGAGATAATAGGATTTCTTCTTATAATCCAATAAGTGAAATACCTCAAATTAAAATCTATGATTAACCTCAAACAGTATATAATTCAAGTCTTATTACAAAGACTAAATTCACATCAGGTGCTACTTAACCCAAGTACAAATTGCTATTCCCCAAAGATAAATGCGGAAGACATCAATTAACCAATTCACCTCTCGAGCACATTTCTAGCACACAACCTCTCGCAGTGTCACTAGAACTACTCCCAACCTGAACCTGTTGCACATGTCGACAAATAAAAAGGGTTAGGCTAACGCCTAGTGAGTTCAAGAGTTTATAACATGAATTAAATAATTCTTTGAATGAAAGTTTGCGACAAAGATTATGTTTTTCCAGAAGAGTTTACAAAAAGGATATAAACGACTCATTTTCCAACGCACCCAAAATCTATGAGAAAAGTTCCCAAAAGGTATAAAGGGTTTTCCAAAATGATTCCAATCCAAACTCACTCAACACGTGAATAAATCTATATTATGCAGAACCTTTAAATACGGTTGACGACAAAATACTCAACCCGTAAATCATGGAAGAACAATCCATTTAAATATAATACTTCATCGAAAACATGATACGACCCAATGCTCACGCGAACGTAAATTGTAATGAAGTCTGAATACCATAAATATGGAAATGATCTGTGTTAGAGCAGGTTTTAATGTTGATTTAAAGTTCAAGGTTTAAACTGTATTTGATTAAAATAGAGCTTATTAGTGAACGGGGCGTGGGCTTGTTAACCACGGGCCCATTGTATTTAATGTTGATTAGCTTGGAAAAACAAGCTAATCATCTCTTTTACTTTCAACACTGTATTGTAATATTCTCTCTGAAAGATTAATGAAAGGGATGACCAGTTGAAATCATATTACTTATTGCATATCATATTCGATTTCTGTATTGTTGCACGGATCTGGATTCTACAATTGGTATCAGAGCAGACAGACGGATTCGATTCAAAGCTTCATTCATCAATTTCTGGTTAGTTTGACTTTTACCCGTCTGACCATTCTTGAATTCTTGACTATTTGATTCAGTCGAAATTGGTTGTTTTTGCTTATTGGGTTGTGTTAGCATTATCGTTATAAGTGTTTCTGCAAATTTTCACATCGTAATTCATTCGTTTGATTGGTCAATTTAGCAATTTAAGATCAAAGTTTTTGGTAGTGTTCTTCAACAAAAATCGAATTTTTACCATCAAAACGTGTTCTTTTTGCTTAGAAATCGATTGGGTTAGTGTTAGTTTTGTGTTTGGTATTGTTTCTAATCTTTCAGTAACAATTTTGAGTAACCCTAGTTGAGAAATCGATCGAACTGAGTAAACAGCCGCAGTGTCCGAACAAACACAGCCGCAGTTTCCGGACAAGTTCATTTTGTCCGGACGTTTGTGGTTCCATCCGGACTCTTCCAATTTTTCCGGACAACCAATTTCTTCCGGGTAAGTCATCCATCCGGGTAAGTATCTTATAATCTCAAACCTATCCGGGTAATATTGTTCCGGATAACTCAAAGTATCCGGAAATCAATTTTATTCGGAAATCCATTTTTTACCCGGAAATTTCGTGGTATCCGGAAACTGCACAGTATCCGGAAACTCCATTGTACCCGGAAACTTCACATCCGGAATCAGTTCACATCCGGTAACCTCAATTATCCAGAAAATGTGTGGTATCTGCTATCCGGAAAGATTACTCTGTCCGGATTCTTTCTGATATCCGGACTCTTACAGATATCCGGACAATTGTATTATCCGGTATCCTCATCTTATCCGGATACTTCTGTTTTTGGTTTTTGATCCATTTGCATCAAATCTGATCCGAACAATTTCAGATCAGATAACTTATTTGGATTCCTATCCAGTAAGTTCAGGTTAGTCAAATCACTCGTAGACCCTGCGTTAGGATTTCACTTTTAGTGCCTTGCGTTAGGTTTACTCTTTGAATCAATCTACACGTCTGACGATCACTCCGTTGCAACCGAAGATGTCTACTTCTCGTGATGCTCTCGCAATTGGCACTGACACCAAGCCACCGTGTCTCTATCCGAATGAGTACAGCCAATGGCGAGATAGGTTCATGATCTTCATAGAGTCCAAGGACAACTATGAGTACATCAAGAGAGCTCTGGATCATGGCCCAATTGCCGAGCCAATGAAGGACATAGCTGCAACTGCAACTGCAATAGCTCGACGTGAGAAGAAGACTCTTGCTGAGATGACAGAATTTGAAAGAGGCATGACTGAAGGTGAAAAGCATGCAAAGAGATATCTGATTCAAGCCCTTCCTAATTCTATCTACACTGCCATAGACAGTTACAAAGACACGGCTAAAGGCATGTGGGACCAAGTAGCCAAAATGATGCGAGGGAGCGTTGTAGGAAATCAGCTGAAGATAAATAGCGCGATAACCAAGTTCGATGGGTTCAAGCAGCGCAACGGTGAATCCCTTACCCAGACCTATGAACGTTTTTGTCTACTCCTCAATGAACTGAACAAGAATAAAATTGTTCGTTCCAATACTGAGAATGCACTAAAGTTCCTCAACAACTTACTACCTGAATGGAAAGTGTATGCTTCTCATGTCAAGCACAACAACTTGATAGAGAACATCAGCATCAATGAACTGTATGAGACACTTCTCCAAGACGAAGATGAAGTGAATGAGCTTCTGGGAGAGAAGAAGAATGAGCCAAAACCATCTGCTGATCCAATTGCCCTCATCAATTCCAAACAAGGGAAATCTTCAAGCAGTCAATATAGACGCGGTCCACAGCAAAGCTCCTCCGAGTCAGAACCTGAAGACGAGAAAGACAGTGATGATGATGATAATGAAGCATCAGACTTAATGAAAGCTATTGCCCTTCTGACTAAATCCTTTCAACAACAAAAGTTTTACAAGAAGCCTTCTTCCAATAGTCAACGCTACTCCACCTCCTCCAATAAGCGTCACGACTATAAGGACCGGTATGAAGGAAAGAAGAAGGTAGAAGAGCAAGATAGATCCGAGAAGAAGGAGAAGACAGAGAAAGGTGACCGGAAGAAGCGAGATGAACCTGTGAAATGCTACAACTGCGGGAAACTCGGTCACTTCGCTAAAGACTGTCGTCAACCTACAGTAAAGAACTCTCACTATTATGAGGC
This sequence comes from Saussurea involucrata, assembly GCA_033807775.1. NCBI lineage: Eukaryota > Viridiplantae > Streptophyta > Magnoliopsida > Asterales > Asteraceae > Saussurea > Saussurea involucrata. Next base: position 38,131,644 of record CM066314.1, on the reverse strand, counting down.
TAAGCTTGCACTGGCCATACAGAAGGAGGCTGGGGAGGTAATGTTCGCTGAAAATGAGTACTGGCTAGGCAGATCTGATGATGAGGAAGATTATGAAGGTGCTGATGCTTTCATGGGATATCAATCGTCTACGGATGAAGACAAGGCAACAGCAAATCAGGTATGTGACTCTTGCTTACAAAACTTCATACTTCAACTACAAACCATCACAGAAAAGGCAAACTCCCTCAAGGCCACAAATGAAGAACAAAAGCTTGAAATTATTTCAATAACTGAAAAGCTTAATGTTCAAATGAAATTAACTGAGAAGTATAAGTCTGAAAATGCTGATTTAAAAGACAGATGCAAAATCCTTTCATTAGCACTTAAAGACTTAAGGGCCAGATTATCTGATCTCCAACGTCAGTTTAATCGGTGCTTGAATGAGAAAGAAGACATTACTTATCAATGTTCTTCTCTTCAAATTCAACACAAGGAGTATGTAGCTAAAATTTTAGATCTTGAAACCAAACTCCACAAAAGGGGGTCAAACTGATCAAACCATTTTTTTGAACAAACCCAAAGAGTTCACGTACTTTAACAAAGAATGGGGAATCGGATATGACAACCCACATTATCTGAAAAAGGGAAGATATCAAGTCCCTACTCTGTATCATTTTGCTTGCTATGGATTAGATAAAAAGTATCCAGAGTACGCAATTCAATGGACTGGTCCTCTTGAACCAGAAAAGGAGGAGGAAACCGAGGAACATAAACGCACACACAAACGAGGAATTCAACTTCCATTTTGTTATGAACCTTTAAACTACTCGTATCAAAAGGACAAGAAGTATCTTTCCAATGACTACTTCGACCCCTACAAGGTAGACCCAAGGATTCCTCCAAGAAGGATGAGGATGTAGCACCTGCAACCAAGACTGAGACGGATAAGTTTAAACTCTATGTTCCTCCTCTCATCTTGGAAGCAAAAATTGTCGAGTTGGAGGAGTCGATTGAGAAAGAAAGGTCTACCTTTCAAAACGAAAAGAAAGTGCTCATCTCTGAGATTGAGAAACTCAAATCTGAGAAAACCGGCGGTGTGTCAAGTGAGGAAAAGGAAAAATTTCAATGGGAAATCAATACGCTCTCATCAAAACTGTCTGAAATGACAAGAGAAACGATGAAAGAGCATATGGTAAATAGTCAACTCCGAGTGCAGCTTGACTTGCTCCAAACTGCGAAGCAATTTTCACCTGAACTTTCTTCAAACTCATCTGACACATCCTCGTGTAAAGCCTTTATTGGAAATATCTCTTCTCAAGAAAGTAACATCTCTCAAGACGAATGTGCTCAAAAGAATTTAAACTCTGATTTTTCAAACGCTTCCGCACCAAGTTCCCCTAAGCACACAAACACAAGGTATTCCTCGCCTTCCTCACCTGACCCTAGTCCAGTACTTCCCAAGATAGATTTTTCAGAGTACATGAACTCCGAAGGTACCTGTGATGAAGAGTTTGATTCGTTTCCCTTCGACAAACCTCTTCCAAGTCACACTGATTTTTTATTCCCCGTGGTCAATCATCCGGTTAATTCTTTAAAAGAAAGTTGTTCTCAAACAAAGGCCACAGCTATGATCAAGATTTCCCAGTCAAAACCAACCTCGAAACCTGTTTCCAAAAGGAAATCACAACCAAGGCAAGCAACCGGACCATTGACTGCCAACACTACTATTTCTCCAAGTCAACCTGATTTTTTGTCTCCAGTGGTTAATCGTCCGGTCAATTTTCTAAAGGGCGACTGCTCTCAACCCAAGACTCCGGTTGTGATCAAGATTCTTAAAAATGTTTCCAACTCTCAAAAACAGTCACATCCGAAACAAAAGACCGAACGACCGACCACTAAGACTCATGTTTCCTCAAAAGTCACTGATCATACTATCCCTGCTGTTTCAGATAAAAATGGTCGTGCTAATAAAGAAACACCAAAGTGGCTAAAGAGGGAATCTGTCGAGAAGGATGCGTCAAAGTCATCCCCACATGTTTTCAATTCTAAAATAGACAAAGACAATTATGCTTGGAATCATTGGAACCATTTTGATGTTTCTATTCCTGTTAAAGTTAAATCAATTAATCAATTGATTCAGTTATCGCATAATTGTTTATGTTGTTCTAATTGTGGTTGGAATGATTTTGATGATATTCACAATAATGATTGGTATGCGCCTTACTTTGTTGGTAACCTATTTCATAAGCGCAAACCCCATAATAACAAGCAACAACATCATTTCAAAAGGGGTTTCAATCAAACGATCAAACCACAGCGGGAGACCCGACCCATTCCTACACGGGCTGCTCCTACTGAGGTTAAACCGGCACCCAGGTGGAAATCTGCCCAAAAATTTGTTCCTCCAAAAGGTGTAAATTCTGCATCCAAGAGGCAACAAGTGCCAAAACCAGTTCCCTCCAACGGTGTAAAATCTACACCTAAAGGGAAAGCTGAGTCAAAGCAGATTTCCCCAGGCAGTGCCAAATCTAACCCCCCAGGACCCAAACAAATTTGGGTACCTAAACGTCACTAATCTTGTTTTGCAGAACGGTCATGTGTGGTACTTAGATTCTGGATGCTCCAAGCACATGACCGGAAGAAGGGAGCTTCTCACGAATTACAAGGAAGCATACTGCGGAGACGTGAGATTTGGGAATAACGAGAAGTCGCCGATCGTGGGCTACGACGACATCGTACAAGACAAGATAACAATCAAGAAGGTATCCCACGTCGCAGGATTAGGACACAATCTATTCAGCATCGGTCAATTCTGTGACAAGGATCTCGAGGTCAGCTTTAAAGCCACAAGGTGTAGAATCCTCAACAACGACGAAGAGGAACTTCTGGTTGGAACTCGCAAGACCAATCTCTACACCATTGACCTCGCCGCTCTCAAGACAGACAAACCTGTATGTCTCTTGTCAAAAGCCGACTCCGACCAAGTTTGGCTCTGGCATAGACGTCTTTCGCACCTCAACTTCAGAAGTATAAATCAACTGGTGCTAGGCAAACACGTCAGAGGTGTGCCCCAACTTCCGTTCGTGAAGGATCGTCTCTGTGGAGCATGTGAAAAGGGAAAGATGACGAGCGCATCAGATCCGCCGAAGGCAACTCCGAGCACGACCCGGACTCTCGAACTCATTCATATGGATTTGTGTGGCCCAATGCGTGTTCCGAGCATCAATAAACGCAAATACGTGCTCATGATGGTGGACGACTACTCGCGCTACACTTGGGTGAGGTTCTTACGCTCGAAGGACGAAACTCCGGAGCTCATTATTGATCACCTGAAGACTGTCCAGCAGAACAAGCTTCAACACGTTCAGTCCATCAGAACTGACAACGGGACGGAGTTCAAGAATCAAAAAGTGGATGACTATCTGAGAACGGTGGGCATCACACACACTTTCTCTGCAGCACGCACTCCACAACAAAACGGAGTGGTGGAAAGACGGAACCGTACCCTCGTTGAAGCTGCTCGAACGATGCTATCCCAAGCAAATCTACCGCTGTATCTCTGGACTGAGGCGGTGTCTACGGCATGCTACACGCAAAACCGCTCTATCCTTCTCAAGCAGTTCAACAAGACACCGTACGAGATCATGAATAATCACGTTCCAACCATCGGCTACTTCCATGCATTTGGTGCACTTGCTATGTGCTAAACGACAAGGATGATCTCGGGAAATTCAGCCCCAAGGCGGACGAAGGAGTTTTCATCGGATACTCCATGCAGGCTAAGGCGTATCGCGTTTACAACAAACGGACCAAATCCGTTGTTGAAAGCATAAACGTGACATTCGACGAAGCCGCAGATTTGGCTTCTGAACAACTCAGTTCAGAACCCGGTTTAACTGGAGTGCTAGCTTCCGGACCTTCGAGTTCGGGATCTGCACAAGCCACAGTAAATCCGAATCATGCATCTTCATCGAATGCTGACTCTTCTGATTTAGATTTACTGTTTCAATATTTTTATGATGACACTATTAATTCTTCCACTTCTGTCTCAGCGCAACCGCGACTTGAAGCTACTCGCAATACGGATTCGGCCACTTTATCTAGTCCGCCCCCGTCTACGAGTACGCTGTCAACATCTATAGAGACAGCTCAACCGTCATCATCTGATACAACTGCACCCGGTACTGTAATCCCCCCGGTGGAACCTATAATCTCTGAAATCGCTCCTACAGATTCGTCTTCTGCTACAACCGATGCTCAGTCTCTGAACTCCTCGGAACCAGAAGTTGTTCAACCATCGACGAATCCTCCCCCACTTCCTCCAAGAAACACGACTGCGACTCTTGAACAAGTTCAAGACCTTCCATCCGGTGCATACGTGGATCCTGACACCTCTCACTCTTCCCAGCAGCCGCTTCCGCACTCCACCAAATGGACGAAGGCCCATCCTCTACATCAGATCATCGGTGATCCCTCGACTCCTGTTCGTACACAAGGCGCTTCCGCCAACTTCTGCCTATTCTCCGGCTTCTTGAGCACGATTGAGCCGACGAGCGTCCACGAAGCGCTCGAAGATCCAGACTGGATCATCGCCATGCAAGAAGAGCTAAATCAATTCGAGGCTCTAAAGGTATGGCGACTGGTTCCACGTCCTAAGCACAAGATGGTAATCGGGACCAAATGGATCTTCAAGAATAAAAAGGACGAAGATGGTATCATTGTTCGCAACAAGGCGCGTCTTGTGGCCAAAGGGTACCGACAACAAGAGGGGATCGACTATGATGAGACCTATGCTCCGGTAGCACGGATCGAGGCAATCCGTATGTTTCTCGCTTATGTCGTGCACAAGAATTTCACAGTCTTCCAAATGGATGTGAAGACAGCCTTTCTTTACGCCGACCTCCAAGAAGAAGTTTACGTGTCGCAACTCGACGGATTTGTGGATGACTCGAAGCCTGATCATGTCTACATCTTAGACAAGGCACTATACGGCTTGAAGCAAGCACCGCGAGCATGGTACAACACACTATCAAAGTTCTTGTTAGAAGCCGAGTTCACTCGAGGTACAATTGATTCTACACTGTTTATCAAGAACGAAAAGGGCCACATAATTCTAGTCCAGGTATATGTCGATGACATCATTTTCGGTTCTACTAGTCCTCTATATGCAAAGAACTTTGGCACTCTTATGGGAAAAAAAATTAAAATGAGTATGCTTTGTGAGATGAACTTTTTCCTTGGTCTTCAAGTTAAACAACTGTCGACAGGAATTTTCATAAACCAGTCCAAATACATTCGGGATATTCTTCGAAAATTCCAATTGGACCAGTCCTCACCAATGAAAACTCCCATGGCAACCAATACAAAGCTTGACGCCGATCCTAACGGAAAGGCTGTCAACGCCAAATTGTATCGGGGAATGATCGGTTCTTTAATGTACCTCACTGCCAGTAGACCGGACATCATGTTCTCGACATTTCTTTGCGCCCGTTATCAGTCAAACCCTAAAGAGTCTCATTACAATGCTGTTAAACGAATTTTTCGTTATTTACGTGGTACTGCTGATCTTGGCCTTTGGTACCTGAAAGAAACAGGTTTTGGCCTCTCCGCTTACTCTGATGCGGATCACGCGGGATGCATGTTGGACCGCAAGAGCACCTCGGGACACATTCAGTTCTTGGGAGATAGCCTGGTAAGTTGGGCTTCGAAGAAACAACAATGTGTTTCAACATCAACTGCTGAGGCGGAGTATGTAGCCGCCGCAAGTTGCTGTTCCCAAGTAATCTGGATGAGGACGCAACTAAAAGACTACGGCTTTACGTATGTCAAAGTCCCGATCTACTGTGACTCGAGGAGCGCAATTGCCATATCAAGCAACCCGGTCCAACACACCAAGACGAAGCACATCGACGTTCGGTATCATTTTATTAAGGATCACGTCGAAAGAGGTACAGTCGAACTCTACTTCGTAAATACGGAACATCAGTTAGCAGACCTTTTTACCAAAGCCTTGGACGAAAAATGCTTTAAAACTCTTGTGTTCAAGCTAGGTATGCTAAATTTGAAGACTTAATCCGACTGTGTGCCCGTTACAAGTTCCATACATATACGAGTAACTGTCTTCTCATCATCTGCTGTTTACCCTCCTGATGCATGCGTACACACTTTCTCGCACTTGTATTCTACTTGTTCAAGTCACACCACTAGATTTAGTCTCTGTATTTATTAGGTAGATATCGATTTGTTTTATTTTCACTCTTTCTCCGTGTGTTTTTATTTTCTAAAACTGTCGTCTATATTTTCTTTCACTATCTCTGTGCTTTCACCAAATGTTCTCGTGTTCAGGGGGAGCACAATGCAATATCAGGTAAGTTTCCTCATACTTTGAGGGGGAGCGTCACACACAGTTTTTTTCTTTACACGTCAAAAGTTTTTGCGTGTGGGCACTCCTATGACTAAGTTAGGGTCATCACTTAAGGGGGAGCGACACAGGTATTCTCTTAAACGCTTACAGTTTTTGTGTGTCGGACCCTTCCACTGCACCCTACTACACTATCCGAGGGGGAGCAATGAAAATCCCCTGCTAAGTTTGAGGGGGAGCGTGTAACGACCCGGTTTCCCAAACATACAACAAATAACATATATTGCGTAACATCGTTACATTCATAAAAGAAAATTACATAATAATTCACATACGGTCCCATAGTCTCGAAACTACAAAATACATAAAAGCTTCCTAATCAACATCAGTCATCAAAAAGCGTCATACTCTTTATCCTTTCCTTTGCCGCTATAATTTCCTCGACCTGTAATACATATTTTTGAAAACAAAATGAGGGTTAGACCAAACGGTCTAGTGAGATAATCTCTGTCATTTCAAAATCGTTATAAAACCAATTTATATAAAACCATTCGTATTAAAATAGTTTATATAAAACCATTCGTATAAACACACATATACCAATCAAGACTCGTGTATCGTGCACAACTCCTCATCCTCATTTCCCCATGGCCATATTAGTTGGTTGCGAGCCAACAACACCGCTGTACAACAATTACAGCACCGCTGTACAACAACTACAGCACCGCTGTACAACAACTACAGCAAACACCTCTGCCGACTATAGTTTCGGCTAACGTATATTCGTGTAGTGTAATGCACATATAAATACAATATATATATATATGTACCAATATATCATATTGTCATTTATAAACCTTTCATTACATTCTAATCACATATCCATCTCAATCATAAACACGTAATCACACCATATATCACATATCCAATCCATACATATCCATCTCATATATATATATATATCACATATATATGTATCCCAGTTGAAAACGTTTTAAAAGTAAAACTCACCTTGATCGCTTATCCAGAAACACTTCCAAGCCTTTTCCAAAAGATTCAGTCTTTCACCCCAAATCCACAGAATCTTAAACGAAATTGGGATGTAAAGCACGATCAAACGAGGTTCACGACGGAGTTGTACGAGCTCGAGTACCTATTTAAACTATAATTTGTTATCACTTGCACAACATAAAACTCACATCATAATCTAATACTGTATTTTGGTTCTAATGGTATCTAAGCAACTTAACTTTCAAAACGGACAACCCGATACGCATTTCGAAAACTAAACTCAACACCATGCAGAACCGTACGTGACAGCTCCTAAGCCCCTTCTTTTCGACCGTTTTTCTAATACTTAGAGACCAAACCAGAATATAAGATCTAAATGAAAGCTGTTCTCTGACCTCCTACGGTTCTACTCGAATTGGAATCACCTCATTTGAATCATCGGTTGATTTTATACGGAATTTATAAAAACACAGAAACTGATCCGAGTATACTACGATCAGTCCAGAAAACACGATATTTTGAGCTATTTAGAGTCAAAACTGGGCTTTAGACCCTTCATAAGAATTGTAGAACACACTTAGAACCTTTCACCTGTAAAATTTGAGCTCAATCGGACTTACGGTTTGTGAGTTATGCGCTGTCAAAGTACGGACCTGCACATACCGTAACGTCCGATTTCTAAACTTTTCGTCATTCACTTTTATTAACCAAACTTCAGATTTTTCTCAATTAAACATGTTCCAAATACAAATTAACATACTAAACGTCAAAATGGAGCTTAATGATTAATCTCTTAAGCTTAATCACAAAACTTTACTCTTTTAGACATTAAACCAAACACTTGGTGAGCAACTAACCGTTTAACCACAAAACTCACCATTTTGATTCTAAACTTTACCCTTTTTAGTCCTACTTCATTTTTGACAAAATCACACATTTCTAAACATATATAACAACATAACTTTGCAATAATACATCATAATCTAAACTTAAACCCAATTGGAACTAATCTCAAGAACTTAAACAAAAACTTAATAACATTAAGAGAAAATTATACCTCTACGAAGGATTTGACGAGATGATTCCGAATATGCAGTTTAATCTTTGATTACTTCACCGGTTTAAGAGAAATCTTAGAGAGAAAAGAGAAAAGATATTTTAGAGAGAGAAGAGAAGAGGCGGTGTTTGGCTTCACAGGGACGAAATTATGTAGTTTACTCTAAGTTTAGACATATATATATATATATAGAGGAATGTTCAAACGAGGAGCGTACCAATTTAAGAGAACGCGAGGAGCACTCCCATGCTTCTGATCACATATGATTTACAACGCTAAAAAATCGGACATAATCGAATTTTCGCGCAAAAGTAGCGCGACTTGGTTCGCGACGCGTGCAAGTCGCGGATCATTAATGATCCACAACTGCCAATCACATGTGATCCATAACTGTCGATTCTCATCCAGATCAGTTGTGAATCACATGTGATCCACAACTGCCAATCACATGTGATTCATAACTATCAATTGCTCCTCACGTTCTCTTAAATTGGTACGCTCCTCGTTTGAACCCGCCTCTATATATATATATATTTATTAATTAGTTATTATTATTAATTAATAAAACTTTGGTTAATTGACACTTTTAGCCCCTCAACTATAATTGATTGACAATTTTAAATACGATATATATTTCGGAGACGTTAAAGTACACGTTTTTTTTAAAGCGGGGTATTACAACATCTCCCCCTTAAAAGAATTCCGTCCCGGAATTCGGTTAAGCAAAAAGGTACGGTTGCTTTATGCTCACTACTACATCGAACTCCAATCGAGACTATCGAAATTAACTTAATAAGCACTCCATACCCATCTATATAGCAACCATCCAAAAATATCTTTTTAACAAAATTAATATCAATTTATTTCACAAGATAAACTCCAATTGAGATGTAGTTCATTTCTTTCTATTAACCATGAATTACCATACATAATAACTTAGCATCAACATCTCAGTAGAATCGTAACACGTCTTATAATAACAATAAATGTCGTTACTTAACAAATCTATAAAATTTTAATCAACCTATTAAAGGCTTAAACATTTATCATGACATTCCAAATCAACTAATGATCATATTATCACTCCGATCTATAATCATCATCATGTCATTCTCTAAACATAACCAAATTTTCAACTATAATATTATCACTAAATCAAATTCTTAAACGCAACGGCAAACCCGTCATCATCTAATTGATTTACACATGAGACTTAACATGCCAAGTCAAGCATAGGGTCTAAAACAACTCTTTAACTTAAACAATTCCATAAAGAAAGTTCTTCAACATTAACCTCACTTTACTTAACCGTAAATAATAATAAAAAAAATCGTCAACTATTCATATAATAATTCTACTACAATTTACACCACAAAGTTCGTCACACGACCATCAGAATGTTTATTGAGCATTGCTTTCTTCCTGCTAATCATAATACTAATAATATAAATCCAATGATTACACATATCAACCATATATAACGTTATCTTATAATAAGATCATCCTTTCATTTTCTTTTCCACTTAAAGTCAACTAATAACCCTTTGGCGAACAAGTATGCTATTCTTAATAGCACCCAAACATCAATAATTTCAATCTCATATGAAAATACCACATCTTTAATATAACGGTAACCACCAACTCATTAACGCTAACCACTCAATTTGAAATCATTAGAAATTTATATTCATCATCCAAATTTTCATTATTCATAAAATCTACTACTCAAAGTTGTCTTGGAAACTTAAAACATACACTTTCCATATATGATTTGCTAGCAATCACAAGCTCTAGATCAAACACCCACAAAATTTGTAAAATACCTTAACTAGTAATTATACTTTTCTTTTATACTCTTAAGGAATAAATATACCCAACATAAGACCATTTTAAATATAGTTCTACAATTTCTATATCATCCATCACTTTCTTATTAAATCTAAACCACTTATTCCAATATATCACTTTCACTTCTTCACATTAACATCACATACCCATGATCACCTTTCATTTCTTAAACAAACCTAACACCAAATCCACATCTCTACATGCAATATGAATTCTAACCAAATGGTTCAATCAAAATCCATCATCAAAAAATTCAACGGTTGTGTCATGTCCGTTCATCACAAATAACACTAAATGCCAGGCATTTCTCAATTCCCAAATGGTTTTAATCAAACCATTTCCATTTCTATACACTCACTACTTAATTCAAAATCCTGAACTTAATACCAAAAACCGAATCTGACATTTTCATCAATGTCTAATCCAAACAAAATAATCTTGTCAATACATGCATCACTATTAATGAGAACAGATAACAGGAATCCTTCACTTAAGAAAATCAATAAATATCACAATATCGTAGAACCTTCACTTCTCACTCCAGCATAAACATATTATTTTAGATATAAATCCTAGTCCCTTAATCATTTTTCTTTTCAGTCTAAATTCCCAATCAAAACATTCCATTGGAAAAATCAGATCATAACACTTTTAGTAATAACAATCTAATGTTATAACTTATCATAAACGTAAAAGTCGATGACCAATCAAAGACTTACAAATCTATATTGGCATACAATACCAACTTCTCAACCAACTAATAAACACACCACAATAATCATCAAATAATACCCCTCAACTTAAGTCTAGGCTATTAACAACCTAGTTCTCATAAGCTAATGCAGACAACACTTTCTTGCATTATTTACACCGACCACAAAACATAGATAACAATTGATTTCCATATTTAACCGACAATTTCACCACACCTTATACCAGGAATTTAACCAAGTTAATTCGAAATCACACTCAATGTTCGAAACAACCACACCTCGCACGCTTGCTAATTATAAACTGTCACTATCTTATCCACATCACCCCACACATTTAACCAATACTCTTCTAAATAGCATCAACAATCACACTTTGTATAATCTACACAACACACTAAATCGTCGCCTTCATGACAATGTCAAAACTTCACATACTACCATTACTCTCCACACATAATCATCACGTTCCACACACTACTATTATTCTTTACACTCAAGCCATCACACTCTATACATTAGCAAAATCAGAACAACAGTAATTTAGCACACCCATTTTTATCTCTAACATAATTATCAAATACTTTTCTAATGCAGATAAGCAACAAAAGGATGGAAACACAATTGATTGGTTTACACCGAAGTCAAATAGCACTTTAGCACGTGTATAGTTTATAGAAATATACCTGTCTTCGTCTCTATCCATACGTCAAGTCCGACTTGTCACTCTGTTGATTCAAACAAGGTTAATATACACATAAGCACATACCCCATATAACAAGGTATTCCGGTTCAAACATGTACTTGTAAGTTCACGATTACACTGGCCAAATGTAATTTGAAATTACCTTACATGATGTTCCTTCTACCTTTTTATACTTAACATCCCAAGGTTCTAAAATAATAGGGACATCCTACTTCACATACAGTTTAAGTCTAGGTATAAATCCAAATACCTAAATCCCTTAAACTAGGGCTCTGATACCATCTGTAACGACCCGGTTTCCCAAACATACAACAAATAACATATATTGCATAACATCGTTACATTCATAAAAGAAAATTACATAATAATTCACATACGGTCCCATAGTCTCGAAACTACAAAATACATAAAAGCTTCCTAATCAACATCAGTCATCAAAAAGCGTCCTACTCTTTATCCTTTCCTTTGCCGCTATAATTTCCTCGACCTGGAATACATATTTTTGAAAACAAAATGAGGGTTAGACCAAACGGTCTAGTGAGATAATCCCTGTCATTTCAAAATCGTTATAAAACCAATTTATATAAAACCATTCGTATTAAAATAGTTTATATAAAACCATTCGTATAAACACACATATACCAATCAAGACTCGTGTATCGTGCACAACTCCTCATCCTCATTTCCCCATGGCCATATTAGTTGGTTGTGAGCCAACAACACCGCTGTACAACAATTACAGCACCGCTGTACAACAACTACAGCACCGCTGTACAACAACTACAGCAAACACCTCCGCCGACTATAGTTTCGGCTAACGTATATTCGTGTAGTGTAATGCACATATAAATACAATATATATATATGTACCAATATATCATATTGTCATTTATAAACCTTTCATTACATTCTAATCACATATCCATCTCAATCATAAACACGTAATCACACCATATATCACATATCCAATCCATACATATCCATCTCATATATATATATATCACATATATATGTATCCCAGTTGAAAACGTTTTAAAAGTAAAACTCACCTTGATCGCTTATCCAGAAACACTTCCAAGCCTTTTCCAAAAGATTCAGTCTTTCACCCAAAATCCACAGAATCTTAAACGAAATTGGGATGTAAAGCACGATCAAACGAGGTTCACGACGGACTTGTACGAGCTCGAGTACCTATTTAAACTATAATTTGTTATCACTTGCACAACATAAAACTCACATCATAATCTAATACTGTATTTTGGTTCTAATGGTATCTAAACAACTTAACTTTCAAAACGGACAACCCGATACGCATTTCGAAAACTAAACTCAACACCATGCAGAACCGTACGTGACAGCTCCTAAGCCCCTTCTTTTCGACCGTTTTTCTAATACTTAGAGACCAAACCAGAATATAAGATCTAAATGAAAGCTGTTCTATGACCTCCTACGGTTCTACTCGAATTGGAATCACCTCATTTGAATCATCGGTTGATTTTATACGGAATTTATAAAAACACAGAAACTGATCCGAGTATACTACGATCAGTCCAGAAAACACGATATTTTGAGCTATTTAGAGTCAAAACTGGGCTTTAGACCCTTCATAAAAATTGTAGAACACACTTAGAACCTTTCACCTGTAAAATTTGAGTTCAATCGGACTTACGGTTTGTGAGTTATGCGCTGTCAAAGTACGGACCTGCACATACCGTAACGTCCGATTTCTAAACTTTTCGTCATTCACTTTTACTAACCAAACTTCAGATTTTTCTCAATTAAACATGTTCCAAATACAAATTAACATACTAAACGTCAAAATGGAGCTTAATGATTAATCTCTTAAGCTTAATCACAAAACTTTACTCTTTTAGACATTAAACCAAACACTTGGTGAGCAACTAACCGTTTAACCACAAAACTCACCATTTTGATTCTAAACTTTACCCTTTTTAGTCCTACTTCATTTTTGACAAAATCACACATTTCTAAACATATATAACAACATAACTTTGCAATAATACATCATAATCTAAACTTAAACCCAATTGGAACTAATCTCAAGAACTTAAACAAAAACTTAATAACATTGAGAGAAAATTATACCTCTACGAAGGATTTGACGAGATGATTCCGAATATGCAGTTTAATCTTTGATTACTTCACCGGTTTAAGAGAAATCTTAGAGAGAAAAGAGAAAAGATATTTTAGAGAGAGAGAAGAGAAGAGGCGGTGTTTGGCTTCACAGGGACGAAATTATGTAGTTTACTCTAAGTTTAGACATATATATATATATATATATATATATATTTATTAATTAGTTATTATTATTAATTAATAAAACTTTGGTTAATTGACACTTTTAGCCCCTCAACTATAATTGATTGACAATTTTAAATACGATATATATTTCGGAGACGTTAAAGTACACGTTTTTTTTAAAGCGGGGTATTACAGAGCGAGAGAAAGATCCCTTCCAGTTCAGTTTCCTGCAAAATTCACGGAACAGGACTGTTCAGAGTTATCCGGAAACCTCTAGAATCTGGACAACTCTCGCATCCGGACAACTCTTGCATCCGGACAGCTTCCGGACCGGGTAGATACCCGGGTCGGCTAGGTACCCGGACTCCACCCGGGTATATATTGGTATCCGGCCTTCTCATTCTTCACTTATCTGGATACCGCAAAAACCCTAAACCCTCTTCTCTCTCTCTCGCACACGGACTCCTCTCACGTAGACGATTCACGGTGTTATTAGTCCCCATCTTCAGGTATGTTACTCATTTCTCCCTCTCGATCACATTTCACCTACCTTTGCATACATCGCACCGCACAACGACACCTGATTTGGTCGATCCAACAGTGACCGAAACCTCTCAAGGGTTTCTAGTCATTTCGGACCACTGCGTGCGCTTTGAGAAGTGTCAATGCTCCCATAAGCTGATATTCGACTCTCAATAACCTGTACAAGTGATTGGGATCCCCTGTTTGCAAAAATGATCGATTGAGTCTTCGTCCGGACACATTCGTCGTGTCCGGACACCTTCCACACCACGATGATCCATCCGGACACTACCATCACCCGGATACTTAGTTGTCCGGAAACCCTAAGGTTTCCGGTAAGTTCAACTACCGGGTAGATTGGTGTCTGGACTCTAATGTTCTTCGGAAAATAGTGTACCCGGTAACCTCTGACACCCGGACTCCCTTGTCTGGAGTCCCTACTTTATCCGGAGACTCTCATCTTCATCCGGTTACCTCTAACATCCGGACACATGTGTTGTCCGGATACAATTTTGTCCGGAAAACTTGGCATTCCCACTTTTGTCCGGACACCCCTGCTGTGTCCATTTCAGTCCTGTGTTGTTACTGCCAGTCCTCGATTTGTCTTAGATTGAGCCACTCACAGCAAAGGTACGCGCCAACGGTTGTTCATCCGTCCCAATTTCTAACTGTGTATTTATTTTATAGATTATCTATGGCGGATCAACAGCAACCTATTCCCGGACAACATGGAGACCCACAACCACCTCCTCAAGAGCAACTACATCAAGAGGACGATATTATTGACGACACAGCCAACGCTGCCTTGGTTGACCCTGACCATGGCACTGAACTGTAGGCCAACAATCACCACCTGGACCCGACACTGTTCAGACCTCAACCACTTCATCGGGTGCTCCTAGACATTCTTATGAATCACCCTCTCCGTGAGGCCCTTACCAGCACAGCCGATGTCCCAGTCCTGTACGTTCTGCAGGTATGGCTCACCACCCGAGTCGTCACAGCCGGTAACTCATAGTCGATCACCGCTCAAATCGATAACCAACCTTTCATGCTCACACCGGACTCATTCCGCCGACTGCTATCTCTTTCGGAGGCCACCGCCAACAATCATGAACGGTACGATCCTGCCGTAAATGATGACACACTTTGCGCTCAAATACGCGCACTTGGCTACAACCATGACCTCAATCGTCCGTCCGCATTCAATCGCAAGTACCTGGCTCCGCTATGGTACACTCTCTTTACGATCCTAAACCGCTGTCTTTCCTCGCGATGGAGAGGCATTGGTCGGTGCACCGGCGACTTCCTTCGCCTAGTTCATGTTGTGTGCTATAACCGCCACATCGACTTCGCAATGATCATCTGAAGGGAGCTCGTCACCGCTATTCGCCACATCGGAGAGTCCAAATAGAAGAAGTTCCTTCCGTATCCGCGTTTCCTTTCGCTTGCGGTGCGTCAACACATGGATGCGAATCCTGCCATTCCTCGCCGCCTGAACCATCCGGTATGTCCCCATCACCACTTACAGTTCATGGTTATACGCAATCCATCTGATGCAGTAGCCATGCCCATCCCTGAAGCACTACTAGCCATTGCCGATCCCACTGCACCAGGGGTAGTAGCATACAGGGGAGCGTTAGGCAATCCCATGGTCCACCCAGCGCCGGAGGGACCTGCCCAGGGACTTAGACCCGAGAGACGTGAGGGTCCGAGAGTAAGAGGTGGAAGGGCCCGACAAGCAGGGGTTGTCGGGCGGGGAACGTTAGTTGTAAGAGGAAGGGGAACGAGAGTAGGTTGTGCAGTGGAATCGCAACCCGGTTCCAGCTCAGCCCAAGCCGGTCCATCCTCTAGACCGATACTACATCACTCGACCGATTCGTATATCACCGAACCCCCCTCACCATCTCACAATGTTGAAGACGTGGAATCTGACTCCACGGACTCCGATACCACCCGTACCATACGCCTGACACACATACCTCGCGGTATCGGACACAACCCAAACTACAATGTCCCAATCCCTCTTGAATCACCACCTCATACTGGAACCGGGCCTGTTACTAGGACATCTGAGGGAGAACAAGTAGAGGAGTTAGGATATGCGAGCCGGAGAGAACTGCGTTCAAAGTTGAACCAGGAAAGATTGAGCCGTAAAGATAACGAGGCTCCTAAGCGAATCGAACCGAGCGATATCTGGGTAGCCACATCTGCTATCCCGTCTCATTTGTTGGGACGGGGTATTGAAGAAGACTCCATGGACCCAGCGGAGCAATTGCACGACCCCCTTATCCACTCATCCGTCTCACAACAGACGGATGTTTCAATATTACACGGGGAACAAGCACAACCTCCACCGGCCTCTCATTCGGAGAGTGCTGGTGTTGAAATAAGAGACCAGCAGCCCCCGGTCTCGACTTCATTTCGTGCACCATCGAGTCTAGAGCCACTTGTAATAGATCAATCTTTGGCTAGGACACTTGAAGAGGTACAACACCAAGTCGAGACTCTTCGTGACTCGATCGGAACCACCGTAGTGTCTTCACCTCTTGGTGAAACACAAGGATCGGCGGGAAATCCTACCACAGCTAACACCACGCCAACTGTGAACGTAGGTGGCTCTACCCATGTGGTAGACGCCTCAACGGGTAACCTAAGCGGTCCCGAAGTTATTCACCCTGACTTTGTGTCGCATGGGTCCCTGGACAGCACCCTCAAGGCTGTCCGCGAGGCACTGGAACAGCATGTCACCGACGAGATCGCCAAAGCCATCAAAGGCAAAGCAAAGATCGTTGAAGCCGAAACCGCATCACTACATCCATCGACATTTGCTCAACCTATCTATTCGGTGGATACCTTAAAGACGATGCTATTGGCCCAACTGCTCCAGGAATCCGATACAACCGCCTCGACTGAAGCAGACCTGATCTCAGTTCTCCGATCCCAGGTCACTGCTCCATCTTCATCTATAACATCACGCCTTGACGCCATTGACTCGACCCTCAACGACTACAACACAGTGCTCGCCACGCTGTCTGAAAGGGTCCGCTCACTAGAAGACACTTGTAAGAGTCAAGTCGGCGGTCTCAAACGCAAGCACGATGACCAGGATGATCCTGATCACCGTGAGGGGGAGAAGCGTCTACGCCAAACCGAGACCGTCCAGATCATGCCTGCCGAAACTACAACTGTGGTTCAACAGGAACCCCCAACTGCGGCAACTACATCAGAAGCACCCGAAGCCGAGTTGCCACTAGCAGATATGGTCATAGATATGGAGATTTCAGATGAAGAAGACCCGACGGTTGAAAAGCCCGAGGGTTCAACACAGGAACTGGTCGATTTTGACTCGTCAGACAGACCGATACTGGACATGATAGATCCAGAGTGGGAGACCAACCCGGAGACCGAAGACGCATGGTACGAAAAAGCCGCCAGTGCCGTAAATCTCCAGGTAAATTTGGTCTTCCCTACTGATGAGGACGACAATATTGACTACGATCAGTTCCTGCTCCAAAATTTATATGGAGCAACCCCCGTTCACTATGCTCAACCCGCCGGAACATCATCAACAAGACCCGAGTCTACTACTTCCGATCTTCCGACAAGTGCTCCTCACACAACAGCTTCTGATCTTCCTCCCTCTCCTCAACAGCAACAAATCCGTTGGGAGAAGATCATGGTACTTATCCCTCATCTGGAGGAATCTTTGAAAAAGGTGTTCGTACACAAGCTTCGACCGATCGAGCCGACCTTCTGTCTGGGTATCTACAACCTTGACCCAGAATTTCAACGCCGATATATCAGCACGATGCAACGGTGTCTTCCAGTCAACCAGGTCAGAACCAAACTTCGAATCACAGAGGTAATCAGTATCTATTCAAGACGTATTATGAGGATCGTCTACCCAGTTTTCATTGTTCGACGTGAAGATGGGAACGAATGGAAATTTTCAGAAGCTGATTTCAAGAACCTCCGACCACTCGATTTTCTGGTTATTCTGAAAGACTTACGTACAAGAACCATCCGACCGCTAGAGATTACAAAGGCACTCGAAGCTGTTCGTCGATACCTGGTCCGCACCATCATGATGTCTTATCTAAAGGAACTCCAAATGACTATCGAGAACAAGGCGAAAAAGGTAAATCTGATCAAGCCGAATCTGAAAGCACCTGAGTTAAACATGTATCCCGAGAACGCTATGCCTCTGGAACCAGAATTTGGGATTGTCTACCTCAACGAGCAAAAAGAGAAGAAATTTATGCGCTTCAGTCAGGTGGAAAGATTCTGCGACGGCACGCTCCTAAACGTCAGAGATGCTCTTCGAAAGATTATTCAGCACGAGTCTGAAAATCCAAGGTATTCTTATGTTCCGAATCCGAATGAAGTAACTGCTAGGAATGCCTTGGAAATGATTGAAGATCGCATCGACTATCGCCGTACCATCAGATTGTTCGAGGTACACTTCGCGCTCCGCAAAAGATATGTATTCAACTGGAGAGATCTTGAGCGCCAACTCGAACTTCAAATCAAAGGGGGAGATTGTTAGAGCAGGTTTTAATGTTGATTTAAAGTTCAAGGGTTAAACTGTATTTGATTAAAATAGAGCTTATTAGTGAACGGGTCGTGGGCTTGTTAACCACGGGCCCATTGTATTTAATGTTGATTAGCTTGGAAAAACAAGCTAATCGTCTCTTTTACTTTCAACACTGTATTGTAATATTCTCTCTGAAAGATTAATGAAAGGGATGACCAGTTGAAATCATAATACTTATTGCATATCATATTCGATTTCTGTATTGTTGCACGGATCTGGATTCTACAATCTGCTTCATTCAAACTTTAATATACATGGAGAGAAATCCAATATTAAAGTCATCAATTGCAGTTAATCGTATAAGACCAACAATAATAAAACATGGATATATTAAAATCCCAAGTAAGGTTGGCCAACGACGGGGGAGACCCGTATCCATTGAGAGTGGATGAACACAAAAGTATGCCACTCAAACAGTGTTAATCGTACGACACTTCACTGCATAAAAGCTCAAGTGTCCCATACGATGCCTTTCAAGACACACCCAAAGAGACAGCTGACCTTAGCGGAATATTACTGAGAATACCACCAAAGGCTCGGCACAAGCGGGGATACAACCATGGCATTGCCCCGACATGGCGAAGGTCATAAACGCCCATCAATCAACCTGACAGCTCAACCGGACTCAGCCCTCCTAGTGTATCCTTGAAAAGTAAAAGGTCATAAAACATGCGGCCCAGTCAAATTCTGCGACACCCAGTAGACCATCAAATAAATACTGACTTACGTGCCTATGGATCCAATGCAACACAGTCTATAATAATATGTCCATCCTGGAATGACTAATGCACCCGAGCATGTAAGTATCAATAATGTGCAATAACATGCAATATGTTGCAATAAATGCAACCCCTAAATAAGACTCCACATCGAGCCATCAAAACTGGACAAAATGTCCCCAAGACTTCCTTAAAGTCAAAACCGAACAAAATGCTCAAGACTCATTAGACCCATAAATAACGGTCATCATAGCATAAAATGCATTTAAACATCGTTTAGGTAAACAAGTACCACAAAATCATCATTAACCCAAAACTCGACACGGGTTAAACAAAGGGTTTCCCCAAATGGACTCATACCCTTATAATTCTCAAAATGACTCATGACACTAAATTGTGCATTTCCCAAATGGTTTATAAAATCAATTACACTGACATGATTAAACCATTAAATAAACTTCATTTTGAACAATAAATCTTTTAAGGACATATTTATGATTTCTACAAATCAAAATATCCAAAAATCTCAAATATGGGTGTTTTACAACATTTGTGAAATTAAACACGTCAAAAGGGGTTAAACCCATCAAATCACTTAACAGTTGATAATTTCAAGTAAAACACACAAGTACTTGAAAAATAACATTTTTGGCATGTACAAAGTTTTCACAAATCAACTTGAACTCACCTTGCTAGATTAAGGCCAAATCTAGATTTTCCCCAAACGTAAGCTCCTTTGAAGAAACTTGCATCTTCAAGCCAAATCCTCCAAAAAACCTAGATCCATAAGTTTCCAACCATCAATAATTAGATCTAACCATGTATAATCATTCTCCAACCATTTTACACCAAAATACCCACTTATACCAAAACCCTAACTTCCATAAATGAAGAGAAGATTACCTTAACCATACTGGAATCCACCAACCAAAATACCTCTAGAATCACCAAGATGAACCACAAACTCCCAATCTTCAAAGTGGAGTGAAAAGGGTTGGATGAAACCCTAGAAACTTGATGAAGAAAATGAAGTGAAAGGTTTCTAGAAAGGTTAAGGTTCATAACAATGGTGAGGGGTTTGATTTGGGGGAAGAAGATGAAGAGGAGAGGGAAGATTTAGGGTTTCTTGGGGGAGAAATTCGGCATTAGAGAGAGAGATATCTGATTTGGGTTTTGGGATGAAGTGAGGAATGAGAGAGAGGGAAAGAGAAGTCTTAAAAGGAAACTAAAATATCCCACCAGACATGTCGCGGACGTCCGGCTAGCCATCATGCGGACGTCCGGACTTGATCTCATCTGAACCCAACAAATTGTGTTGATCCAAACCCTCAGTGATTTGATAATGACCCTCTCTTATACTTAGTGAAAATTGTAAGTAAACAATATGTATCAGAGTTTCACTATCGCTGATAAGTACTAAGATCTTCCAGTACCGCTGATAGGAACTCTCGCTCTTTAAGTTAAACATTCAGCGAAACTGTTCACCATTAATGCTCTGAGTCTGTTCAGTCATTATGATGATCGATGATAAGTTAGTTGTTTACTTATGATCCCTGAAGACAAGTTTAACGTCAACAAAGGTTCTACGCTGAAGTCGTCAAGCTCAAGAACCAGCGACAAGTCTCCTAATGAACTGATGCGGATCAGCGAAGACTCAGATTTGTCCACTCAACGTGAAGTATCAAGTACAAGACTTCAGCTATCGCTGAACTTTATCATTCGCTGAATAGAAAATGATAATCGCTGAATCAACGAAAGCTGATCATGAAGTCCTCCGTACAAAGTACTTTTATCTTAACCACCCTTGCACGCCTCCGTACGGAATGTCAGAAAAGAACCTCCGAAAATCTGAAATCGTACAACCACTCTGATACTACACTGTTCATCCTTACGGCTACTAAGGTTGTCAACAAAAGTCAATGACATGCAACCAACCAGCTGATGACACGTGTAAAGTATATACTGACTTGCATTAAATGCATGCAGTATATAAAGAGATGAACTCACTTCTTTTGAAGTAACTTGCTAACTCTGGACAAGTTCAAATCTCTTATCTCAGATAGGTTATTATTAGTAATTTCCTTATCTCTCTTAGTGCAAGAAATCTTAGTGTTCCAACTTGTTTAGATTTAGGTTTATCCTTAATCTTGTTTCCGCAACAAGCTGTAAATTGTTAATGATTTATCAATAAACAATTTAGAAAAGTAAAATCTGTGTGTTTGTATTCCACCCCCCCCCCTTCTACAAACTTGTATAGGCCTTCGGGACCAACAAGTGGTATCAGAGCGGATTTGTTTAATCTCATAAACAAGATCTAATCTAAGATATTTCTCTTCCTTGCTATTATCTGAAAATGGCGACCAATACAAACACAAATTATATAGACAATGGTTCTCTTGCAAAACCCCCTAGATTTTCCAGAGATAACTTCAACTTATGGAAAAATAGGATGACACTCTTCTTAGAAGGTGTAGACCCTACTATGCCTTACTATCTTGAGAATGGTCCATTCATCCCTGTAAGAATTGATGCTGCAGTTCCAGGCGCTGAGAATAGACCTGCTATTCCAGAAAGGCTGGTACCTAAAGAAATCCATCAATGGACTGACGAAGATAAGAAGAAAGTGGCTATAGATACAAAAGCCAGATCCATACTATCCATGGCTCTTCCTGACGAAGTCTACCATTCCGTCATGAATCTGAAAACATCAAAAGCCATGTGGGACACAATATGTGTTCAGTATGAAGGAACGTCTGAAGTCCAGGACTCAAGAAAGATCAACCTGGTAAGACAATACGAAAGCTTCATTTCTGGTAAGAATGAAACTCTCTCTGAAGTTCACCAACGTTTTAATTGTTTAATTATAGATCTGAAAACTGTTGGTAAGGAATATTCTAACTTTGAAGTGCTGACAAAGTTTCTAGAATGTTTACCTGAAAGCTGGGACAATTATTCCATGTGTCTCAAGCTGTCAAAGGATCTAAGATCAATGACCCTTGCTACCTTATATGGCACGTTGTTGAATCATGAGCAATCAAGCCATCTTAAGAAGAATCTTGTAAAAGATTCCAAAAGCACCCCTGTTGCTTTAATCTCAGAGGAACTTTCTACTCAGCGACCCTCGGTCACTATCACTGAGTTAGAGAGTAACTCTGAAAGGTCATCAGATTCTGTTTCTTCAGATGATGATGAATCCTTGGCTCTCCTAACTAAAAAGTTCAGGAGATTTGCCAAGAAGAAAATGTTTAGAAAGAACAAACCTCTTTCCATAACTGATAAGCCTAAATCATCAATTTTTGTTGATAAGGCTACTGCTACTTGTTTTAACTGCGAAAAGATAGGACATTTTGCTAACGAGTGCAGGTCTAAGAAAGTTTCTAGACCCTCAGATTTTACAAAGAAATCCTTTGTTCCAAGGAATAAAGATGACAAATACTCAAAGCTGAAAGAAAAATATGCGAAGCTGAAAAGCTTTAAGAAGAAAGGCAAAGGCCTGATGGCTGACTATGATTGGGCTGCTTCTGATGAAGAAGCATCATCATCTGATTCTGAAGATGATGAAGCAAATCAATGTCTCATGGCCAAGATTGAAGAAGAGGAAGAAAGTTCAGACATTCCCTCCACTTCAACCTCTGCTATTCAGGTATCGCCTTCTTTCTTTTACCAATATTGCAAATATTGATGAAGTTGATAGTCTCCGTAAGATCGATCTCTTGACTAGAAGTTTATACGAAGCCATGAACGGCAAAACTGTGGTTGAAAACCAAAACCTTGATCTCGCTGAAAAACTTAAAAACTGTCATCTTCAAATAGAAAAGCTTTCTAAAATTGAAGAAGATTTTAAAGATCAAGTATATTTAAATCAGCTAGTCAAAATCGAACGAGCAGAAGCTATCGCTGCATTAAAAGCTGAAAAAGCTACTGTTGAAGGATGGTGTAATTCCTCAACAAAGATCACTGAGATAATAAAGTCTCAAATTCCACTGAGTGATAAACGTGGTTTGGGTTACAAATATGAAACTTCAAAACCAACCATTGAGCGTTCAATGCTTAAATTTGGAACGTTCGTATCCTCAGTCGCTGATACTTCATCTTCTCAGTGCTCCTCGTCCATTACACCAATCCCTGAGGAAACTCCTACCTCCTCAAAAGGCAAGGAGAAAATGGTTTATTCAAAATCTACCTCTGTCTCTAAAGACAAAGGTAAAGGAATTGTTATTTATCAAAATCCTCAGAAGGGTACTTTAGTACCAAAGCTGAATGCTTCTAAAGCTTCAGTGACACATCCCTATGGATCAAGGAAGCTGATCTCTGGATCTATTCAGCGATCTACTCCTAGACTCAGAGTGGATGTCCTTGGTAAGAAATCTGAATAACTGAATGTTCGTCCCATTTCTAAAGCCAATAGTTTACTTGGTGCTGGCACTTCCAATTCAAAATTAAAAGCTCAGCATTCAAATAGTCCTAGAACTACTTTTAGCTATAGGAAATGTTATCACTGTGGACTCACTGATCATATTGCTAGTAAGTGCCCCACAGCCCCCAAAGCTGAAAAGATAGCTAAGGTGAAGATTGCCCCCAAGGCAAAGAAGACCAACCCTGGTGCAAATCAAGTCAAGGTGAATTCTACCACTGAGGTTAAGAAATTAACCAAAGTGAAGAAAGACAAAGCTGAATCTTCAAATGCTGCGAAGACTGCTGAACCTTCCATTCCAACTACTTCCACTGACAAACGTGTATACATGGTTAAGTGGGCACCTAAGAAAAACTAATCTTCCTTTGTATTGCAGGTTAAGAAGGGTATCTGGTATCTCGATAGCGGATGCTCTAGACACATGACTGGTAAGAAAAGCCTGTTCGCTGAATACAAGGAAGAGAAAGGTCCCTCTGTGACTTTCGGTGGAAATGGAAAAGGACATACCCGAGGGTATGGTGTACTTTCAAATGGTACAACCTCCTTCAGAAGAGTCGCATATGTTGAAGGGCTGAAGCATAATCTTCTAAGCATCAGTCAGCTCTGCGACATGGATAACAAAGTAATTTTTACTAAGGAATCCTGCTTTGTCTCTGACAAAAAGGAGAAGATAGCTCTCAGCGGTTTTCGTTTGGAAAATGTTTATGTAATAAACATGGACTCAACAACCACTGAGAACTCCTGTTTCTTCTCAAAGGGCTCATCTGATGTCAACTGGCTATGGCATAAGAGGCTCTCTCATCTAAATTTCAAGACACTGAACACTCTTTCGTCAAAAGAGTTAGTCACTGGTCTACCTCAACATTCATACGCCAAAGAGTCCTTATGTTCAGCGTGTGAAAAAGGGAAGCAGACCAAAGCAAGCTTTAAATCAAAGCAAGTTTCTTCAGTGTCATCTCCTCTACAACTACTCCATATGGATTTGTTTGGCCCTGTTAACAAACAATCCATCGCTGGAAAGAAATATACGCTGGTCATAGTTGATGAATTCTCTCGCTTCACTTGGGTAATGTTTCTCCGTTCTAAGAGTGACACCCCTGAAGAACTCATCACCTTTGTTCGGAAGATGGAAACCCTGAACAATCTGACCGTTCGCTCAATAAGGAGTGATCATGGGACTGAATTCAAAAACAGTTCTCTTGATTCCTTCTTTGAGAGTAAGGGTATTTCTCACAACTTTTCGTCAGTGAGAACACCGCAACAAAATGGAGTCGCTGAAAGAAGAAATAGAACAATTATTGAAGCTGCACGTTCAATGCTCAACGATTCTCACCTGTCTACTCAGTTTTGGGCAGAAGCTGTGAACATTGCTTGTTTTACGCAAAACAGGTCGCTGATAGTCAAAAGATTCAATAAAACAGCCTATGAACTTTTTCATGGGAGAAAGCCCTCAATCAGCTTTCTTCACATCTTTGGTTGTCAGTGTTTTATACTGAACAATAGAGATGCTCTTGGAAAGTTTGATCCTAAGGCTGATGATGGAATCTTTCTTGGATACTCCTCAGTTTCCAAAGCCTTCAGAGTCTTCAATCGAAGAAGACAAACTGTAGAAGAAACTATTCACGTCACGTTTGACGAATCCCGTTCAGCGAACTCTAAACCGAACGCTGATACAGAAGAACTGAATCAATGGATGTTTTCTCATCTTGGTGATTCAGAAGATATTCCCACTCCTCATGCTCATCCAATAGAAGATGATAGTCCCACTATCATTCCAAACATGCAGAACAGTGAAGCTGAAACATCATGGGTCTCAGCTGTTCCTATAAACACTATACCTGCAGTTGATCCAACTGTCTCAGACATTCCATCTACCTCTCAGCAATCAGTGAATATAATGACAACTGCATCCATTCCTCTCTTGGCTGATACTCCCGACGTCGCTGAAGCTTCATCTTCACAAGATCAAGTTGAGTCAGCATCTCACGCTCCGGCTCAGCGATGGACCATAAATCACCCAATTGATCAAATTCTTGGTGATCCAAACGCTGGGATTCAGACTCGACGAAGTGCAGGTAATATTTGTTTATTTGTAAATTTTATTTCACTAACTGAACCAAAGAAGGTAGATGATGCCCTCAAAGATCCAAACTGGGTCAGCGCCATGCAAGAAGAGCTGACTGAATTTGAAAGAAACAAAGTTTGGAAACTTGTTCGAAGACCAACTGACAAAACTGTGATAGGCACTAAATGGGTCTATCGAAACAAGTTGGACGAACATGGTACTGTAACCCGCAACAAAGCTCGTCTTGTTGCTCAGGGATACAGACAAGAGGAAGGCATAGATTATGACGAAACATTTGCTCCTATAGCAAGACTTGAATCTATTCGTCTATTCTTAGCATATGATGTACACAAAAACTTCAAAGTACATCAGATGGATGTTAAGTCAGCGTTTCTAAATGGAAAGCTGAATGAAGAAGTCTATGTGGAACAACCTCCAGGATTCTCAGATCCTAAGCATCCAGATTATGTTTATAAACTGGATAAGGCACTTTATGGCTTGAAGCAAGCTCCACGTGCATGGTATGACACTCTTTCCACTTATCTCCATATTGAAAATTTTGAGCGAGGTAAGATTGACAAAACTCTATTTTTTAGAAAAGTGAAAGGTCATATCATTCTAGTTCAAATATATGTTGATGACATTATATTTGGTTCTACTAACCCTGAGCTTTGTACTCGTTTCGCTGATAGAATGAAAGATGAGTATAAAATGAGCATGATGGGTGAACTAACATATTTCCTTGGTCTTCAGATTAAGCAAACTGAAAAAGGAACTTTTATAAATCAGGGAAAATATGTTAAAGATATGTTGAAGAAATTCGACTTAACTGAAAGTTCAGCTATGAAAACCCCTATGGCACCACCGCTGACACTTGATAAGGACACAAAGGGTGTTCCTGTCAATGTTACGTTGTACCGTGGGATGATCGGCTCACTATTGTACCTTACAGCTAGCCGACCCGATATTATGTTTGCAACATGCTTGTGCGCACGATATCAAGCTGAACCTAAGATATCCCATATGAAAGATGTAAAGCGAATCTTTCGATATCTTAAGGGTACAGCGAATCTAGGTCTTTGGTATCCCAAAGACTCAGGATTCGATCTAACTGCATATTCAGATAGTGATTTTGCAGGTTGCAAAATGGATAGGAAAAGCACCACAGGAGGATGTCAGCTCCTGGGTGGAAAGCTGGTAAGTTGGACAAGTAAGAAGCAAAACTCAGTGTCCACTTCCACAGCTGAAGCTGAATATGTAGCCGCTGGAAGCTGCTGCTCTCAGGTCTTGTGGATGAGAAATCAGCTACTAGACTATGATCTTCAGCTCTCCAAAAATCCAATCTATTGCGACAGCACAAGTGCCATTGCTATAGCCAACAACCCAGTGCTACACTCAAAGACAAAACACATCGAAATCAGATATCATTTTATCAGAGATCATGTGATGAATGGTGATATAGAACTTCATTTTATTCCAACTGATTATCAGTTAGCTGATCTGTTTACCAAACCTCTTGATGAGACAAGATTCAACTTTCTCATCAGCGAGTTGGAATGCTGAACTTTGAAGGATAAAATCCTCAGCGATTCACATTGATCAGCGATAGGATAAAATCAACTTATATAATCCATTTCATCATATTCTCTCTGAATAAACTTGATTCGCTGATATCAAGGTATGTTTTCTCTCTCTGACATATCGCATGTAAATGCAAGATTTCAAAATAAATTGCATCGCTGAATATCTCTTCCTTAACAGCGACTTTTTGAAATTTCTTAAAACCTTCACTGATATTTCTATTCAGTGCTTCATGTTTTCAAAGAGTCCCTGAGTTTTTCAAAACCTCAGAGACAACCAAGAATATGAAAGGACAGTTGTGACGTCATTGCAACGGATAAACCCCGACACGTTCTTCTTTCTGACACACGTTTGCACGTTTCGTTCTTTCGCCAATCAAATGCAAACACGTGTCCGTGTCATGATGAAAATCTTTTCCCGCTCAAAGATTTTCTCTTTCTAAAATCTCTATATAAACAAACTCTTGGTTTATATTTGTTTTTTACGCGATCAAATCTTCCTCCGCAAGAAAGAATCCTCTGTTGCATTTGTGCTCTCAAAAACCTCAAGAACTGTTCATCATCTTCTTTATCAAACATCAAGGTTAATATGTTCTTATTTATTACCAAATGCGTATAACTTGTTTCCGATCTTCTCATTGTTTTAACAAGATCAAACAAAAGAACTTTGTAAAATGAAATCATTTCTTTCATGGTTTTATGAACACAACCATTTCATGGTTGTTCTTCAAGTTTAAATGCAAAAATCTTAAACTTGTTCTTCATTCGTTTCCAGAATCTAATTTCTTCATAGAAAACTGGATAACAAGATTCAATGGGTTTTACATTTCTGTCAAAAATCAAGAAAACCCCTAATCTTCACTAAGACATTTTTGTCTGAATGAAATGGATAAAATTCGAAACATCTTAATGGAAATTTCTTTCCACATTAAGATAATTCTTATTTGTTAACATTTTTGGTTGAACTGATAATACAGAGAAATGGCAACTTCCAAGACTCATGCCACCGCTGAGAACATCTCCACTGACTCTGAAGAAGTGGATATCATCATGGCTCCACAGGTTAAGTTTTCTATGGATCAACTTGACTGGACCAAGATAAACAACCTCTCTGCGCTTTTCGAGTTTCCTCCTCGAAAGCAAGTTACACATCTGGATGATGCTGTAAATTTCCTTAAGAATAGCTGCATTTCAACAGCCCTGACCATTACACCTCCTGCAAGTCAGCTATTGTTATCCCAGTTCTGGTACTCTGCCAGACACTCTCAGCTACCATCCGCCAAAGATCCCTCCAAAACAATTGATTGTATCCTCTGCGATACTGAATATGGCACAATAAAGATCACACCAACCATCATTCGCAAAGCTCTAAACTTTCCCATCGCTACAAAAGAAAAGCCTTTTGTTCCATTCCCTGACCACAAAAAGCACGCTGACAAAGAAGCTCTTATTGCATTTTTTTGATGCAATGGGCTATGTATGGGAAATTGACAGAGACAAGAAGCCTGAGAAGAAGCTGACCCTGCTGAAGAAATCAAAAATGCCCAGCGAGATGAACTTCATCTTCGCTCACCTTATCAGCTGCATGACTGCCAAGACCGGCTCTTCTGATCAAGCCGCTCAACCTCAGCAAGCAATGGGATACGCTCTGCTGAAAGGTCTACACATTGATTGGGCATCTCTCATTTATGATGACTTGCTGCAAAGAGTAGACTCTGCCGCTGACAGACCTGCATGGGTTCCATACCCAAGATTCATCAGCGCCATCTTTCAATATGGCCTGAAGGACAGCTACCCGAAAGAGGGTGACCTGAAACTCTCTCAGGTTGGCCCTAAGGTGCTCGACTTCAAACCTGTCGAAAATGAGGTACGTCTTTCTACCCTTCTCACTCTTCTCAACCCAACTTCTTCGACTTCTGTGGCTCCTTCAGCGACTATACCCATCGCTGATACCCCGGCCACACAATCCTCTACTTCTAAGAAAAAGAAACACTCTTCAATCCAACTTGGTTCCAAAAGGATCAAGAAAACCAAGGAGCAGCCCCAGCAGTCTCTTGCTGAAGACTCCTCAGCTCATTCTGCAGAGCTGAAGGAAAGTTCTGTGGTATGCTCTGCCACACCCATTCAAACCATCCCTTCAATCCCGGCTACAGCGTCTCTAAACGCTGAGGTTAGAAACTTGGAACCTACCCAACCTCCTTCAGTCTCTCCAAAGACTGATGAAGTGATTTTCAGCGAATCCAACGCTGAACTCAGTACCCGAACCCAATTCTTATCCTTCGCTTCTCCCTCTACTCACTTGGACTCTCCTCCAAAGAATACTGGAGATGCCATCATTCCAGAAGCCTCCGCTGACGCTTCTCAAAGAATGATGAAGACAGGACCTGCAGAGATCACCATTCCTCACCGAACTTTTGAGGATGATATGGAACATTTTTCAGGAATCCGCAACTTTGACGAGTTCATCAATCCTCCTGCAGGTACAAATCAACCCATATACACTGTAACTAAACCTGAAACTTCTGAGCTTTCCTTTGTTCACAAGTACTTATGTGTTACAGGTCCTAATTTGGGAGACATCAACGCTTCTCTGAAGTCCGTGGAAACAAAGCTGACAGGTCTCACCACCACACTCTCCAACAACTCTACAGCTGTAACCACCGCTGGAGAAAATTTGATAAAGCTGACAACGGTGGTGGAGAAGAAGGCTTCCACAGATGACTTGAAGCAAGTTGATAAGACTCTCAGCGATTTCGCTAAGGTGCTCGCTGATATCTACACAGACTACACCTCACTCAAAAACTCAGTTTCCTCCATGTCCGGCGAACTAACAACGATGAAGACATCTGTTGGAACACTCGAGGGAGATATGTTTGATGTGAAGACAAATGTCTAAACTCTGACAACTGACTTAGGCTCTGTAAAGACCGATGTTAGTTCGATAAAGACAATGGTCAAGCAGTTGCTGAACAAAGCCAATACTCCTGATCCTGATCCTGCTCCTGCACCCGTCCCTGAAACTGAAAACTTCACAGCGGCGGATCGCACAGAGCTGAAGAAGATCAATCCTGCTATTTCTGGCCTTGAAGACAGATTAGCTAAGATTGAAGTTCGCGTAGGTCTCTCTGGCCAAGAAGACAGAGAACCTACCCATGCTGCTGAATCTACCCATTCCTCCCCCATTCATCATGAAAAAGAGGGGGAGAAGAGCGCTGAAAACCCTTCCAAGAGCGCTGAAGACCTTTCCCATGATGAATCTATCAGGGGAGAGAAGAACGAAGACCTCACCTTCGCTGAAGAGGGTGAGAAGACTATTGAAGCGGAAGCAGCCGCTGGACCTCAGGGAGATGAAAACCCTGAGGGAACCGAGAAGCTAGCCTCTGTATCTGAGGGGGAGCAACTCGAAGAAGACGCTGAAGAATCCGAAGCAGAAGATGATGAAGACGTCGACATCCCTGATGATGAACCATCTTCTTATCCAAAGAATGATGATGATGATGACGAAGATGACGATGACTTCTTTATCGTCAAACCTGCTCCAAAGATTAAAGCTCTTAAGGGAATCTCGATAAATGAACCTTCAGGGGAGCGGACAAAGACAAAGCCCTCAGCCTCTGGAGCTGAGAAAGGCAAAGGCAAAAGCGTCGCTGAAGATGACAATCTGACGATCTTGCTTGAAAAGCCGGTTTGTCAGGTACACTAAACATCTCTTACTCCATCCTTCCTCTGTCATACACTATCAGTTCCTCTACCCAAGCCTATACACTTGAAAAATTTCTCTATCTGTTTCTACCCAAGTTCTTACTGGTAAGATCGCTCTGTTTCAGCTAGTCCTCTCCCCTGTTTGAGGATATCGCTGAAGGCTCCACAACTGCGACTTCACCAAAAATACCAGCTGCCGCTGAAGAAATAATCCCAGTCTTGGATTTGATCTCTGAGACTGATGAACCTGAAGAACAGACTCTCTCTCACAAACGCAGACCTTCCTTAGTTCCTCAAAAGCTAAGTGAAGAGAATCAGAAAAGAAGAGAGGAAATAATAAAGCGATTCGAGGATCAGCGAATCATTCTGAGGCGTGATCAACTTCCTTCAGTTCCTCCAAAGTTCAGAATTTCAAAAGCTGAATACAAGGAACACCTCAGAGCTGAACGCCTAATCGCTGAAAGAAAGGAAGCTGAAGAAAAAGACAGAGAATACGCCATCAAGCTTACTCAAGAATCTGTCAAAGACCCCAAGCTGAAACGTGTTCCCATTTAAGTCCAACGAAAGCTTTGGGAAGAAGCCCAGAAGATCGTGGAAAAGAAAACTGAAGTTTCTCAGACCACCCTGATCTGGTGTAAAGAGAAAATACACTTCAGATATCGTCCAGCGAAGATCAACAAGGTATTCATCTCTGGAAGAACCTCTATCGGAGTACCTATTGTTGACATCAAACTTTTCAGAGAAGATGGCCAATCTGAAGCCTTTCGCGCTGACACTGTAAAAAGGTATGGTCTCTCTGAATGGCTGGAGATGAGGTTAGCTATCCAATCGTCACAATCTAAGTACAAGGATCATTTCGAAAAGCTGATAAACAGACAGATCACTTGATATCTTCTTGTGTGGACATTCCTCCTCTTCCTGATCTTAAGCTGAAAAGAAAAATGGCCTCTCCAAAGAAGAAACGTCAAGATTCAAACTCAGGTCCTGTCATACGAAATGAAACTGGAATTTGTTTCTCTCGCGCTGAAGTGCTTGGTCCTGACCCTAATCTATCTGCCCTTGACATTTCTTTGCCACCATGTGAACTTTTCGTCCCTGGTAAAGTCATCAGTAATCCTTATGGAATATTCTTTCTCGACTACGACGGACGTAAATGTTTTCAACGAATCGCTGAGCTTCCAATCACTCCAATCGAACAGCTCAGAGATCTCATCTACTGGTGTGACTTCAGAAAAGACATTCAGGCACGACACCTAAAACCCTTGATCTTTGAAGAAGCGCTGAACAAAAGAAAACGAGGTGTAACGGTTCCTGACTGGATGATCCCCACTGAAAAGACCCTTGATGAACTTCTCATTAAGGAAGAACCTCTGTAAGCTGATAGGATCGCCTCTTTCATCTATTTTATCAGTTATCCTTTTGTACTTGTAATTTATTTCGCTCGTACTTGTAATCTTTCCTTTTCTCTTTGTAACCTGATTCAAAGTTTTAAAAGAAAGATTTCAGCGAATGTACTTTACTCCATCAGTACTGAAAAGATCCCAGAAAACAGTAAAAGGGACAAATATTTTATGAGTTCTTTTTATCCTTATGTTTTCATTAAATAGCAATTTTCTTTGTTGCTATGTCATAATCAAATAGGGGGAGATTGTTGATCCAAACCCTCAGTGATTTGATAATGACCCTCTCTTATACTTAGTGAAAATTGTAAGTAAACAATATGTATCAGAGTTTCACTATCGCTGATAAGTACTAAGATCTTCCAGTACCGCTGATAGGAACTCTCGCTCTTTAAGTTAAACATTCAGCGAAACTGTTCACCATTAATGCTCTGAGTCTGTTCAGTCATTATGATGATCGCTGATAAGTTAGTTGTTTACTTATGATCCCTGAAGACAAGTTTCACGTCAACAAAGGTTCTACGCTGAAGTCGAAGATCAAGCTCAAGAACCAGCGACAAGTCTCCTAATGAACTGATGCGGATCAGCGAAGACTCAGATTTGTCCACTCAACGTGAAGTATCAAGTACAAGACTTCAGCTATCGCTGAACTTTATCATTCGCTGAATAGAAAATGATAATCGCTGAATCAACGAAAGCTGATCATGAAGTCCTCCGTACAAAGTACTTTTATCTTAACCACCCTTGCACGCCTCCGTACGAAATGTCAGAAAAGAACCTCCGAAAATCTGAAATCGTACAACCACTCTGATACTACACTGTTCATCCTTACGGCTACTAAGGTTGTCAACAAAAGTCAATGACATGCAACCAACCAGCTGATGACACGTGTAAAGTATATACTGACTTGCATTAAATGCATGCAGTATATAAAGAGATGAACTCACTTCTTTTGAAGTAACTTGCTAACTCTGGACAAGTTCAAATCTCTTATCTCAGATAGGTTATTATTAGTAATTTCCTTATCTCTCTTAGTGCAAGAAATCTTAGTGTTCCAACTTGTTCAGATTTAGGTTTATCCTTAATCTTGTTTCCGCAACAAGCTGTAAATTGATAATGATTTATCAATAAACAATTTAGAAAAGTAAAATCTGTGTGTTTGTATTCCACCCCCCCCCCCCCCTCTACAAACTTGTATAGGCCTTCGGGACCAACAAATTGTCTATTGAATCCGCGGATGACCCGCGGACATCTGCCCTTCGTGGACGTCCGACCTTGTGCCCCTGCGGATGTCCGCAAGTCCCAAAATTCATTTTCCAAATTTTTTGGGGTGTTACAATCCTCCCAACCTTAGAATGATTCCGTCCTCGAAATCTAGGTCATTTACAACCAAAGGCTAACGAACTCAACGCCGACCATAATCCATCAACTTCCATCTGGAATCTAAATTTCCCCCACACAGACTGCTAAGACAAACCTCAAGCAAACTCTTACCAACAATGTCCTCTCAGGTACACTGTGCTTATGTCCGGGAGAACACTCCATCAACTGGAGTGACTCCAGATCAGACAATTTCGGTCGTCTCCCAACCTTAGATGTTCCATACTTCCCCGATTGCGGTTCCAAACTCTAAATCAATCCAAGGTTTGTTCACTATCGAACCCAACAGAATCTCCAATTCCGATTGTTCCTACTGCTAACTGTCGTTTAATTCCAATGAGCCCTAATAGACTCCAAGACCTACGGTCGTCACTGACCCAACGATTATACAACTCCAAGAATCCGTCCAATCATTAATCCTCAAACCGACAGGTTCTTTTACCACACACGAAAGTTATTCCACTAAAACTACTCATCATAATTGAGCATCTTAAGATTACTACAACCATTATCATTATTTCTTTAAAATTGGACTACACCCTCCGAATACGCTAACAATTTTCGACCTCGAACCCAAAAGGTTGACACATACCACTAAGCTTTGAACTCTAACAGAACTCCACACACGAGTTCCGTTCGCCGAGAATTCCCACAAAATTAGGGTTATCAACCCAGTGTCTAAAGGGTCCTTCATGCGAAAATTGTCCAAGACCCAAAACAAGGTTTCCGACAAAAACGGTTACACTAACCTTAAAATACGATACCGCGAATCTAACCCTTCAGTTACAACAAATACATCGACTCTGCCATCGATACCATCCGGCCTATAGCACCATCACGCGTCGAAACACCCAACTTTTCATAGTCGAAGTCCTACTCACACTTACTCTTAACTGGGTTACTTAACCTTTCGAAGGTCCTAATGAGTTCAAGGTTCTCAAATGAATTATTTAACAAATATGCCAATCAAAAACTTTTTATAAAAATTTTCAACACAAAGATTTTCATATCAAATTAATCGTACGCATAAAAACTACTACTATCAGTTCGGTAGTCGCGCAAAAATGGACACACTCGTCCCACATATGAAAATCATATTGAAAACTATTTCATCGTAGTTTAGATTGTTAACAAAAATGCAAAAGCGTAATAAACAACTTCTTTGAAATAAACCGCTACGGTCCTAATATGGATTGATTCATGTCATGCACGTAAAGTAACTGTCTACTTCAATTAGTGTGCAACAAAAGGTTTGCACGTGCTTCGAAAGAAGTTTAAACGGCATTCGACTCCAAAATTCCTCTTTAACCATAAAATGGCATGGAACAAGGTTTGCCAACAAAATTTGCGTGCGTCAGTTTATTTCACAAAAACGATGAAACGATTCAGAAGTACACTTTGCCCTTCGCGGATGCCCGGCCTTGTGCCCCTGCGGACGCCCGCAAGTCCCAAAATTCATTTTCCAATTTTTTTGGGGTGTTACACTTTACAACCAAAAAAGGGAATCACTTACCGGCTACCCAGGTAACTGGTAATAGTTGTTGAGTTGTATTTTTATTTATTTTGTTTAATTAATTGGAGACATTATGTGGAAAGTTAAAATCGGCCCAAATGAAATCCTGTAACACCCTCGAATTGGGAGAGCAACTAAATAAAAATTTTATAAAGCATTATCACTTAAGGGATAAAATTTCTTCTACAAGCCATTCTTGGAATTACCTCAAGATAAACATAATACCTCTCACAATTAATAATTCAAATCATACTAGGTGACCAAATAAAGTCGGGTGTTACTTAACACAATTACAAGTTGTTAATCCCCCAAAATACGTGCGGAAGACTTCACTAAGCAATTCACTTCTCGAGCACACTACAAGCACTCGTCTCATCACCGTGTCACTAGAACTACTTCCCAACCGGAACTTGTTGCACATGCCGACAAATA
Organism: Saussurea involucrata; assembly: GCA_033807775.1. Lineage (NCBI taxonomy): Eukaryota > Viridiplantae > Streptophyta > Magnoliopsida > Asterales > Asteraceae > Saussurea > Saussurea involucrata. The sequence continues at coordinate 38,095,383 of CM066314.1, read as the reverse complement.
AAAAAGGTTAGGCTAACACCTAGTGAGTTCAAGAGTTTTATCATGACCATATAAATTCATAAAACGAGAGAGATGCAATTTAAGTCATGAGTTCAAAAGAATTTACTTTAGATGCAAATCACCCATTTTCCAACCCACACAAATCGCGTGCTGAAAGCTTTAATATAAAATGATTCTCAAAATGGACTCATCCCAAAACCAACATGAAAAGTGAAATAGCATTTGATTTCCAAAACGGTTGAATTCATAAATAAATCGCTATTATTCCAAACATCCCAAACATGGGAGAAGCATAACCCATAACTCACATAGCGTGGAAAACAATCCATATAAAGATGATACGTCACCGAAAACATGGATAAAAACAAATACCCAAAACAACACCTTTCGGTGACGGGGGAGGCCCGTTTACATTGCACGTGACGGAACACAAAAGTGGGTCACATACTATGCAACAAAACAAACGCGTGGACTACTCTCATAATACTAAGCCCAATCACTCCAGATCTATTGCCCGCGAGACTTGGGAGCCCCCAATTTCAACCACTCCAGGTCTATACATTGGGTCACTCCAAATCCACAAAAAAGCACATTGGGATTACACCTTACTGTCCATGGGACGTAGTCCGACCATATAGGCCCACACCTTACTTACCATGGAACCCGATGCCTATCCCATGCCAAGTACATCTGGAATTACACCTTACTGCCCATGGGACGACGCACGACCATATAGGCCCACGTCTTACTTACCACGGAACCCGATGCCTATTTCGTGCTACAATAAGAGAAACTAGCGTCTCATCATTAAACGTAAAACTCAAGTGCCTATGTATCCATAGCTAATAAGGTCTAAAACATTTCATGACCCCAAACGAATGAACAAATGCATTCAAAACATGTAATTCCCCAATAAACATAAATCATGACCAAAACTCGACTTTAAGCTATCAAAACTGGACAAATGTCCCAAAGACTTAACAAAATCCATTACCGAGTCATAAGCTCGACTAACTTAAAAGATCAATCATGAAAAGTCATAAAGTGAAATTAAGCGAAGCAACACACGCACCTTTGTCAATAAATATTTCAAGTCCATGAAAAACCCGAAACAAAACCTTGGGTTGGGACAACCCTCTTTTCCAAAGGGACTCACCCGTTACATTTTCAAATCGTCTCATAACGTACTAAATGCATATTTCCAAAATATACACAAAATGCATTTTCATATCAAATAGACTTCCTTTATAAAATGAATCATCAACACATTTTCTTTTATGATTTATCTATCAAATTTCCCAAAAATTCCAAATGTAGGTGTTTTACAATATTTACAACAATAAATACTTCAAAAAGTCAAAACCCACCAAATAACTCAACCATTGATAATTTTCATGTAAAACACATAAGTACTTGGAAAAATAACATTTTTGGCATGTACAAAGTTTTCACAAAACAACTTGAACTCACCTTGCTAGATTTAGGCTAAATCTAGATTTCCCCCAAACGTAAGCTCCTTTGAAGAAACACAAATCTTCAAGCCCAAATCTTCCAAAAACCTAGATCCACAAGTTTCCAACCATAAATATTTACATCCAACCATAAGGAATCATTCCCTAAACATTTTACATCAAGATCTCAACTTATACCAAAACCCTAACTTCCATAGATGAAGAGAAGAGAAGGTTACCTTACCACAACTTGAATCCATCAACAAAACATCTCTGAGGTTACCAAAATATGGTTTGGGAAGTGAAGATGAACCCACAAATGGGTATTTAAAGAAAACCCCAAATAGCTCAACAATGGTGGAAATGATGAAGAAGATGAATATCTTGAAGCCTTGGAACCATAGAAGCTTGATTCATCAAACCCACTTGGGTGTTCTTGAAGAAAAGGGAGATGGAAGAGAGAAAATGGAGGATTTAGGGTTTTGGGGAGGGAAAATTGAGTGGGAGAGGAGAGAGATCTGATTTGGGGTTGTGAAAAATGAAATAAGGGAAGAGAGTAGGACAAGTCTTAAAAGAAACCAAAATATCTCATCAGGGCTATCACGGACGTCCGACTTAAACACCATACGGACGTCCGGCCTTTGAGCTGGTCTGCACCCATGAATCCTTTGTTGCTTCCGCAGACGACCCGCGGACTTTCGCGCATCGCGGACGTCTGGCCTTGCGCCCATGCGGACGTCCGCAAGTCCAAAATTCCGTTTTTCCTAAAATTTCGGGGTGTTACAATCCTTCCAACCTTAGAATGATTCCGTCCTCGAAATCTAGATCCCTTACAAATAAAGGCTATCCAATTCAACACCTTCCACGTTCCATTAGCTTCCAACTGAAATCCAACTCTTTCACGCAGAACTGTTAAGACAGACTTCATACGAACCCTTACCAACAATGTCCACTTAGGTACATTATACTCAAGTCCGGGTGAACGCGCCACCTACTACAGTAACTCCCAGCCAAGTGACTTCGGTTGTCTCCCAACCTTAAGTGTTCCATACTTCGCCAACGGCAGATCCTAACTCCCAGACAATCCATTTCCACATGTTCTTAAACTTTCTTTCCAAATCAGTCCAAGATTTGATTCCTATCGAAATCAACCCAAACCTCTGAATCCCAAATGTTCCCGCTACTGAACTAGCATTTACTCCTAACGATTCCATTAAACTCCAATACCGACGGTCATCACTGACACATCGATTACCCAACCCCCAAGGATACGTTCAATTATCAATTATCCAACCGACAGATTCTTTTACCACACAAGGAAGGTTATCCCACTAACTCACTTATCACAATTGAACATCTTAAGATCACTACAACCATTACCATTATTCCTTTAAAATCGGACTACAATCCTCCGAATACACTAACGGTGCTTGGCCTCAAATCCAAAAAGTTGACACCTAGTTATACCACCAAGCTTTGAACCACAACATGTAACATCCAAAATTTTGTTGTTATTATTTTAATAAGATTTAGAATGTATTTGTATTTGGAGTAACCTTGAATTATATAGAGTATTATAATTCAATTAGGGTTAAAATACAAATGTTGAAAGTTTAAAGATTTCTTTTGAGAATATTAAACTTAAGGGTTATTATTATGAGTTTTATTTATGTATAAGGTGTGTATGTCTTTTCTTTGAAAGTTAAGGGTGCATTTGGTAAATACTCTTATGACTCATGTTAACTAATGAGGAGGTGGCAATCATCTAGTCATTAAGACTAATTGTGAGTATGAGTTTGTGTGAGTGTGTGATATTTGTGTGTGTTATGGTTTGAGAGAAAGAAAAACCGAGAGAGAGAAAGGAATCGAGAAGAAGGAGAAGAAAAAGGGAAACAAAGATTTCAGTTGGGTTTTGAAGTAATTGAAGACATCAAAAAGGTAAACCATTCTTAACTTTTATGTTTATAATTGTTAGATAAGTTTAGAAATGGGTTTTTATGATAAATAGATGTTTTGGGAAATTTGAGTACATGAGTAGGTGTAGTTTATAACCTTAAACATATCTGCACATTTTCAGAAACATACATAGAGTAAAAGTACAAAATCTGGGTTTAAGAATGAACTTAGTAGACTGAGACTTGGATGAACATCATCGAAGTCGCAACCTTGAGTTGCGACATTCATGATTGTCGCAATGGGCAGTTGCGACTCAGTAGTGAAGTCGTAGTAGACAGTTGCGACTTGGAGTTGGAGTCGCAACAGTTGATTGCGATTTGGTACTGTAGTCGCAACAGTTGACTGCGACTTGGAGTTGAGATCGCAATAGAAGGCTGCGACTTGGGTTGGAATCGCAATGGTGAGTTGCGATTTGAAGTTGGAATCGCAATAGTGAGTTGCGACTTGGCTTAGTGTATTGCGACTTGAGATGTAATTTTAAGAGATTAAGGATTCTTAGCTGTGAAGGGTTCTGTTTTATAAATTAATATCAGTATATATGTAAATTGGATATTACAGTAAACTGTGATAGTGAAGAAAGGAGTCCCTACGAGTTTAAAAAGAATTAAAAGAAGTGTGATTTCATATCAGGTGAGTTTATTCAACTCTCTTTAAAATTCAGTTATTTATATTGAAATAGATGTTTTATATGTATGCTTGAATATGTTTATAAAGACTTGATTAAGTCAGAGATAAGTCCAAGAGGGCGATTAAAAAGTTATACTATAAATGATCCCCGAGCTAAATTGCTATGAGGGGATAGTTAAGAAGTTGATGAACCGAAGTTATGAATATTCCTTATAATGATTATTTGCTATATGCAATCTGTTATATGATTATGAACTCTAAATACGATTTTGCGGCTATATTATGACAGATTATAAAGACCTATCTATGAGTCCGAAATGTAGATAACATTTGAGATGTTGATCCCCGTGATAAATTGCAGAGAGGAGATAGTTAAGAGATTGTGAAGAGGAGCTAATAATATATTCTTTATATTTTTGTATATATAGAATATGTTTAGAGAAATGATATATTGTATGTCGTACGCATATAATAGTATCAGTTATTATATTTATATATTATGTGCTTTTACTAAAAAAATAGGCATCCGGTCATCGAGGGCACTTGGGTACGGTATAATGGGAACCGATTACTCGCCATAGACCAAAGGGGTGTAATTTTTAGTAATTGGGTGTACCTTGAATCATGAGTCCCGATTGAGTATCGCGATATTATAATCCCATTGGGACCATTGATTATGAGGTGGAATGTGGAATAGGCAGATTTTGATTTGTAATTCCCATTTCGATTTTGGAAGATCGGAGATTTCCATTGTTATAGGGAAGCTCGGAGATTTCCCAGTGATGAGAGGAAGATTAGAGATAGGCATAAAGTAATTTGTAATCTCTAGTTCCTGATTAAGAAATAAGCAGGTTTTGACTTGTAATTCCTTGTGTAAAGAGGATTAACTGTGAATCTGAGATAATTCGTAATAAACTCTTAAATTTGCTGTTATGATTAGATGAGTTAGTCGTAAGTATAGGAGTGGGGTAGATTCCCCGATTTGGAAAGGAGTTGTCGTACGGTAAGATGGGTGAGGACAGGTTTGAGTTATCTGTTCATATTTTAATTATTAAATTTTATTTTGATTTGAGTATTCTCACTAGGCGAAAGCCTAATGTTTCAAGTTGAATCTTCTTACCAGGTACAAGCTCCGGGAAGTAGCGAGAATAAGAGAATAGAACTTTTGAAAAGATTTAAACTTAGAGATAACAAAGGATCTAGTTATTCTTTGAAGCTTTTGGGACAGTTGTTTAGATAACTTGATTAATCTGATTGTTATGATGTGATTAGATTAATAAGTTATTTAAGTAATGTCGTTTGTACATAGAAACCTTACATTTGATCCTCAGGTTATATAAGTTTGAAGTTTTTGATCATAACTTGTAGTAAATTTTAAGGTTTAAATTGACCCTGTTTTTAGGGTGTTTCAATATGGTATCAGAGCTTTAGTTTAAGCGAACTAGGTATGAATTTGAGATACCTAGACTTAAGCTGAGATGAAATAAGTTATGATCTGCGAGATATGGGTAGAAGTACTAAGATTGGGTAGTCTTAGAGTCGACAGAAATACGCGAAGTTGGTACTGTAACAATGGTAATGAGAATTCTCATGTATGATATGTTCGCAATTTCAATTAGCTACTGTTATTATGAATATATTGTTACACAAGCATACTTGTTTCTAAATTGTTACAGTGACTGATTAGCGGTAAAGTATGTATTGTATGTTTAGTTGTATAAACCATTAAATGATGAGTATTCTTTTGTGCTCATCAGAACAATGGTGAATACACCCCCGAGGTCTCCAAATTCTTCGATGAATAGGAATTGGTTAGACGATGCTGGAGAGAGACAAACTGGATTAGGCGGAATTCCTGATACGCCAACAGATTTTCTTTCCTTAGGAGGAATGCGAAGTCGAGTACATCCAGGAGGTACCAGTGCGGCTGATCAAACGTCGTCAGATTCAGGTATGGAAGGACGAATAATGGATAATGTGACTCGATTGATGAATGCTTCAATGGAAAGGCAAGCAGAGATGATGAATACTGTGATGGGGAGACAGGCATAGATGTTTACAAAGATGTTCAATGATCGCAATGTGGAACCAAGACGAACAGTGGTTGATACTAGTGTGATAAATCCGACTGTAAATCCAGGAGCAGAGACAGAAAGGAGGGTTGAAAGAAATTGTTCCTACAAAACGTTTCTAAGTTGTAAACCGCCAGAATTCAAGGGGGACGAAAATCCAGTGGATTGTATGAACTGGATAAGAGAGATCGAGCAAGCTTTTCGATCTTGTGAATGTAATGATGAAAGATCCAAGGTTAGATTTGGGTCGCAAATGTTGCGTGGAAAGGCGTTGCAGTGGTGGAATGTGTTGTCATCAACTGTGACGGAAGCAGCTCTAAACTCAGTCACTTGGAATCAGTTTAAAGCAAAGATTTTAGAAGAATATTGTAACGAACACGAGATGGACCAAATTGAAGAAGAGTTCCGGAATATCAAGAAGGGTAATATGACGGTGAGGAAATATACCGAAGTCTTTATGGAAAAGCTGAATCTTGTGGGGCACGTGGCTCCAACGGAGAAAGATAAGATTAAATATTACCTGAAAGGTCTACCGGCAGATATGATGACAAGGGTTCGCGGTTCGAAATCTGCCACTTTGAGGGAGACGATTGAAGAAACAAAGGTGATAGAAGAAATGTATGTGAAAGACAAGTAGGAGAAAGCGCAAGTTGGAGAAAAGAGAAAGTGGGAGGGTCGTTCAGAACCTTCTCAGAAATTAAGGTTATTCGGAAAGAACATTCGTAATGATTCCCGTAGGGAACCGAGTTGGTGTTCAAAATGCAAAAGTAAACATTTTGGCCAATGCCGAGTGGTCGGAAATCAGTGTTTCAAATGTGGAAAGATGGGGCATATGGCAACAAATTGTACAATGTCGGGGTCAGCTTGTTTTGAATGCCAGCAGCCGGGTCATTTTCGGAAAGATTGTCCGAAGTTGAAGAGAGGAGGAGATCAGGGAAGAAAGTTGGTTATTCCCAAGCCAACCGGTCGTGCATTCCAAATGACTGCTGATGAAGCGAAAGGATCAAAAGACGTGGTCTCGGGTACATTTCTTATAAACTCTATTCCTGCACGTGTGTTGTTTGATAGTGGTGCAAACTATTCTTTTGTATCCAAGTTGTTTCAACGTAAGTTAGCTATGCCTATCACTACTTTAGGAGATGCCCTAGTAGTTGAAATAGCTAATGGAGTCCAGTATTTGGTTAAGGAAAGCCTGGTCGATTGTAAAATTGTGATAGAGGGAACATAATTTCCTATTAACTTGTTGTTAATGGAAATTGGGAGTTTTGATATTGTTGTGGGGATGGACTGGTTGAGCAATAACCAGGAAGAAATTATGTGTGCAAAGAAGCTGATCCGAATTCCAATGGGTGATAAAGACGATGTATTCGTATTTGGAGAGAAACAGGAAGGAGATGTTCCTTTGATTTCAGTGATGAAGGCGCGTAATGCTTATCGAAAGGGTGTTGGTCTTTTTTAGCCTATGTCATTGATACAAAGTTAGAAAAGAAAATTGTTCAAGATATCAACGTGGTGCGTGAATTTCCGGATGTATTCCCGGATGATCTTCCAGGTTTACCAGTTGAAATTCAAGTGGAGTTTCGTATCGACATTATTCCTGGATCGGCACCGATTGCACGAGCACCTTATCGTTTAGCACCTGCTGAAATGAAAGAGATGATGACTCAGCTTCAGGAGTTATTAGATAAGGGTTTCGTAAGACCGAGTTCCTCACCTTGGGGAGCTCCAATTTTATTCGTTAAGAAGAAAGATGGTACCATGAGAATGTGTATTGATTACCGGGAGTTAAATAAGGTAACCATTAAGAACAAGTATCCGCTTCCGAGGATTGATGATTTATTTGATCAACTCCAAGGTGCGGGATGCTTTTCAAAGATAGATTTAAGATCAGGATATCATCAAGTTCGAGTAAGAGATGAAGATGTTTTGAAAACGGCGTTTAGAACCAGATATGGGCATTATGAGTTTCTTGTAATGCCATTCGGGTTGACGAATGCTCCTGCTGTATTTATGGACTTAATGAACAGAGTGTGTCGACCATTTTTGGATAAGTTCGTCATTGTGTTTATTGATGACATACTTATCTATTCAAAGACCGAAGAAGATCATGAACAACATCTTCGTGAAGTCTTAGAAGTTTTAAGAAGGGAGAAACTATACGCAAAGTTTTCGAAGTGTGAGTTTTGGTTGAAGGAGGTGCAGTTTCTAGGTCATGTAATTACTTCGGAGGGAGTTAAAGTAGATCCATCAAAAATTGAAGCAATGACAAATTGGGAGACACCTAGAAGTGCATCTGAAATTAGGAGTTTCTTGGGATTAGCAGGTTACTATAGAAGGTTCATAAAGGATTTTTCGAAGATTGCGTCTGCTTTGACTTTATTAACTAGAAAGAATGAGAAGTTTGTTTGGACGGAGAAACAGGAAACAGCTTTCAGAACTTTACGTCAAAAATTGTGTGAAGCACCTATTCTTGCCCTACCAGAGGGAACAGAAGATTTTGTTGTGTATAGTGATGCTTCAAAGATGGGTTTAGGATGTGTACTAATGCAAAGGGGCAAAGTGATTGCCTATGCTTCAAGACAGCTTAAAGAGCATGAAAAGAATTATCCTACCCATGATTTAGAGTTAGCAGCGGTTGTGTTTGCTTTGAAGCTGTGGCGACATTATTTGTATGGAACAAGGTGCACTCTTTATACTGATCATAAAAGTTTACAACATGTTTTTGATCAAAAAGAGTTGAACATGCGGCAACGACGCTGGTTAGAATTACTTAAGGATTATGACTGCGAATTGCATTACCATCCTGGTAAAGCAAATGTCGTAGCTGATGCCTTAAGTAGAAAAGAATATGGTGGGTGTTTGAAATCAATAAATGCTAGAGTTGATGTGACATCAAGTTTGATGGAAAAGGTAAAAGAAGCACAAGTGGAGGCTTTGCGAGAGGAAAATTTGAAAGAGGAAGTGATGAGCAAACAACATCTTCAGTTGACTGAAGATGGTCGTGGAATTAAGTTATTTCAAGGAAGAGTTTGGGTGCCTAAAATCGGAGGAAATCGAGAGTTGATTCTCGAAGACGCTCATAGATCTAAGTATTCCATTCACCCTAGGAGTACGAAGATGTATCGAGATCTGAAATTGCATTATTGGTGGCCGGCAATGAAAGTAGATGTGGCTCGAAAGGTAGAAATATGTACAACATGTTCGTTGGTGAAAGCTGAACATCATAAACCTTACGGAAGTTTACAATCCTTGGAAATTCCGGAATGGAAGTGGGAGAAGATTACCATGGACTTTGTGACGAAGTTACCAAAGACGCAAAAAGGTAACGACACAATATGGGTAATCGTGGATAGATTAACTAAGAGTGCTCATTTTCTAGCAATGAAAGAGGCATCACCAATTGAGAAATTGGCAAAGCTGTATATTGATGAAGTGGTGTCAAGGCATGGTATACCGGTGTCGATAGTGTCAGATCGTGATAGTCGGTTTACCTCAAGATTTTGGCAATCACTGCAAGAAGAATTGGGTACTAAAGTTAATTTGAGTACTGCTTTTCATCCACAGACTGATGGGCAGAGTGAGCGGACCATTCAAACTTTGGAAGATATGCTCAGGTGTTGTGTTTTAGATTTTGGTGGTAACTGGGATACGCATCTACCATTAGTAGAATTTGCGTATAACAATAGTTATCATTCGAGTATCGGAAGAGCACCCTTCGAAACATTGTATGGTCGAAAGTGTAGGACTCCGGTATGTTGGTTAGAAGCCGGAGAGAAACAATTTGCTGGTCCAGAATTGGTACAGCAAACAGCGGATAAAGTGAAAGAAATTCGGCAGCATATGAAAGCAGCCCAAGATAGACAGAAAAGTTATGCTGACCCGAAACGGAGACCAAAGGAATTTCAAGTTGGGGAGCGCGTGATGCTCAAAGTATCCCCATGGAAAGGTGTGATAAGGTTTGGAATGCGTGGGAAGTTGAGTCCTCATTTTCTAGGACCTTTCACCATTATTGAGAAAATTGGGTTACAAGCCTACAAGTTAGATCTTCCGCCAGAATTGGAAGGGGTTCATAATACCTTCCACGTATGTTATCTTCGGAAGTGTTTGGCCGAAGAGGAAGATGTGATTCCACTCACTGATGTGAGAATAGATGAAAAGAGCCGATGTGTAGAAGAACCAGAGGCAATTTTGGGAAGATCGGTTAGAAAGCTACGTAGTGGTAAAGAGGTAGCTATGTTGAAAGTACAGTGGAAACACCATAGAGGTACTAATGTAACTTTAGAGTCAGAAAAGAGTATGAGGGATAGGTATCCTCGTTTGTTTACCTGACTTTGATTTCGGGGACGAAATCATTTTCAAGTTGGGGAGTATTGTAACATCCAAAATTTTGTTGTTATTATTTTAATAAGATTTAGAATGTATTTGTATTTGGAGTAACCTTGAATTATATAGAGTATTATAATTCAATTAGGGTTAAAATACAAATGTTGAAAGTTTAAAGATTTCTTTTGAGAATATTAAACTTAAGGGTTATTATTATGAGTTTTATTTATGTATAAGGTGTGTATGTCTTTTCTTTGAAAGTTAAGGGTGCATTTGGTAAATACTCTTATGACTCATGTTAACTAATGAGGAGGTGGCAATCATCTAGTCATTAAGACTAATTGTGAGTATGAGTTTGTGTGAGTGTGTGATATTTGTGTGTGTTACGGTTTGAGAGAAAGAAAAACCGAGAGAGAGAAAGGAATCGAGAAGAAGGAGAAGAAAAAGGGAAACAAAGATTTCAGTTGGGTTTTGAAGTAATTGAAGACATCAAAAAGGTAAACCATTCTTAACTTTTATGTTTATAATTGTTAGATAAGTTTAGAAATGGATTTTTATGATAAATGGATGTTTTGGGAAATTTGAGTACATGAGTAGGTGTAGTTTATAACCTTAAACATATCTGCACATTTTCAGAAACATACATAGAGTAAAAGTACAAAATCTGGGTTTAAGAATGAACTTAGTAGACTGAGACTTGGATGAACATCATCGAAGTCGCAACCTTGAGTTGCGACATTCATGATTGTCGCAATGGGCAGTTGCGACTCAGTAGTGAAGTCGCAGTAGACAGTTGCGACTTGGAGTTGGAGTCGCAACAGTTGACTGCGATTTGGTACTGTAGTCGCAACAGTGGACTGCGACTTGGAGTTGAGATCGCAATAGAAGGCTGCGACTTGGGTTGGAATCGCAATGGTGAGTTGCGATTTGAAGTTGGAATCGCAATAGTGAGTTGCGACTTGGCTTAGTGTATTGCGACTTGAGATGTAATTTTAAGAGATTAAGGATTCTTAGCTGTGAAGGGTTCTGTTTTATAAATTAATATCAGTATATATGTAAATTGGATATTACAGTAAACTGTGATAGTGAAGAAAGGAGTCCCTACGAGTTTAAAAAGAATTAAAAGAAGTGGGATTTCATATCAGGTGAGTTTATTCAACTCTCTTTAAAATTCAGTTATTTATATTGAAATAGATGTTTTATATGTATGCTTGAATATGTTTATAAAGACTTGATTAAGTCAGAGATAAGTCCAAGAGGGCGATTAAAAAGTTATACTATAAATGATCCCCGAGCTAAATTGCTATGAGGGGATAGTTAAGAAGTTGATGAACCGAAGTTATGAATATTCCTTATAATGATTATTTGCTATATGCAATCTGTTATATGATTATGAACTCTAAATACGATTTTGCGGCTATATTATGACAGATTATAAAGACCTATCTATGAGTCCGAAATGTAGATAACATTTGAGATGTTGATCCCCGTGATAAATTGCAGAGAGGAGATAGTTAAGAGATTGTGAAGAGGAGCTAATAATATATTCTTTATATTTTTGTATATATAGAATATGTTTAGAGAAATGATATATTGTATGTCGTACGCATATAATAGTATCAGTTATTATATTTATATATTATGTGCTTTTACTAAAAAAATAGGCATCCGGTCATCGAGGGCACTTGGGTACGGTATAATGGGAACCGATTACTCGCCATAGACCAAAGGGGTGTAATTTTTAGTAATTGGGTGTACCTTGAATCATGAGTCCCGATTGAGTATCGCGATATTATAATCCCATTGGGACCATTGATTCTGAGGTGGAATGTGGAATAGGCAGATTTTGATTTGTAATTCCCATTTCGATTTTGGAAGATCGGAGATTTCCATTGTTATAGGGAAGATCAGAGATTTCCCAGTGATGAGAGGAAGATTAGAGATAGGCATAAAGTAATTTGTAATCTCTACTTCCTGATTAAGAAATAAGCAGGTTTTGACTTGTAATTCCTTGTGTAAAGAGGATTAACTGTGAATCTGAGATAATTCGTAATAAACTCTTAAATTTGCTGTTATGATTAGATGAGTTAGTCGTAAGTATAGGAGTGGGGTAGATTCCCCGGTTTGGAAAGGAGTTGTCGTACGGTAAGATGGGTGAGGACAGGTTTGAGTTATCTGTTCATATTTTAATTATTAAATTTTATTTTGATTTGAGTATTCTCACTAGGCGAAAGCCTAATGTTTCAAGTTGAATCTTCTTACCAGGTACAAGCTCCGGGAAGTAGCGGGAATGAGAGAAGAGAACTTTTGAAAAGATTCAGACTTAGAGATAACAAAGGATCTAGTTATTCTTTGAAGCTTTTGGGACAGTTGTTTAGATAACTTGATTAATCTGATTGTTATGATGTGATTAGATTAATAAGTTATTTAAGTAATGTCGTTTGTACATAGAAACCTTACATTTGATCCTCAGGTTATATAAGTTTGAAGTTTTTGATCATAACTTGTAGTAAATTTTAAGGTTTAAATTGACCCTGTTTTTAGGGTGTTTCACAACAGAACTCAACACACGACTTTCATTCGTCGAGCATTCTTACAAAACCAAGGCTATCAATATGGTGTCCATAAGGTCCTACACGCCTTATGCGAAAATTGACCTAGACCCAAAACAAAGTTGCCAACAAGACGGTCACCACCAACCTTAACAGGAAATACCACGAGTCTAACCTTCCAATTACAAGATACGTCGACTCCACAAACGGCACTACTTGGCCTACGGTACCAACACATATAATAATTAGTATACTTATTGATTAATTTAATAATTAAAGTATCAAAACATTTAATATTTTTTATTTTTCAGACGTAATTATGAATTTGGTCCTTAGGGTTTGTGTAACACCCTAAAAACAGGGCTAATTTAAACCTTAAAATTTCACAAGTTATGATCAAATAACGCCAAACTTATATAACAAGAGGATCAACAGTAAGGTTTTTATATACAATAGACATCTACTCAAATAACCTATTAATCTAATGGTTACATCAAAATCAGATTAACTAGGTTATCTAATCATCTGTCCCAAAATAACAAAAGAATAACTAGATCCTCTGTCATCTCCAAGTTTGAGTCTTTCAAAAATTTCTCATCTCACATCCCAGCTTACTTCCCGGAGCTTGTACCTGATAAGAAAATTCAACTTGGAACATTAGGCTTTCGCCTAGTGAGAATATTCAAATCAAATTAAAAATTAACAATTAAAATCTCAACAGATAAATCAAACCTGTTCTCGCCCATCTTACCGTACAACAACTCTTTTCAACACTGGGAATCTACCCCACTCCCATACTTATGACTAATTCGTCTAGCCATAATAATACTATTAAGAGTTTACCATAAATCATCCCAGATTTAGAGTCAATACTCTTATCCAAGAAATTACAAGTCAAAACCTGCCTATTTCTTAATCCGGAAGTAGAGATTACAAATTACTTTATGTCTATCTCAAATCTTCCTTTCACTACTGGGAAATCTCCTATCTTCCCTAAAAATGGAAATCTCCGATCTTCCATTCGAAATGGGAATTACAAATCAAAATCTGCCTATTCCACATTTCATATCCTTCCCACCTCAGAATCAATGGCCCCAATGGGATTAATATATCGCGATACTCAATCGGGACCCCCGATGATTCAAGGTACACTCAATCACTAAAAATTACATCCCTTTGGTCAATGGCTAGTAATCGGTTCCCATTTTACCGTACTAAGGTGCCCCCGATGACCGGATGCCTATTTTTAGTAATCACAACATAATACCTAAGTATTATACTCTTACTATCGTATGTGCATAACATACCATATATTTATTCCAAAACATATTCTTAAGTTCATATCCAAGATCTATTACCAAAATCTGTAAACTGACACTTTTTATCCAACTCCCGGTATTCCCAACTCCCAGTATCCCAACTCCCGGTATCTCACTCCCGGTATTCCCACTCCCAGTATCCCAATTCCCGGTAGTCCCACTCCCGGTATTACCACTCCCGGTATCCCAATTCCCGGTAGTCCCACTCCCGGTATTCCCACTTCCGGTAGTCCCACTCCCGGTATCCCAACTCCCGGTAGTCCCACTCCCGGTATCCCAACTCCCGGTAGTCATGTACCGGGACTTCACCGGAACTCATAAGTACCGGGCTTTCATGTACCGGGACTACGTACAGTTTTATTCCAACAAGTCCACAAATCGATTTAAAACATAAAATCAGTTCAATCTACTCATCAATTAAGTTCTACTAACACGTTAAGACACACATAATACACATCTATTTCAACATTAATTGCTGAATTTTAAAGAGAGTTGAATAAACTCACCTGTATGAAATCTGAACACAGTGCAGTTCTTCAAACTCCAAATTAAGCTTCCCAGAACAGTTCTAAACAAATAATTATGCAATTAACTATCTTCCTTACAAGAAATCAGTAAAACAACTTCAACTTCTTACCACAATTTCTCCAAAATCAGACTTCCTTTCTTCTGTTTCTTTTCTCTTTCACAGCTCTCTCTCGATTCTCTCTGTTTGTTTTTAATAAAGTGACCGACTCTTTCTTAATATCTCAGTATTAAGAAACTCAACTTTCCAACAATAACCATTTAACCCCTCAAGTTAAATTTCACATTTAACTTTATACTTTAACCAAATTACAAACTTAACCCCAAAGTTCATAATTATAATTTACAAAAATAATACAACGGAAATTCGAGATGTTACAGTTTGTGTGGTTATTATGAAATTGGTCCTCGAGAAAAAACAAAAAAGGACGAAAATGCCATCAAGGTTAACGGAGGCCTTCGATGACCGTTAGAGGGAGGGACCAAATCGTTACAAAATGACATAAGACGAGTCATAATTTGTAATAATAAAGTTTAGAGAGCATTTTCGTAAAAGCCATCAAATCACAATGACCAACTCCTTAATTAATTATATTATTTCATTACTATTAAAATTTAAAATATTAAGAGTAAATTACGTTTTTAGCCCATGTGATTGTTAAAGTGGATTTCGTCCCTATGATTTTGAAATTTTAGCTTGTGTCCTTATAGGTTGCAACTTATTTCTATTTTCGTCCCTGAGATTAATTACTACTCTTAAGTATG
Organism: Saussurea involucrata; assembly: GCA_033807775.1. NCBI lineage: Eukaryota > Viridiplantae > Streptophyta > Magnoliopsida > Asterales > Asteraceae > Saussurea > Saussurea involucrata. Next base: position 38,079,793 of record CM066314.1, on the reverse strand, counting down.
AGAAACTAAAATAGAAATGAAGTATAAACCATGGGATGACAATAATGTTAACCATAGGAATGAAAAACACAATCAAGTTTAAACCATAAGAATGTAAAAATAATAATTAAGTATAAACCATGGGATGACAATCATAATTTCAAAATTACAAAGACGAAAGTAGGAATTTTCAACAAACCACGGGGACAAAAAATGTAATTTACGCTAATATTAAAGATATTTTAGTGTTCGATAAAGGGAAAAGTCCAATAAAACCCAACGGACTTTAACATTATGAATGATTAAGTCATTGGACAATTTTTTGGAACAAATAAACCATTGCACTTTTTAAAACATACTAAATATATTCTTAAACTTTTGAAAACATATTAAATAGATACTAATTGTAACCTGCAACTTGAATAGTAGGTAAATTACAAATTTATTTAAAAAAAACCCTAAATAATATTTCATTCACGTCGTTTCAATTCCACGTTCCAATTCCCGCCTGCACATCCCACCACCGGCTGCATCTCGCCGGCGCATCTCGCTACTCGCCACCAACATCCCGGCTGCATCTCGCCGGCGCACATCAGTCGCCGGCGTACACCAGTCGCCGGCGTACACCAGTCGCCGGCGTACACCAGTCGCCGGCGTACACCAGTCGCCGGCGTACACCAGTCGCCGGCGTACACCAGTCGCCGGCGTACACCAGTCGCCGGCGTACACCAGTCGCCGGCGTACACCAGTCGCCGGCGTACACCAGTCGCCGGCTACCTTCCACCCGTCGTTTTTCACGGCATCGCTACACCAGTCGCCCTCCAGGTCTGAATATCGGTTTCTTTTTCTTGTAGCTCTATCTCTATCCCTCCTCTTTGTGATGTTTACTTCATTGCAACCAACACACAAACAGAGTGTGTGTTGTATATGTATCATCAATTACATGATACATCGGTTTCTTTTGGGTTTTGCTCTCATTTTTTATGCCTTAAAAAACAGAGTGTGTGTCGGAAACGCAGTGGTGGACATGTATGCAAAACTGGGAGATGTGGACTCTGCTTTCAAACTTTTCGAAAGTATCGCTTTTTAAGATGCGGTTTCTTGGAACGCGATGATTACAGGATATGGACAAAACGGTCTTGCAAGTGAAGCCGTTGAAGTTTACCGTAAAATGGTAAAAACTGAAGACGTAATGCCAAATCAAGGAACTTACGCGAGCGTTATTCCGACTTACGCTCACATAGGAGCGTTAAAAGAAGGGGCTGCAATTCACGGGCGGGTCTTGAAATCAGGCCTGATTTCAGACGTCTTTATTGGAACCTGTTTAATCGACCTTTATAGAAAATGTGGAAAAGTGGAAGACGCATTATCTTTATTTTACGAAGTACCCAGAAAAAGTTCAGTCCCGTGGAATGCGGTAATATCTTGTCTTGGTATTCATGGGCACGGAGAGAAGTCTCTGCAACTATTTACATATATGCGTGCTGAAGGGGTTCAGCCAGACGCTATAACTTTCATTTCTTTATTATCAGCGTGTAGCCATTCGGGTTTAGTTGAGGAGGGTGAACGGTTCTTTAACGTGATGCAGCACGATTATGGGATTAATCCCATCTTGAAGCACTATGGATGTTTGGTTGATTTGCTTGGTAGGGCTGGCTTAATAGATAAGGCGTATAATTTTATAAAAGGTATGCCTTTGCAGCCCGATGCTTTAGTTTGGGTGCCCTTCTTGGTGCTTGTAGGATTTATGGAAATTCCGAGTTGGGTAAAGTGGCTTCAGATCGGTTGTTAGAAGTTGATCCGGATAACGTTGGATATTATGTTTTGTTGTCCAATATTTACGCAAATGCGGGTAAGTGGGAGGGTGTGAATAGAGTAAGATCGTTGGCTAATAGTAAGGGATTAAAGAAGACTCCTGGATGGAGCTCGATTGAACTAAACAACAAGATGGAGGTTTTTTACACGGGGAATCAATCTCATCCGCAATGTAAGTTAATATACGAAGAATTGGAGAATTTAACGGCAAAAATGACGATTCTTGGTTATATTCCGGATTATAGCTTTGTGTTGCAGGATGTTGAGGAGGATGAAAAACAGCATATACTTACGAGTCATAGTGAGAGATTGGCAATTGCATATGGAATCATTAATACTCCTAAGACCCCTATTAGGATCTTTAAGAATTTGCGGGTTTGTGGGGATTGTCACGATGCCACCAAGTTTATATCGAAGATTACTGAGAAGGAGATCATTGTGAGGGATTCTAATCGGTTTCATAATTTCAAGGATGGTGTATGTTCTTGTGGTGATTATTGGTAATATTCAAGTTCGGTCAATCCACCACTCGCTATACAACAGGCAAAAATCCAGTTTCGAATCCTCTCAGATAATGTAGAAATTGTTATTTTGAACTTTGGATACAACTTTTATATGTTTTGGGAAGAGTAATGAAAATGGTATATTCGTTTCGTTTTATAAATTGTATTTTTTTCGTTCAAAATGTATAAAGACTTAATAGTTTAAAATATGTAACTTTGTTTGGTTTTTTCGTATTTTTTGAAGTATTTTTATCACACTAACCAACTTTATAAGTCATAAGGATGTATGTAACAGGTTTTAGAAAGTCCAGTGGTTTATTTAACAGGTTCTGAAAAGTGCAATGGTTTATTTGTTCCAAAAAATTGTCCAAGGACTTAATCATTCCTAATGTTAAAGTTCGTTGGGTTTTATTGGACTTTTCCCTTCAATAAACCCACCATTTTTAGGGATCAAGATAATTTTTTAGAGATTCTAACGTTTTGACTTTTTATTTTAAAAAATCTGTTGGAGATGGTTTTCGTATTCTAAGGGGGTGTTTGGGATTGCTTATTTAAAGGGTTTATTGACTTATTTCGTTTTGTTACCGCTGATAAGCAATTTTTAGTATTTAGATAGAGAAAAAAACTGCTTATAGCGTTTTGTCACCACTGATAAGCAGTTTTTAATAAGACATTTCATTCTAACTTATCAACTTATTTAAAACAACTTATGGTTTTTTTGTTATTTTACATGTAAAAGCAATCACAAACACCCCTAAATATCAACTTATTAGCATATTTCGTTTTGGTACCACTATAGGCTACTCAAAACATTTTTATATAACTTCGTTTTAACACAACATAAGTTAATAAACACTTTTACATAAAATCATAAGTTGTTATAAATAATCAATCCCAATCACCCCCTAAATAAATAAAAATATAAACAATTATTTTAAAATAAAAAATTTAAAACCATGAACTTTTAAACTACAAAAAATGTATCTTGTTAAAGGAAAAAACGAAACAGAACACAATAGAATAGAGAAAATGAATCGTAATTCTCATTAATCATAAGCCCTTTATATAGGGAGGAGTTTACAACGAAAAGGAAACATTAATTATGGTAATATCTAATAGTAGGAAAATATTCTTTCAATCACTTCCCTTTTGATGATGGCACGTATCCTTCAACACTCCCCCTTGTGCCGAATCAAATGAGTGATGGTGCATAGTTCTTGCCTCATTAAAACCTTACGCCAAAGAAACAAAACCCAGTGGGAAAAATAAAAACTTTAGGCGAAGGAAAGAGTACAAGACACCAATAAACAATTCCTTTAGTTTACCATTTTTCTTGATTTGTGCATCAATCAAGAGGTATAGAAATCAAGATGATGTATAAAATGTTGCCTCACTAAAACCTTGCACCAAGAAACAAAACCCAATGGGAAAAATAAAACCTTGGTTGAAGAAAAGAGCACAACATACCAATATTACATATATAGTAGACTCCCCCTTTTGTCTACCACTCCCCCTGATTCGTGCATTAATCAAAGGAGGTTTAAAACATTTCCATTTTAATACTTTCTACATGTTTTCCAAATATGGTTTTATGTATTGATTTGGTAAACAAACATGTCACATTTTCCTTACATCTTATTCAGTTCACTTGAATCTTGAGGAGAATTGATTATATAAAAACTTAAGCAAAATATGCTTTGTGTTATAACCCTTGATATATCTTACTTTCATTTCTTCGATACATGATGCATTATTTCCATACATGCAAGTTGTATAATGGTTAAACTCAAAATTACCAGCTCCTCTTATATGTGTAATGATAGTCCTTAACCGTATACACTCTTGAATAGTCTCATGGAGAGTAAGATTGTTGATAATATAAGAAAATAGCTATTAAGGGTTTGTGTAATACCCCGGGTAAGTCAGTTAGTTAAATCCTCTTTCCATTAAATAAAGTTAGATGTTTAGAGTATGTTTGGGAAAAAAAATTGTGAGTTTAGGGGTGTTTGGGTTAAATTTGAGAAGTTCAAGGTCTATTTGGTAAGTTGTGGTTTAATATTACCTCTTAAGTCTTCAGATAGTATTCATATACCAAAAATAGAAAGTGTGTGTGTGCCGGTGTTTTGGAGGCGAAGAAAGCGAAAGAAGAAAGTTACGGTTTGAGCATCAATCGATTGGGTTAGAAACGATTTTGAGGTTAGTCCCTTTATATTTTGTGTTTATAATCTTGAGTAGAAGATAGCTATCGGTTTAGAAACGTTGATTTCATTGTTTAGTATTAGTCTCAATCGATTTCTGGGTAAATGGAAACCGACTGTGTTCTTGAGAGTCCCGGTGAAATCCCGGTAGACTCCCGGTAATGTGAGTCCCGGTATAGGAAACTCCCGGTATTGTGAGTCCCGGTATAGCATACTTCTGGTAGTGTAGAGTTCCGGTAATATGAACTCCCGGTATAGGAACTCCCGGTACTGAAGAGTCCCGGTACTGTATAAGTCCCGGTACCCTGTGTAGTCCCGGTAGTGGGTTAAGTGCAGTGTAATGGGACAGTTAATGATAGGAAATTGTTAGGCTTTATGTGTTTGGTTAGTAAAGCGATGTATGTATCTTAACTTGTTTCAGATTCTGTGGAGTCGTGATAAGAGATAAGATCATTTTGAAAGGAGCTTGAGAGCGCGTGTAATAATCAAGACAGGTGAGTTTACTTTGAAAACGTTTTTAACTGGAATACGTATATGTTGGATTGGGAATGCAATTGTTGATGACTATGTGTTTATATATGTGAATTATAATATAGTGAGGTATTATATTTACATGAGTATTATAATGCGTTATAATACGTTGGCCGGGTTTAGGACCGGTGTGTTTGGCTATAGAATCTGTATAGCGTTGTTTGGCTGTAGATGTTGTACAGCGTTGTAAATTATTAGTTGGCTTGCTACCAACTAATATGGCCAGGAGGAATGAGAAGGGAAAGTATAGGATATGTGAGCTTAATTGGATGTATATGATTGTGTTGCGTGATTTATATGAATGAAGTTTATATAAATGATTTTAAACTAACAGGGATTTCTCACTTAGACCATCAGGTCTAACCCTCATTTTGTTTTAAAAATATGTATTCCAGGTGGTGGATCAAGTAAGAGCAAGTAATTAGAATAACCGATGGATGGCTTGTGTAAAGAATTATAAGATGAAGATTTTGGCTTGTTTAGCAGTTGTATCACAATATTAAATGTTATGTATGTAAATAGTACAAAGATTGTAGTAGAATGGTTTTCTTCCGATTGTAAAAGACTACGGGACCGTACTTGTAATGTGAAGTTCGTTTGTTATATCTATGTTGTGTTACATTATGTGATATGTTGTGTATATGGGATTTGGGTTGTTACAGTTTGCTTAGTTTACTTCCAAGCAATCGGCATGTTCCATATGATAATTCCTTATCCATTTTGGGAACAACCTTTATATCGGTCAAACATATACCTAATATCAGCAAATATATACCAAGGCATTGTTTGATGTTTTTCTATAGGAGTCAATACTTTTGCCGCTCACAATCTAAGTAGGTATTGAAGTTTCTTTATCAATCCATTTATCTCCGTAGGGAAATTATAAGCCCACGTCAACGGTGCCAAAGATTAATTTGAAATCACTCCAATGACGTTGCGTTGGCGCTTAGCTAAATCTAGCTGACAAGTTCAGTGAGAAGTACAATATACGGTCAAGTGTATTATGTTGAGTACAATAATGCGCCTATTGTACTTGGGTATGGAATTCCAGCTCCTAACACCTCTTCGTCCTCATCCTTTAGACGAAATGGATCTTTCCTTATATCCAACACATTGACCGATCATGGGACTGCTAATCGGATGCGCTTTGTCTATATTAGGCCGCCTGATCATTTTCTAGACATATACGGATCAGTGGATTAATATTCCACAAACTCGGTTTCGTAGCTCAAGTATCTAGACAAAACCAAGTTTTCCCACGATCTTTCATCTCAAATTCAGATTTCAAGTAGCTTGTGTTTTCTCTTATTTCATCAAGAGTGCCTATTATGTTCGTAACATCGACATATAGAGCTACTATGAAAATCTGGGACTTGTTTTCTTATATAAATATGCAAGGGCACAGTTCATCGTTCTTATTTATCGTTTCCCAATCAAGTATTCACTCAAGCGGGTATACCACATCTGCATAGATTGCTTTAATCTATAAAGTGAGTGTTTCATATTTATTATAATCACATTTCATAGTTTAAAGTTACTTGATATTGGTATAATGCCATCTAGCACTTTATATCTCTGAATTTATATCCCTATAGAGATATGTAGTAACTACATCGTTGAGCTGCAATTTCCAGTCCTTCGGAAACTACTTGGCTAATTAATTAGCAGAGCGTTCTCCATCACAAGAGAGTAAGTCTTATTGTGGTCAATCCAGTGCGTTATGAGAAACCTTGCGCCAAAAGAGAGCCTTATATATTATGACTTAATTATTCTCATTACGCTTCCCTGACAAATGATTTATCTATGTCCTACATGCTTTACACTTGGTCGGTTAGCACTACCGAACCAAATACCTGTTCATTTGTCAAATAATTATCCTGGATTGCTTCTTTTTATTTAGGCCAATTTGCTCTTTGTTGACATTCTTCAACTGAGCATGGTTCGACGACATCATGCTCTATTATCTCATAAGCAACGATATATGTAAATATATCATCATTTAGTATTTATGATCTGTCCATCGACTCATATTCATTTGAGATTTTTTTGATCTCTGGAATCAATATTAACTTCGGAGCGTCCTCCAGTAATGATTCATAGACATAGATTTAATCAGAGATAATCTCATGTATTGATGATATATGGTTGTGCCTTACTCTTCTCTTCCTTTAGATGAGTACCTATCGAACCAAGTAGCTTCCCCCATTTCCTTTTGGGAGCTACGACCTCAAACACACCTTCACCATGTGTGATTGCAACGTACTTCCAGCGACGTTGTGCCCTTGTTTGGAGACTTTTGACCTTGCGAGTATGTTTGCAGCTCGTATATGTGATCTTGTCACTCTAGATAATATTAAACATATCAGGTATCGAGTCTGATTCGTTTGACTTCAACTTTACATTGTGAAGTTTTTGGGGATCAAAATGAGACACAATTGAAATATTCAATGTCACTTCCTGTTGTTCCCATGGAAAATCCTTTTTCCTATCTCCCCCTAACAACAGGAAGGTTGTCTCATCAAAGTGACAACCCGCAAATCTAGCGGTAAAGGGATCACTCGTCAAGGGTTCTAATTAACGGATAATTCTTGGGGGTTCATATCCAACATTTAATGACTCGTCTTTAAGACCCATTTTGGTACGTTGTGGGGGCGTAATTGGCACATATACAACACAACCAAACATACGTAAATGTAAAACATCAGGCTTATATCCAGTTACCAACTGGTACGCACAAGATTGGTTGGCTGGTTGTGGGTCTAAACACGAATATTGCATTACCCCATGCGGATGTGGATAAGTTGGTGCGCATAACCAATGCCCTAGCTACCATCTATATTCTTTTGATGACAACTTTTATCATTTTACGAGACCATTTTATATATACACATGCGGTACAAATGCAATAATCATCAAATCCTTATGATGTAAATTCTCCAGCATTCTAAGTCATGTAGACTTGATGAGAAAAAATCAGGGTGGTGAGTCCTTAATGTATAAGTGCAACATTTCATGTGGACTATAATACGACACGTGTTCATCGTGTCAAAACCAGAACCATAAAGTACTTTAATGGCCCGCATTCTGGATGTTTATGTCCATAAATATCACCTTGTATTCGTTGTAAGAATGAAATATTTTTATATTATGTCCTTAGCTTTAGGATGGTCTCATTCCTGATTTGGCTAAGGATCAGGGTATATAAAAGTTCTAGGTATTAGAGAGGGCATGTTATGATGGTGGTGTTGCTTCTTGTGCAGTAGAAGTCAACAGTTACAATTTGGTTAATCCCCTCGTTTTATCTTTCACTCGAAAGAGAATGTATCTAAGTGTATTTTGCAATACATAGATCACTATGTCATGACCATGGTGTCCCACGTGGTCATGCCAAAATATATATGTGTCATTGTTCCAAAGTTCTTTATTGGTGACAAAATATGATTTACTAACATAGATAATTCATTAATCTGATACATTAATTTCTCTAATATATTTCGCTTTCATATCATTAGAGTTAATGTACATATACCCATTTCCATTCTTATAATATGATTGGTACGAATATTTTAACAAGATTCATATTGATATAGTGCTCTAGCAACAAGTGACAGTCCATTGTCTAAGTGTTTAGAGGAATTAAAATAATTAATGAAAATAATCTATTTCTTAGGATTGTATGAGATGCCACAAAAACAATCAAGTTCTCCTCGATACATTCCTACATGGAACGAAGAACATTGAGAGTTTTGCATTTGTTTTTTATGTGATTATTTACATCTAAAACAACTATAAACTCAGGTGTATATATACGCAAATGCAATTAATTTGATAGTTAAAGTGTATTCAAATAAACTTATACTTAACCAATCTTAGATATGACATAGTTCATTTATAAGTTGTCCCATTTTCTATTAGGAGTTCGTTCCCGACTCTTGCCATGAATTTGACCCTTTCCACAACCTTGTCCATATGGTACATATTTAGCATATGTGTGTGGATATGTTCAACTCACTATCCTTTGGGGTTCTTTCCACCTCCAACGCTTGCAACTAACCCCAAGAATTTTCTTTATCCGGGTATGTCTAGTGTTGTTAAAAAAAATTGCTACAACTCTTAGCCACTTGAATTAAGTTAATGAGTTTGTTAAAGGTTATATTGCAGCTTATACTGTTTCATTAGTATGATTGGTGATATAGGAAAGATGAAAAGATGTTATGATTCGCATAATCTTTTGTGAGTTCCTTGCCACAAAGATTGAGATGCATTTGGAGACATGTCATTTCTTTGTCAAAATCAATCACCTTCTTGTAATCAAGTAAGTAGGTTTCTTTCCACTGTATGATTAGTTTGAGAAGTATATGGTACTGAATATTCCCGAATTTCCTTTTTGGGACTACCCACGGTTCTTGGGGGTTTCTAGTTATTCTCTCTGAAGGTTGTGACTGATCTATCGTCTCAAAAGTTTTAAAATATTTACTTGTATCTTAACATCTAGTTTTTTTTTTCTTTAGGGTCAAAATGGTTCGATGATTTTTACATATTTTCTTGTATTTTTCGAACCTATCTTATAGTAATCCAATCCTTCCGATTCAAAGATGTCGTAGAAAATGGAGAACATATTATTTTCTAAAATAGTGAATTATGGTTTATACTTATTATGTTATGCATGAAATTTCATTATCATAATAGTATTGGATTTTTGTATCCTTACATTTTGTTGATAATGCTTCATCAATATTTCAATTTGCTAATAGAAACCACTCATTCTATTGGATTTCTATTAGGGGAATCACATGGATTCCTTAAGTCCCTATAAACCTTAGGGCTATTTACACACGTTTGACAAAATCCAATCGATATCATGTGATGTATTTAATTTGAAGATAACTGTTAATTATAGAACTTTTAGCACGAGGCCAAAACGAATATGAGTTTGGCATATGAAGCCTATTTCAATGTTTTAATATCTTAATAGCATTGTACGAAATTACCCTTAAACAAATAAGTATTGGTTTTGACATAAAATCAAAATCAAACTTTTAACATCTTATAGTATTTTGTTTTGGAGCTTTTGGTAAAATGCCAAAATATATGTGGGTTGGAAGTGTAACTTCCAAAAGTTAATTATAAGTTGAAAGTTATGAGTAGGAACTCACAAGCAAGATAAACATTAATAAGATAATCATTTAAATATTATGCGGTAATATTAAGTTAAAAAAAACAAAATAAACATTTGAATAAATCAGTTATCATATCCAAGACCGATTTAAATAGTCTAAATCAAATTAGTGTATCAAATAAGTAAATAACATTTACATAATTATATTAATCAAATAAGATATCAAGATTGTAAACTAATTAAGCATACCAAGATAAATAATAAATTTAATACAAATTAACTTATTTTTAACAAAGCTAAAAATACAATAATCCAAAATAAGTAACAACCGATTGGTCCAAATGATCGATCAATTAAAAGAAATCCATAAATAAATCTAATTTGATCGTCTATATATATATATATATATTTATTTTTTTTTTGGCTCTTTGTAATTTTTTTATGGTAGTCAAATACATCCCAATATGATCATGATATTTTATTTATTTAAGATTTCTTCTATGGCAAGAAAATAAAAATTATTACGTAATTATTGAATTTAAAGATATTTCATTAAAATCACAACAAAATCTAATAAATTCACGTAATCTTGTTTTCAAAGGAAAAAAAATAAACATTTTCGATTATAATTGATACAAAAGAAAAAAAATCCATTTGTCTTCATATAACTTAATTTACTAAAATATTTATATATAAGATTGTATGTTCATATATGTATATATATATATATAAACAAATAATTATAATAATAATAACAAATATAAAATATTATTATTAGGTTTTACAGTGGAGGTCGAAATCCATTTATGCTATCAGGAATACATATAAAAAACTGAAATTACATAAACTCAAATATTAATATGATCGATAACACTTTATTTTATTTGTGTGTTTTTCTTAATAATCAAGATCACATAAGGGCATATTTAATCATTAGATTGTTATGCAAACAAAATATAAAAAAACATGATTATAAATTGTATTTTATTTTAAAAAGAGAATCCAACGCATAATCAAGTAGATGGAAAACTAGCAACAGTGTTATTATGGATAAGAAACATTAACGGACATGGTTAATATTAATCCATACACAAAAAACGTAAATTCATATAAAGATGCTTACTTGGATTGTAGAAGTATTCCAAACTGATTGATGCAGTTGGAGCCCAAAAAATCTATCCGTGAACTGATTGAGCATACGTGCTGATAACGTGTTAAAGGAAAAACGAAACAGAACACAATAGAATGGAGAGAATGAATCGTAATTCTCATTAATCATAAGCCTTTTATATAGGGAGAAGTTTACAACGAAAAAGAAACATTAATTATGATAATATCTAATAGTAGGAAAATATTCTTTCAATCACTTCCTTTTGATAATGACACGTATCTCAATTTATTCTCATATTCTCTCCACAATTTTTAAAAATTTCTGCTTTAAAATACACACTCGCTTTTGCTCCACTCTCCCTCTTTCCAAAAGCCCCGAAAACAAAACGGTGAGCTTTACCCATTTCTTCACGTCACCCCACCGCCTCATTCTTCGTCGGAGAACCAAATTATGACCTCCGACACTAACAGCTCCGCACACCACCACCACCACACAACCCTCCCACCACCACCATCAAACTACCACCCACGCCACAACAACCAACATTATTATCCTAACTCTTCCTCCTCCACCTCCGCCTCAATCAAAGGCTGCTGTTGTTGCCTTATCCTCCTCTTCTCCTTCCTCGCCCTCCTCGCCGTCACCGTCATCCTCGTCGTCTTCCTCGCCGTTAAACCCAAAAAACCCGAATTCAATCTCCAACAAGTCGGCGTCCAATACATCAACCTCAATTCTCCCACCGCCAACGTTAATTCCCCCAGCTCCGCCTCTCTTTCGCTCGCCATACGAATGATGTTTACCGCAAAAAACGATAACAAGGTTGGGATCAAGTACGAGGAGTCCACGTTTAATATAATGTACCGTGGGATTCCGTTGGGTCGAGGCACCGTACCCGGGTTTTTCCAGCCTGCGCACAGTATTCGGCAGGTGCAGACGACGGTGTCGGTGGATCGGGTTAATTTGTTACAGGCGGATGCTGCTGATTTGGTGAGAGATGCTTCGCTTAATGACCGGGTCGAACTTCGGATCATGGGTGATGTAAGGGCAAAGATTCGGATCATTGGGTTAACTTCACCCGCTGTGCAGGTTAGCATTTCTATTTTCTACCCCAGTTTTCAACAACTCTGTGCTATTGCCAAAAAGTCCATCTCCCACACATGCCTTTTGCTAATGTACGCCGTTAGTTAGAGAAATATTTAATGATGATTAGTCAGTCATTCAAGCATCCATTGACATCTCTTCAAATCCACAACATAATGGTGTTAATCTTTGCTAAACAGAAGAGTAATTAATCAATAATGTGATGGCCAAAAACATCCAACTTAGTGGTAATTAATGACTAGGATTAGCAATAATTAATCACATCATGATATGTACAACTTGTACTTCTGTTTGATTGTCATTTGTTTTAATTTGGTTTTGCATCTCTCAACATCTGAATTTTGTTTGTTTTGGATTCATAATTGACTTTGTAAAGATTGATGTGTATGTGTGAGAAGTTGAGCTTAACATGAAAAATCGTTGCATCTTCTTGAAGTTTTCAAAATAATACGTTAGCATCTTACAAAACGATACGATTACACATTTCACGTACCTAGAAATTTTTACCCTTCGCCTCCACCGTAACCACTCACTTGGGTCCGCCCATGTTTTGGAGCTTACAAGAGAAGAAAGAGGATTAGGGTCTATTTCAACCTGAAATTAGAAGTCGAATGAAGTCATTAATTTTCTTTTAAATATATATATATATATATGTTAAATGTTTTGGTCTCTTTCATGTTAACGATCTATGGTATGTTGGACACTGATTTTTAGTCGACCATATGCATAAAGAAGGCAACTTTTTGTAACGTGAAAAGTGGAAAATGTATTTAAAGATTGAGGAATGTTTCCTGTTTTATATATATATATATATATATATAATTTTATTACAGTGGTGCGTGGTGATGGGGCCACTGTCACATGCCTGTAATATTGTCTCCGCAATCATTGGGTGTATTCTTTCCAATCAATCATAGGATTAATTTTTTTCACCGGGAAAATCACTAAAAATTCTTAAAATTAAAAATGAAATTTCAAAGTCTCTAAAATATATAAATAGGGTTGTCTTAGTTTCTCTTTAGTGTAATAACAAAATGGTTACTCTAATTACTTTTTTTTAATTAGTGTAACAACTGTTCATTTTTTTCCTTTTTTCTACTAATATAACCTGCCAAATGTTGATGATTTTAGTGTCACTAATCATTTTGGTGTAATTGTGATTTACTAGAGACAGATTAAAGTGATATGGCAAATTAACATACGTGAGTTGGAGGTGTGGAGTGCACACTCACAAATGTTGCCCTTATCAACTTAGATTGCCATAGAGCATGGGTTGCGGGCAACCCCCTTGCGTTAGGGGCAGCCCCAGGGTTTTTGGAACTTATGAATAGTCAAACTTAGCGAGAATTTCACTAAGTTTGTGCTTGTGTGATCAGAGATCCGATCATTCATATCAGAGTTATGAAGTTGTGTTGAAATTCGACTAAGTCCTTAACTTTGGACCGTAGGGTCATGGACCTTGTCGTTTCCAGAGTTAAGAAAATTAAGTAAGTCATAAACTCGAGTCAGAGTTCTGATCAATGCTTTCAGAATTCCTCTTTAGAGTTAGAGTTTAGACTTGAACTCGGACTTTGGATCTAGAACCCTGATTCGGTTATAACTACTCTTCAATCTTATTCATTAACGGTTATTACCATTTAACCGTCTGTAAATGTCGATCTCTCATATAAATAAGTAAAAATGAGATCAGAATATCGATTTCACAGCCTTTGAAATTAGAGATATTCTCGAGTATTATTCCAATACTGTATTCATGAATATGAGGTTATTAAGGTCGAATAATTGTATTTGAAAAGTGCTCTATACACGATTCTTGAGATTATTCAGTTCTATCATTCACTCCTACCCCTATTTCTAACAAAAGATGGATGCTCAACCTATAAGTAACATCGGTTGATTTTATGCATTTTGTCATGTAATAAAAAATTACAACATAGTTAGAGAATTTGATAAATGGTCATAATATTTGTTACTTGTCAAGATGTTTAAGTAAATAGAAAAAAGAATAAAAAAAACTTAAAAGTTTATCGGAGGATTAAAGATTTGTATTGGTTTTGATAATTTGAATAATGTGTAACATGTTTGTATGCAGGTATCAATAGATTGTGCGATCGTTATAAGCCCAAGGAAGCAATCACTCACATACAAGCAATGTGGATTCGATGGTTTGCAATTATGACCGACCTGAATCGATCTAAATTGGATCTTTTTCGGGCATAAATTAGGCTAAAAATTAATAGAAGAAAAAGGAACATGTCTAAATTAATTTCTCCATTTATTAATTTTATGAAGGAAATATTTTACTTTTTCTTGTATCAACACAAAATTTGTAGAAATATTGAAGTAATCCATGGTATCATCTTCTCTACCTCATTGGTGATGTTGTTGGGAATATTAAGCTAAGTGTTTAGAGTTCATCCCTTGTATTAAGGCATGATGAGGCTTATCTCTAATTTATCCTTATTCCTCTAAGGCTTACTTCCCTTCTTCCCTATATATATATATATATATATATATATATATATATATATATATATATATATATATATATATATATATATTTTTTGAGCTTCCTGAAGTTTTAATAAAACAAGATTTGCCTGGAATTATCATGGTATCAGAGTCATAAGGCTTAGAAAAATCCTATCCCATACATCACCATGGTTGGTGCAGAAGCTGGGCCACCACCACCACCACCCAAATCGAACCAAACTCACCGTTTTTTCTTGGGCCACCGGATCGACCAGGAGACTTCATCACCCCGGTGAGGCTGAAGAAGGATAATTTTGATGATTGGGCCCATGCCATTCATATGGCTTTGACATCCAGATGTAAGTTCGGATTCTTGGATGGGTCGATTACGGAGTTTAATCCACCATGTACGAAGGACGATTGGGTAGTAATCCATTGTATGCTTGTCTCTTGGATCATGAACACTATCGATCCAGAGGTGAAATCTATGTTGTCAAACTACGATAGTGCAAAATTGTTGTGGGAAGATCTGAATGAGCGTTTTTCGGTGGTTAACGGCCCACGTATCCAACAACTCAAATCAGAAATAGCTCGTTGTGAACAACCAAGGAACTTGTTGGAAATATAATTACAAAATTATCATACAATCTTGACTCTGGGTTGTTTGTAATATTTCAGGAATAGATAAAATAAAAGGATGGAATTGAAGTTCGGACTAAAAGTGTATAAAGCTGAAATATGTGGATGGCTCCTCACATCTGGTCAAAGACGAAGGGTTGCTGAGCTATTTTGGTTGAACTTCAGGGACTGGATTGTAAAAGGCTTCTAGTATTTATAGAAGTGGTCTTTCACGTATGGAAGGCTAATCAGATTTCATTTAGTCTCATTTTCATTTTAGAAAATACTTTCTTTCTCTCAAACATTTTAGGGTTTCATTTTGTTTATAGACTAGAGTTTGTATTTGAGGTTGAATAATAATGAAGTTGTTCCTTTCAAGATGGTATCAGAGCAACTAGGCTCGATATCCTGATCTCCATCGTCTTCAACCTCAGGTACTTCTCATCGTCTTCAATCATTGTAAATCTGATTCTTCTTTTTCTTGTTTCGGAGTTGCTGGAGTTCGATGATGCTACAAACCTTACGAAACCCTAAGGGTTCTGGTTGTGCGGTTGCTTGACTCCTGTTTGACCTCCGTTTCTCATGATTAAATCAATGTTTCTGATCGTTTTTTGTGTGCCTTAATCGATCATCTCGTCGAGTTTCTCTTTAGATACGTCGGCTATTTTCTGGTATCAAAACAGATCTGGTGTTTTTTAACAAAACAGATTTAATCGATATATACATACACCAAGAACTGTTGGTTTAATCTGCCTTTAATCTGTTTCTTTAGTATGTTTTTCATCGATAAATACACTTGCAGATCTGTTTTTTAAACCAACACACAGATCTGTGTTTTTCTTCCTCGATATACACACTACTCAGATTTGTTTATATCGATTTCAAGATCTGTGTTTGTTTAAATCAATATACACACATCCACATGTCGTTTTTCTAAAATTCGATACCACTGTCATTTCTTGTTGAGATCTAACATTCACCTGAGAACAATGATGCCTCCATTCATCTTCTGATTAGTAATTTTTAGGAGGCTAGGCTCAGTCAAGGAGTTTCTTGGATCTCTTCTCAGATCTGGTTGTTATACACACATATCTGATTGTTTATGCTCAAAGTTTTTTGCCTATTAGATCTGTCCTTTGGCTCATCTTGTTTGGTTCTCCAGATCTAGTCCTTAATCTCAGATCTGGTCCCGTTATTTTACGCTCTCCAGATCTAGTCCTTAATCTCAGATCTGGTCCATTCATTTTACGCTCTCCAGACCTAGTCCGTTTCTCAGATCTGGTCCGGTTCTCTTTTTCCTTTTTCTGTATTGTCCAGACCTAGTCCATTATCTCAGGCCCGGTCCTCCTTTTTCTTTCCTTTGTATTACAGATCTGGTCCGTGTTCTCTCAGATCTTACTGTTGATATACTTGTTCTAGTTTACCTGTACTCTTTTGGAGAAAAATTCCTTTATTCTGTTCAGGTATCTTGGCTAAACACTACTTGTGTTTTGTCCAAGACGGTTTGTGGACCTTGTATTGCTAAAAGCACTGTAAGTTTTTTTACCTCTGCTTTACTTTCCGCTGTGCTCTCTCTATTTTGCTCTATTATGCTGACAAGGAGTGCCCTGTAAGTCCTCTCTTCCTTTAATCTTCTGGTATTTGTTTTGTATCTGCATTTTCTGCTCACTTGTCTGTGTTGTTTTTCCCTACCTGTTCTCTTGAGTGCTTGGTTTCTTTGGTTTGGCTGTGTGGTCTGAGTCTCTTGGTATCTGAATAGTGGGCTTGACCTAGCACCTCCTAGTGTTTTAGGAATCCTGTTGTAATCTATTCGGTTTTTTACCTTGTGTGTTCTTGTTCTCTTGTCTCTTTAGTTATGGTAGGTTCTGCTGATGACGCTGCAGGTACAGGTGCAAAGGAATCCAAAGTAGCCAAATTAGACTTTGGAGATCCTCTGTACCTGCACCCCAGTGACACCAGTAAGGCACCGCTTTTGAATGTTAAATTGAGCGGTATTGATAACTACAGAGTCTGGGCTTGTGCTATGACATTAGCTTTAGAAACTAAAAACAAATTGGGCTTTATTGATGGATCATGTCCTCGTCCTGACAATGATCCTGTCTTGGGAAAACAATGGGACAGGTGTAATTCTGTTGTTCTATCTTGGATTTTAGGTTCTATGACTGAGGATCTATTTTTAGGTCAAGTATTTTCCAAAGAATCCTCTAAAGTCTGGGAAGAATTGAAAGAAACTTATGATAAAGTGGACGGATCTGTCACTTTTAACTTGCATCAAAAGATAAATTCACTAACTCAAAATGGCATGCCTGTTTCCGAGTATTATCATAAACTTAACTCCTTGTGGAAACAATTTGATGCCCTTGTTAAACTTCCTTCATGTACATGTAATGCCTCTCATGATTTTCATGAACATAGTCAACTCATCAAGTTGATGCAATTTTTGATGGGTCTTGATGACATCTATCAACCTATTAGAAGCAACATCCTTACCCGTGACCCCCTCCCGTCCGTCAAAACTGCCTTCTCCCTAGTTTCTAGAGAGGAATCTCATCGTGGAGGTACCACATCCACTTCCCACACCAAGTCCCAACACTCGGCTTTTTTGAGCAAAACAAATGAAATTAAAAGGAAAACTGGTACCAAACCCTCTAATCTAATGTGTAAACATTGTGGAATTTTCGGACATACTATTGAACGATGTTACAGACTCGTAGGCTTTCCAAAAGACTTTCAATTTCGATCCAAAACACAAAATTCAAACTTTAAACCTGTCGCTGGAAATGCCTGTGTTTCTGAAACTCTTTCCCCTAAACAATCTGGTTCTACTTTATCTCATCCCTTTTCTGAAGAACAGGTTGCCAAAATACTAAACTTGATTGGTCAGAAAAACATTCCAGATGGGGTATCTGCAAATATGGCAGGTACAAATTCTATGCCTCGTCCAGGTTGGGTTATTGATTCTGGTGCAAACCAGCACATGACGTCCAACATTTCTCGACTTGAAAATGTTGTTGATGTTTCTGACTTAAATCTTACGGTAAATCAGCCCAATGGGGCAGAAGCCAAAATAAATAAAATCGGAAATTTCAAACTCACAAATAATCTAACTCTGTTTGATGTACTGGTTATACCTGATTTTCACGTAAACCTCCTTTCTGTTCACAAATTAGCCAGAGACGGTAAATTTTTTATAGGTTTTGATGAATCTCGTTGTTATGTTCTCAATCTCCAGGCTTCTCTT
This sequence comes from Saussurea involucrata, assembly GCA_033807775.1. Lineage (NCBI taxonomy): Eukaryota > Viridiplantae > Streptophyta > Magnoliopsida > Asterales > Asteraceae > Saussurea > Saussurea involucrata. Next base: position 38,061,105 of record CM066314.1, on the reverse strand, counting down.
CAAGAGAGTCTTGTGGGGACTGGTAGTGAGGCAGGTGGGCTATACTTCTTTGATCAAAATGTTAATACTAAATCCCTCCTCAGCAGTAACATGGTTGTTTCTTGTGCTGTGTCCACCCACTTATTGCACAGTCGTCTGGGTCACCCAGCTGACCCAGTGTTGAAAGTGCTTAAGGATCAACTTAATCTTGGAAATGACTTGAGTGTTCCCTGTGAGATCTGCCATAAGGCAAAGCAAACCCGAGACAAGTTTAACCTAAGTGAGCGTAAAACTAAATGTCTCGGAGAATTAGTTCATTTGGATGTCTGGGGACCCTATCATGTTCAAAGTAGGGAAGGATACAAATATTTTCTGACTATTGTTGATGATTTTACCCGTGCTGTGTGGGTTTATTTGTTAAAAGGAAAACATGAAGTTGGTGATTACATAGTTGAGTTTGTGAATCTCATTGCTACTCAGTTTGAAAAATCTGTCAAAATTTTTAGAAGTGACAATGGGACCGAATTTACCAACTCTAAACTTAACATGTATTTTAAAACTAAAGGCATCATTCATCAAACATCTTGTGTTTACACCCCACAACAAAATGGGGTGGTGGAACGCAAACATCGTCATTTACTCAATGTAGCTAGGGCTCTTATGTTTCAGGGGGGTGTTCCTCTTAACATGTGGAGCGAGTGTGTTCTTACGGCCACTTATTTGATAAATAGGACTCCTGCATCTATTTTAAATGGTAAGTGCCCTTATGAACTTGTCCATGGTTTTAAACCTGTCCTTACTCATCTTAGGAACTTTGGGTGTTTGTGTTTTGCTGTTATACCAAATTTGACTGATAAATTTTCCTCTAGATCTGAAAAGTGTATCCTTTTGGGATATGCAAACTCTCAAAAGGGATATAGACTGTTCAGTTTGGACTCTAAGAAAATTATAATTTCTCGCGATGTGAAATTTTATGAAAACGTTTTTCCATATAAGATGAGTTCGGATAAGTTGTTTAATCATAATAATGGACAGTTAAATACCTTGAATTTCTTTGACTTTCTTTCTGAATCTACTGATGATTGTAATGATTCACCTCCCAATGATGAAAATGGGAACCCGTTAATCGATGAAACCTTTAGTGACCATAGTCCGCTTGGTAGCCCTAGTAGAGCAGACAGTAGGCAGCCTCCTTGCAGGTCAAATGACTGCATTAATCAAGGCACTTCCATGCCATCCGGAAATGTCCTTGATCATGATATAGGATGGCAGCAGCCACTGCATGGCACCGGTGTGGCTGCCAGTCGACCATGTGACGCTAATATTGAACTTGATAATGATCAAAATTTGGGTTCCAATTCTGAGGGTAATCTGTCCCAACCTTCCTCTTCTTCTTCTCAATCTTCTAGAAAATCTGCAAGGGTATCAAATCTTCCAAGGAAGTTTGATGACTTTGTCGTAGAAGGAAAGGTTAAATATGGGATAGAGAAAGTTGTGAATTATTCCTGCCTTAACAATGAGAATTTTTGTTTTGTTTCTAGCCTCAATAAATCTGTTGAACCCAAAACTTTTAAAGAAGCTTGTAATGATACTAATTGGATTAGTGCTATGAATGAAGAAATGGAAGCCCTTCATAGAAATGGTACATGGATAGTTTGTGATTTACCTCCTAATAGGAAGCCTATAGGTTGTAAATGGATCTATAAAATAAAATACAAGTCTACGGGTGAGATAGAGCGATATAAGGCTAGACTCGTTACTAAGGGTTATAGTCAAAGAGAGGGTATTGATTATGATGAGACTTTTTCTCCCGTGGTCAAAATGGTAACAATAAGATGTATTATTGCTTTAGCTGTACAATTCAAATGGAATCTTTATCAATTAGATGTTAATAATGCCTTCTTGTATGGGGATTTGTCTGAAGATGTTTATATGACGTTACCTGAAGGTTATTATAATTCTGATGATCATAAAGTTTGTAAACTTGTTAAATCTCTCTATGGGTTGAAACAAGCTCCTCGCCAATGGTACGCTAAGCTGTCTTCCTGTCTTTTTGACTATGGTTTTGTTCAAAGTGAAAGTGATTACTCTCTTTTTACAAAATTTTCTGGTTCTGTTTTTCTTGCATTATTAGTCTATGTTGATGATATTGTGTTGACTGGTAATAGTGTAGATGAAATAAATAAAGTCAAAGAACAATTGAAAAGTCAATTTCTCATAAAAGACTTAGGAAAATTGAAATTTTTTCTGGGAATTGAAATTCTGGATTGTGTTGATGGTCTTTGTATGTCACAAAGAAAGTATTGTTTAGAATTGCTTAATGATTTTGGTTATCTTGGATGTAAACCATGTAGTACACCTATGGATATGAATCTAGTGGTTACCGATTCTAGCAATTCTAACGATCCTCCTTTGTCTGACCTTTCTGGTTATCAACGTTTAATTGGTAGGTTAATTTATTTATTAGCTACTCGGCCTGACATTGCCTTTGCGGTACATTGTCTTAGCCAATTTATGCATGCTCCAAGACAATCACACTCGAAACTTGCACTTAGAGTTCTTAGATACTTGAAGCTTTCTCCTGGAAAAGGTGTTAGCTTTACCAGGTCAGATAATTTTTGCTTACAAGGCTTTGTAGATGCTGATTGGGGTAAGTGTCTTTCTACTCGAAGGTCAGTTACGGGTTATTGTTTGTTTCTTGGAAATTGTATGGTTTCGTGGAGAAGCAAGAAACAAAATAATGTTTCTTGTTCCTCTGACGAATCTGAATATCGTGCTATGGCTGCCACAGGTCGTGAAATTACTTGGGTCTTGAAAATTTTAAATGATTTACATATAAAAGATTTACTGCCTGTAAATCTGTTTTGCGATAATAAATCAGCAATTCAAATCGCCTATAATCCTGTTTTTCATGAGCGCACTAAACACATCGAAATTGATGTTCATCAAGTTCGACGTTTGATTAGTGTGGGTGTGTTAAAAGTTTCTAAAATTCATTCTGCTGAAAATACTGCTGATATTTTTACAAAATCCCTTGGAATAAATCAACACAATTTTCTTTGTTCTAAAATGAGGATGATTGATTTGTTCAAGAGTCAAGATTGAGGGCGGATGTTGGAAATATAATTACAAAATTATCATACAATCTTGACTCTGGGTTGTTTGTAATATTTCAGGAATAGATAAAATAAAAGGATGGAATTGAAGTTCGGACTAAAAGTGTATAAAGCTGAAATATGTGGATGGCTCCTCACATCTGGTCAAAGACGAAGGGTTGCTGAGCTATTTTGGTTGAACTTCAGGGACTGGATTGTAAAAGGCTTCTAGTATTTATAGAAGTGGCCTTTCACGTATGGAAGGCTAATCAGATTTCATTTAGTCTCATTTTCATTTTAGAAAATACTTTCTTTCTCTCAAACATTTTAGGGTTTCATTTTGTTTATAGACTAGAGTTTGTATTTGAGGTTGAATAATAATGAAGTTGTTCCTTTCAAGAGAACTTGTCTGTGGTGGCATACTACAGTAAACTCAAGGTCTTATGGGACGAATTAAACAACCATGAACCGTCTTGGATGCAGATGTGGGAAGTGTACGTGTAACCTCGAAAAGGCACTCGAGACTAGTCGTGAGGAAGAGCGCCTTCATCAATTTCTAATGGGACTATACACCTAGTTTTATGGGCAGATCCGTTCCACCTTATTATCCCAGGACCCACTTCCGACTTTCAACCGTGCCTTTGAGCAGGTGTCACAAGAAAAACGGATTCGAGGTATCGACCGAATTAAGGAAGAAAAGCGTTTTGCGGTACGCTTGGAAGGGCGTGGAAGAGGAAGACTTGAAAAGGTTGATAAGATCAATCTAAGGTGCTCTCATTTCCAGCGCTCGGGACATGAAGCAGCATGTTGCTTCGAAGTAGTGGGATACCCAGATTGGTGGGTCGAGCGGTACGGCCCTCCACCTAAATCTGAAGCTAAAGGAACAAGCGCTCTGGTCGCGGGAAAATAAGGCCACCACTTGCGGCTGGTCGTGGGCGAGGAGGTGTATGTACGAATGTAGTGGCACCAGACCCCGCCCATCCTTGTGTCATCAACTCATTGGTTTCAAATTGTCCAGGATTCACTCTCGAACAGTGGCAAACTTTGGTTGCTGCTTTTGGTAATCAACAGACTCTCATTAATCGCTTAAACGGTAAGTTTGGTAATGGATAATTGACACAGGGGCGTCCAATCATGTGACGGGCGATATTTCGCTCTTGACGAAAGTTAAAGAAGTGTCTTGTCCTATCACCTTGCCAAATGGTCTACGCTTAAATGCTACCAAGGAAGGGATCATACGACTATCTATCTGACAAGATTTGTCTCAATAAAGTCTTATATGTTTCTTCCCTAAACTGTAATTTGATTTCAGTTTCACAACTCAATGACGAGCACAATTGTTTTATAAAAGTTTCGTCTAACTCATGTGCTATACAGGACCATCTTTCAAGGGAGCTGATTGGAACGGGTGAGATGTTGTAAAACCCAGAACTGTTCATATGAAACCACAGAAATATCCTTTGATATTGAAACAACTTTCTGTATATATCAATACATTAATCAACACAAATTACAACAGACCAACAATACATATATAAACATAGAACCGACACAACTCTTCAAGTGGTACCTTTTCAGAGATGGCGGTTAACTGACTAAATAACTGCCTTATCACTAACTGACTAATTAATGATAGGCTATCACACAAATACATAAGATAAGTTATCGTAATTTAAGACTAGCTTATATCCAATATCCCCCCTTAAGCTAGACATTGCCAACACCAAGAGCTCTCTTTAGTTTGATAAAGCTTCCACAATTCAGAGACTTTGTGAAGATATCTGCCACCTGTTCCTTGGTTCTGCAAAACAGAACATCAACTTCAAGGTTGTGAATAAGTTCTCTAATGAAGTGGAATTTGATCCTTATATGCTTGCTCTTCCCATGATAAACTGGGTTTCTGGTCAAAGCTATAGCAGATCGATTATCACACAGTATTTGAGTAGCAGATTCTTGAGGCATGCCAAGTTCATCCAGAATCCCTCTAAGCCAAAGTGCCTGACAACCTGTAGATGATAGAGCCATGTATTCGGCTTCAGTGGAAGATAAAGCCACCACCTTTTGCTTTTTTGACTGCCATGAAATAGCTCCTGTTCCTAAACTAAAAACATAGCCTGTTGTACTTTTGCTATCAATTATACTTCCACCAAAGTCACTATCACTAAAACCTTTTAGTTTTGGATCATCAGAATAGGAGTAGATAATTCCCTGATCCAAAGTACCTTTTATATACCTCAATATTCGTTTTGCAGCCTCCCAGTGACTCCTCTTTGGTTTTTCCATGAATCTGCTTACTAAACTTACTGCAAACATGATATCAGGCCTGGATGTTGTAAGATACATAAGGCACCCGATCAGACTTCTATATAATGTGGAGTCCACATCTGCTTCATTAACACCTTTGCCAAGTTTTAGTCCGATCTCCATAGGAGTTGCAGCAGAGAAAGAGTCTTCCATATTAAATCTGGATAAGAGATCTTTGGCATATCTCTTTTGAGAGATTGAGATAAAGTGCTTACCTTGCTTGGCCTCTATTCCCAAAAAATAGTGTAGCAGTCCTAAGTCGGTCATTTCGAATTCCATCATCATGGATTTTTTGAACTCCTTGATCATATCTTCAGAGTTTCCTGTAAACACAAGATCATCAACATAAACACACACTAGCAGCACCATATTACCTGCCCTTTTTATGAACAGTGTGTGTTCATAATTACACTTATCACAATGAATCTCTGGCATGTTTTCCCAAAACACAGCCTTCACAGATTTGGTCTAAACTATTTACAGCAGGTAACCCTCTTACCAGATCATTTTTGTGCATAAGAGTGAGGGAGTTTAAATTCACATGACCAAACCTGTTGTGCCAGAGGATAGAAACATCTTTGCTACTCATGGAAAGGGAGAGAAAATCATCACTGTCGAATTTAATTGGGAACATTTTGTTATTGGTCATACAAATTTTCCCAATTAACTTGTTGTTAGAATCTGTTATCTCACAGATTTTATCTTTGAAATACAGTCCATAACCTTTTAAGACCAATTGTCCAACACTTAGTAAGTTGTGTTTCAATCCAGGAACGTAGAAAACATTTGAGATTCTTTTTGTTTTATCTCTAATTCTAATTGCAATCTCTCCATTTCCTAAGACACTAAGTTTCTTATCATCTCCAGTTCTCACATCCTTTCTTTCAGTTTCTTCCAAACTTAAGAATAGACTTTTGTTTCCTGTCATGTGGTTACTACAACCACTATCAAGATACCACAGATCACTTAAAGGCATATCCTGCATACTCAACATCATGAACATGGATTCCTCATTTTTGTTTTCTTCTTTATGCATGAAACTTGATGCTTTATTCTCTTCTGCCAATCTTTTTCTACAAAATTTAATAGTATGACCCAACTTGTCACAATAAAAGCATTTAATTTGGTAGAAAGGTTTACCTCTTCCTTTGCCTTTGTAGTTTCCTGTGTTTTGGTCCTCTGTATTCCTTTGCTTATCACTCGATCCAGTGTCCCAAGTAGATTGTGTTTGAAAGGCCTGCTCCATGATGGGAGGATCAAACTGTTTCATTCGAAGTTCGTGTGATTGAAGAGTACCAAGGAGAGTTTCAAGAGAGAAATCTGCCAAATCCTTGGACTCCTCAATAGCCACAACCACGTATTCGAATTTCCTGGTAAGGCTTCGAAGTATTTTCTCGACCACCCTTCTATCTGAAATACTTTCTCCATTCAGGCGCATCTGATTAAGTAAGACAATCACTCTAGTGTAATACTCTTCAATGGTTTCTGTTTCGTTCATCTTTAAATTATCAAATTTACATCGTAAGGTTTGCAATCTCACCACTTTTACTCTTTCTTCCCCTCTGTAAGATTTATATAGCATTTCCCATGCCTCTTTTGAAGAACTTGAGTTTGAGATTGTTGTTTTCTCAACTTGCTGTATTCATTAATCCACATAAGAATATATGAGATATACAATTTACCTTATAGGTCCCTGTTCTATTACATAATTACTATTTTATCTTAACTCTCAACACTCCCCCTCAAGATTGGCGAAAAATATTCACTAAGCCCATCTTGTCACATAATCTAGTAAGACCTAGAGTGCTAAGACCCTTTGTAAGGCAATCTGCCACTTGATCCTTGGTTGGAACATGACTTATCTTCAGTAGTCCATTCTCCAGCTTCTCCTTGATAAAAAACCTATCAATCTCAATGTGCTTGGTTTTATCATGATGCACCGGGTTGTTGGCGATGTTGATTGCCGAGTTGTTATCACACAAGAGTCTCATGTGAGTACCTTGGTCCATCTTCAATTCGACCAGAAGAGCCTTCAACCATAACAACTCGCAAACTCCCAAGGCCATTGCCCTATACTCGGCCTCAGCTGTAGACCGTGCCACCACAGATTGTTTCTTGCTCTTCCAAGAGACCAAGTTACCTCCCACGAAGACACAATATCCCGAGGTGGATCTCATGTCATCGGTGCACCTCGCCCAGTCAGAATCGCTGTAAGCCTCGATACCAAGGTGACCGTTGTTTTTGAATAACAATCCTTTTCCAGGAGCACTCTTCAAGTATCTTAGGATGTGATAAACTGCATCCATGTGGCTTTTTCTTGGATCGTGCATGTAGCGACTCACCACACTTACTGCAAACGAGATATCGGGACGAGTGTGACTTAGGTAAATCAGTCGGCCTACTAACCTCTGGTATCTCTCTCGATCAACTCGCTCACCGATTTCCATCCGTAAGTTGTGCCTCTGATCAATAGGAGTAGTTGCAGGCCTACATCCCAGCATGCCGGTCTCCTTAAGCAAGTCTAGTACATACTTCCTCTGAGATAGAACAATCCCATCTGCTCCACGAGCTATCTCAATCCCAAGGAAGTATTTAAGCAAGCCAAGGTCCTTCACCTCAAATTCTTTGGCTAATCTCATCTTTAGTTGAGCAATCTCCGTCTCATCATCACCCGTGATGATCATATCATCAACATAAACTGCTAGCATAGTAGTATGACCTCTATTATGTCGGAAGAACAAGGTATGATCAGCGTTGGTTTGCCGATAACCCATGCTTAGCATAGCCCTCCTGAATCTATCAAACCAAGCTCGAGGAGATTGTTTCAATCCGTACAATGACTTCTTCAATCTACAGACTTTGCCCGTTGTTTGGTTGGTGTTGAAGCCTGGGGGTATCTCCATGTACACCTCTTCCTGTAGATCCCCGTGAAGAAACGCATTCTTTACATCAAGTTGATGCAATTGCCATTCACTGTTCACAGCAATAGAGATAAGTGTCCGTACGGTGCTCATCTTTGCAACCGGTGCAAAGGTCTCATTATAGTCAACGCCATATGTTTGACTATACCCCTTTGCCACCAATCGTGCCTTGTAACGATCAACTTTTCCATCTGGGTTTTGCTTTACTGTGAAGACCCATTTGCATCCAACTGGTTTTTTTCTAGGTGGTAGTAATACAAGCTCCCATGTATCATTTTTGTCGAGGGCTCCAAGTTCCTCTAACATGGCAGCCCTCCACTTTGGGTCTTCTTTAGCTACCTGCCAACACTTGGGTATAGAAGCCATATCGAGAGATGTAACGAATGCTCCATAAGTATGTGATATGTTAGAATACGAGACAAAGTGAGCAATGTCATGCTCAACACGATATCGAGGAGGTGGATTACCCGCATTACTACGAGAGCTTCGTCTCAATGAAATAGAAGGAGAATGAGGGATTATATCATCGAGATCGGATGGATCCATGAAGGCAGACTCTCTTGGATTCAGCTGGCCCTCGTTCTGTTTCCTCCTTTTGTACACTCTCAACTCCCCCGGAGTCTGATTCCTACTCTCTTGGATTACATCTTCCGGATCCTCTTGAGTATGATCCTCTTTCTCTTGGCTTCCATCTTCCATCTCATCCTCGTTTGTAGGACATGGGATAGATCCTACAATCACCTCGGTCTCACCATTAATCTGATTTTCACTTTCTTGGCTTCCATCTTCTAGCTCATCCTTGTTTGTAGAACATGGGCATGGGATAGATCCCACAATCACCTGAGTCTCACCACTAATGTTCTCCCCCTCGTGCCTAATGGCACCAGGCAAGCCATCAAAAGGTGAGGTAACCTTGCTGGAGTAATACGACTCTTGCTCTCGGAAAGTGACATCCATGCTTACAAACAACTTTCGTTCTATTGGGCTCCAACAAACATATCCCTTTTGAGTAGCAGAATAACCCACAAAGATGCACTTCACTGACCTTGGATCCAACTTTCCCACTGTTGGTCTGTTGTCTTTCACAAAACACACACAACCAAAGACTTTTAAAGGAAGAATGTACTCGTTCTCTCCCTTTAACATCATAATTGGGGTCTTCCACTCTAACAACTTAGATGACATCCTATTAATTAGATATGCGGCAGTTAAGACGGCTTGTCCCCACAAATGTTTAGGAACATTCATTGATATCATCATGCATCTGGTTACCTCTAGTAGATGTCTATTTTTTCTCTCTGCTACGCCATTCTGAGCTGGTGTATAAGGACATGTGGTTTGATGATGTATCCCATGAGCTGACAAATACTCCTGTAAGGCCTTGTTTGTATATTCTGTCCCATTATCTGATCTCAACACCTTCACCGTTGCACCATACTGAGTCTGAACTGCCTTATGGAAGTCCTTGAAACAAACAACCACATCACTCTTGTTTTTCATCAAGTATAACCAAGTAACACGGGTATAACAATCAATAAAAGTCACAAAATATTTATAACCATTAATTGAAGTGGTAGAGCACGGCCCCCATACATCAGAATGTATCAAATCAAAAACACAAGTACTTCTAATACCAGAGCTCACATAAGAACTTCTGGTTTGTTTGCCAAATTCACACGCATCACACACGAGTTTCTGTTTGTCAGCTTTCTCATACATAGATGGATACAAAAGACTTAAAGAACCAAAAGATGAGTGCCCCATGCGCTGATGATGTAGTAGTAGCTCGGCCTCCACACTCCCAACTGGTTTCGTTGATTCTACTTTATCCACCATAGATGCCAATGTTGTGTCCATCTCTCCTCTATCCAAGTACCACAACCCATTACGCCATGTGCCAGTCCCAAGTCTTCGGCCTGTCCCCTTCTCTTGAAAGATTACCTTAGGAATATCAAAAGAAACAACGCATTTGAGTTGAAGAATTATAGCACTGATGGATAGGAGGTTAACAGGAAAGGAAGGAGCATGCAACACATTTGAAAGGGCCATGGACTTGGTACACTTAACAATACCCTTGCCTACAACAGGTTGTGCAGTACCGTCAGCCGTTTGAATGGTTTCTGGGACTGCTAGGTGGGTGTAGGTGAGAAACTCATCATGAGCTCCCGTGACATGTTGAGTTGCACCAGAATCTACTATCCATTCAGAGACTCTTGCGGTGGGCATAGATGCAAGTGCATGAGTACATGTGTCCGAGTAGGCATAAGTTGGGATATTACCTCTGGATGAATGAGGCATAGAGGCTCCAACAGCAGTAGCCTTCTTGCTATCATCACTTGCTAGTTTCATCTTCCTCCATATCTCCAAAACCTCTTGCTCCATGTTTTCTGTCGGGCTCGTTGAATAAGTATTCTCCTCCTCTGACATTGTTAGGTTAGCCCTGTATCCTCCAAATGAGCCACCTCTACCACCTCTACGACCACCACGACCACGTCCTCGTCCACCGGTATCTCTCTCTCTAGGAGGCTTTGGACACGCTCTGCTCAAGTGACCAGCCTCGCCACAATTATAGCATCTACGAATTTCGCCATAACTCCCAGAGAGGTTTTGGCTCGATGCTGCCAAGGCCGATCGCGCTCCTGGAAGTCCATTGGCATCAGACAGTAACTTCATCCGACTCTCTTCTTGCATCATAGCCGCAATTGCCTCGTTAAGTGTGGGAATTTTTTCCTGAGCCAAAAGAACTGCCCTCCTCTGATCAAATGCAGGGTTGAGATGTTTTAGGAACTGCATAGTCCTCCTTTGCCCAGAGACTTCTCTGCCCTGACATTCAGGATCTTTGCAACTAATCATGGGTGAAAAGTGGTCATAGTCGGTCCAAAGACGCTCCAACTCTATGGCATATTCTTGAACAGTCCTATCTCCTTGAAAAACCGCATCTATTTCCTGTTCAATCTGGAATACCCTCATGTTGTTCCCCTCTCCAGCATAGGTCATCTTCAACTTCTTCCAGATGTCTAGTACACTCGAAATGCCATCAACAGTGACGGCAATCGATGAGACCATGGAGTTGAGCAGCCAAGTATACACTGACATGTGCGTGGCCCTCCAGGTCTTCCACTCGGCACTTGTGGGGTCAGCAGGCTCCTTCTCCTCTCCTGTTAGGTAACCCTCAAGACCCCTCCCTGCCAGGGCACCAATAATCCGTCTTGACCAGCTCAAGTACGTGGCTGGTCCGTCAAGCTTTAGGTCCACGGGAAGAAGTTCGAGCCTCGGAGGTTGCTGTTGTGTTCCTGATGCCTCTGCTTGCTTTACCAGTTTTAGCAATACTTTTACATCTTCCTCGTTTAACTTTCCAAAAAGTTTCTCCATCCTTGTAAAACACCGTGACAAATTTGAAGCCGATACCTACTGCAATCAGAGAGGGTCAGTCGTCAAAATTAGGGTTTCTTCGTGAAAGGTTCTCATGGAAGCAATAACAATCGATTGACATAGAGGAGGGTCGGTCGATTGAAGTAGTGGATTTCAGTTCGGTCTTCCAAGTCGGCTATTAGGTTTCACGCCTCTAATTCCCGCTCATTTTCTGGAGCTCTGATACCATGTTGTTTTCTCAACTTGCTGTATTCATTAATCCACATAAGAATATATGAGATATACAATTTACCTTATAGGTCCCTGTTCTATTACATAATTACTATTTTATCTTAACTCTCAACAGAGATTCTTTCAAATATGTTGTCATCGACTGCTTGATAAATTAGGAACAAGGCTTTCTTGTCCTTCTTCTTCGTTTCTTTGAGAGTTTTAGTTTGTTCTGCAGAAAGTGCCGTAGATGTTTCTGGTTCTATGACACCTTCTTCAACTACATCCCAAAGATCTTGTGATTCGAACATCACTTTCATTTGAATGCTCCAATGGAAGTAATTTATTCCTGTTAATTTTGGTAATTGGGTCTGCGATGGCAGACTACTCACAGAACTTGAAGCCATACGTTTATGGCTCTGATACCACTCTGTTGTAAAACCCAGAACTGTTCATATGAAACCACAGAAATATCCTTTGATATTGAAACAACTTTCTGTATATATCAATACATTAATCAACACAAATTACAACAGACCAACAATACATATATAAACATAGAACCGACACAACTCTTCAAGTGGTACCTTTTCAGAGATGGCGGTTAACTGACTAAATAACTGCCTTATCACTAACTGACTAATTAATGATAGGCAATCACACAAATACATAAGATAAGTTATCGTAATTTAAGACTAGCTTATATCCAATATGAGAGACAAGATGGACTTTACTACTTCCAAAAGGTGTCAAACGTTCGAGCGACTTCAGTTCCAGTCCTTCTTCGTTGGAACTTTGGCATAGACGTATGAGGCACTCGTCGGAAAAAGTACTGAAGTTACTTCCTTTTATTAGTACCTCTAAAGAGAAATTAAATAAAGCGTGTGACGCTTGCCATCGCCCTAAACAACCTAGGGATAGTTTTTCTTTATGTGACAATAAAGCAACTCAGATATTGAGTTAGTTCATTGTGATGTATGGGGTCCTTACAACACACCTTCATCTTGTGGAGCACATTATTTTCTAACATTGGTAGATGATTTTTCCCGAGTTGTATGGGTTTATTTATTAATTGACAAAACGGAGGTATTCAAGTTTTTATGTCCTTTATCGCAATGATTTAGCGGCAATTTTCACAAAATATTAAAATTGTGCCAAGTGACAATCGGACGAAGTTTAATTGTATGAAAAACTATTTCTTGGCAAACGAAATTTTATTTCAAACATCTTGCGTGGGTACTCCCCAACAGAATGGGCGAGTCGAAAAGAAGCACAAACATATTTTAAACGTAGCTCATGCCCTACGTTTTCAATCGAATATGCCTATGTTTTTTGGGCGAGTGTGTCTTCACGGCAACCCATCTTATAAACTACATCCCATCCTCCGTATGAAATCTTGTTTGGTTCACCTCCATCCCTAGATAGCATTCGGGTATTTGGATCGTTATGTTTTGCTCATAATCAACAAGCTAAAGGGGATAAATTCGCTAGTCGAAGTCGAAAGTGTGTGTTTGTGGGATACCCGTTCGGCAAGAAAGGATGGTCGTTATATGACTTAGAGAAAGAGTCATTTTTTGTTTCAAGAGATGTAAAAGAAGACTCTTTCCCTTTTTTGACAACTGAAACTACCACTAGAAACTCGATTTCACCTTTAGAGCACCAAGACTTAGGTAGAGACAGTCGGTTGTATTCAGAAGATGAAGAACAATCCTCTGACACACCACCTCCACCTACTATTGCCGCCCCCACTACAAATCCGTCTTCTACTGTCGCCCCCACTACAAATCAGCCTCCATCGTCAATAGGGCTGGACGACACAACAGAACAACCCGCACAACCCGCAGATGATCAACTTGGTAAGGGAAAAAATTCCTTCAACAAGACTATGCGATTTTGTGACAAATACGGTGATCCAACCAAGTCCATCTTCGTCTCCACCCACTCCACAGTCTCCCTCAGGTACGCCTTTTCCTATAGCACACTATGTTAACTGTACGAAATTTTTTGTACCCCATCGGGCGTTTCTCGCAGCTGTATCAACAGGTGTGGAACTTAAGACCTTTAAAAAGGCTGTCACGCATGTTGAGTGGCGTAACGCAATGCAAAAAGAGATACAAGCATTGGAGGATAATGGGACGTGGGCAATGGAGACCCTTCCAACTGGGAAGAAAGCATTGGAAAGCAAATGGGTATATAAAATAAAATATAACTCTGATGGCATCTTCGAGAGATTAAAGGCACGATTGGTTGTTTTCAGTCATCATCAGGTAGAGGGTATAGACAACAACGAGACTTTCGCACCCATGGAAAAAATGGTGACCGTTCGTAAGTTCCTTGCCATTGCAACGTCAAAGAACAGGGAGTTGCATCAAATGGACGTTCACAACGTCTTTCTCCACGGGGATTTGAACGAACAAGTGTATATGAAACTTCCACCAGGTTTTCATTTCGACTCGCCTAGTTTAGTTTGTCGACTGCGTAAATCCCTTTATAGGTTGAAGCAAGCACCCAAATGTTGGTTTGTTAAGCTAGTGACTGCATTAAAGGGGTATGGGTTCTCACAATCGTACTCCGATTATTCATTGTTCACATACACTAAGGGGGGCAGTGCAAATTAATGTTTTAGTATGTGTCGACGATTTGATCGTTTTGGGAAATGACTCCACTGCATTGAAGGCCTTTAAAGGCTACCTTAGTGAATTTTTTCATATGAAGGACCTTGGGGTTCTGAAATATTTTTTGGGTATTGAAGTTGCTCGTAATCCTACAGGTTTATTTCTCTGTCAAAGGAAATATGCCCTCGATATAATCTCTGAAGCATGTCTACTAGGAGCTAAACCAGCATGGTTCTCTATTGAACAAAATCATCGTCTTGCACGCGCAAAGGGTTCCCTCCTGCTTGATCTTGAGCCTTATACGCGATTGGTGGGATGGTTGATTTACCTTGCCGTTACATGCCCCAATTTAGCTTACTCGGTCTATGTTCTTTCCCAATTTCTCCATTCACCACACCAAGAACACTGGGATGTCGCTCTCCGAGTTGTTCGGTATTTGAAAATTTCCCCGGGACAAGGAATTCTACTACGTTCGGATAGTGAACTTTCCTTGTCGGGTTGGTGCGATTCGAATTGGGCAACCTGCCCTCTTACTCGACGATCCTTTACGGGTTGGTTTGTGTTCCTTGGTAATTCTTCGGAAGACTAAAAAGCAACATACAGTTTCTATATCATCGGCTGAAGCGGAGTATCGCTCCATGGCAGCCCTTACCAGGCACGGCCCTGGGCACGTGCAGCCCGTGCGGTCGCACATGGCATCAAAGCCCATAAGGGCATCAAATTTTTATCCTATGTTATGTATATATTATTAGTTTAGGTCTGTTAAGTTTTATTATTTAAGAGTTGGGCTTCAAAAATGAAATATTAAACATAAGCCCAAGTCCAAGCATCCAAATACTAAGGCCATCCGTAGCGGTTTGGTGGGTAGCATCGGGTTCGGCCGAGGTGGCATTGGGTAGGGAGCGGGTAAGTCGGGTAGCACGTACGGGGGGGGGGGGGGGGGGGTTCAGGGCGGGTACGGGGGACCGGGTTCGTGAACCCAATGAACCCGATGTGGTTTAATTAATTTTTTTTATATTTTTTAAATAATACCGTTTACCAACGGCTACATTATTAATTTTTTTATTAATTTTTTTTTCAAATTATACACACTATATATATTAACCTCCATCATCTTCATTTTTTCACACCAAACAACTCTATATTTTCTTCCATTCTCTATAGACACCGACGAGTACTTGCATCATCAAAGGGAAATTTTTGTAGGGTTGGTTCGAGAAACTGCAAAATTAATTTATGGTAGCACCGCCTCATCGTCAAATAGAGCATCAGTATTTTACATTTCGGGTGGACGCCAGCAACAAACAAGGTTTTTCTCCGATACAAAAGTGTACTTCCACTATTCGGCAATTGTCGTATGGAGTAGCTGCCGAAGTAGATTTTTAATATTTTGTAATTTTTAAATTTATTTTTAAATTTTTAATGAATGATATGAATTTTTATTTTTATTATTTATCTTATTTTTATTTATTAAAAAATATATAAATATTTTTATTTTGTTAAATAATTAAATATATAAATAAAAGAATTAAAAAAGATGAGGTGACAAGTGGGTTCATTGGGTACGGGTACTCCACTTTTGGGTAAGGATTGGGTAAGGAGGGTAGGAAAGAGAAAAGCTGATGTGGCGCTGAGGTGGCAAGTGGGTTCATTGGGTACGGGTACTCATGGTCTAAGGCCTTATAACTGATAACCTAAGCATGCTTCTTAATCTTACGTGTACGCTTAGAACTCTTCATTCTTCAAGAAAGCAGGTTGCGGCGATTGAAGAATTCGATTTTCAAAATGAAAAGCTGATTGATATTTTTGCTTCAAAAAATGCACGACGACATCGTTTTAGGTGATGTATTTTTGTAATTTGGGGTTTTGGTTTTTATGTCCCCCATTTGTACTTTTTATTTTAATTAATAATAATCGACGTAGGGATGAGCTGCCTAGCTTGACTAGGTTCCAAACCGTATAAAAAATCCTATCTTTTGTCGTTTTGTTTACTTGAAACCGCTTAAGGGCATTTTTTAGCATTTTCGCACAGAGCATCAAAATCCTTAGGAACGGCCATGGCCCTTACTTGCGAGTTAAAATGGTTAAAGTGCCTGCTACTAAGCTTTGGTGTCCATCACCCTAAAGCAATACCGATATTTTGTGATAGTCAGTCTGCGTTGCATATCGCTCAGAATCCGGTTTATCATGAGCGTACAAAACACATAGAGGTTGATTGCCACTTCGTTCACGATGCTATACAAGGTCTCATTACTCCATCCTATATTCCGACCAACGTCCAATTGGCTGACATTTTTACCAAGGTTTTGGGAAATGGGAAAAAAGCAGTTTGACAATCTTCTTTTCAAGTTGGGCATTTCGGATCTGCATGCTTCAACTTGAGGGAGGTGTTGGGAATATAAAGCTAAGTGTTTAGAGTTCATCCCTTGTATTAAGGCCTGATGAGGCTTATCTCTAATTTATCGTTATCTAGTTTAGAGGATATGGTGATGCCGACACCAATAAATAATAATCCTATTTTAATTTAGCATAAAACTTATTGTATTATTAGTAAATAAAGATAAAATATATTCAATTTTTATGTTTTGAAAAAAAAAACAAATTCGAAAGTAAAATTGGAAAAGGTTGGGGGTGGTTGATTGTACCTAAATGCTTGCTCGATATCAAACAAATAAATGAAAATATGAAGAAATTTAAATCTAAGGATTATTCAAATGAGATACTTGGTACGATGTATACAGGTATATCATCTATTGTTATGACGCAATAAATTTTAAACCGGTCGAATTTTTTAATTTTAAAATGGAGAAAATGTAGAAATATTAATGAATTAACTGATTTTTGAAAAGAGTTAATTTAATCAAAGAAATCAAAACTGGAAGGAATTGTGAATCATAGTGACCAACGAGCCACAGTTAGTTACTGACCATTTACAATAAGGGTAAGGGTATGTTTATCAAATCCTTATTCGGGTAAGTATTTATCAAATTTTATTGTCTTAACGGATGAATATGATAAAAACCAAAAATTTTACCCAATAAGAGCAAGGCAAAGACCAAAAGTCTTACTCGGTAAGAGCAAAGCAAGGACCAAGAATCTTACCCGATAAGTAAAGCCGACAACTATTACCAAGATATTTCCTATTTTAAAACTATGAGGACAACCAATTAATTCTTATTTAAGAATTTGAATATTCAAATAACAATTCGTCAACCCTTTAACAATCTTTGAAAAACAGATAATAATTCACCACCTTTTACTAAAAATTTAAATATGAACTAGTGATCCAGCCGGCGCGTTGTGCGGAGTTCCAAAAACATTATATGAAAAAATTTAAGCTTTTTTTATAGATCATTTTCATTTTTTCTTGTATCAATAAACTATATTGCAAGTTATTGAGTGTTGTTATCATCATCCGATGCTTCGTGATTGTGATATGGATGATCACCAACGATAACGAAATCGAAATAATAAACAATTTCAAGAAGGTTTGAGGATGATAGTAACATTCAACATTGCTTACCATATAATTAATAAATAACAACAAAGATGGGCTTACTTGCAAAAAAAATACGGGTTAAGTTTAGCAACTAAAAACACAAAATAAAAATAAGCTAAGCCTATCTTGTAGAAGTTTTTTGTTTGTTCTTATTTGTTCTTCAAACCCCCTTTTTCAATAATTTAGCCCGCTACCAAGAAACTTGCGGTCAACATTGCTCAATAATAGAAACCAATTTAATTATTCTTCTATATGAATAACCAATCAAAGATAATCTGTTGTCGAACCTTCTTGCCGAGAGCTGGATATACACGATGTTTTATCATCATGGTCATAAATAAATAGTTGCAAATAAATATGGAACTGGTTTAAGTGACATGGTTCACGATGTCGAACCATATCAGATTTGAAACAATAGAATTATTTGTTGGTGTTAGGAACAGTTAAGTAACAACAAAATTGAGTAATGGCATTGATATCAGGCTCATTAATCTCAATAAAAACAACACTAATATTGGCTTTGGCTGAAAAAACATGAGTCAAACTTAAAAATATCAATTCAAAAAATGATTTACATGTATTTAAGCAAAGTAAAACATTAACACATCCATCCAAGCATGTTCATGCATATGCATATTCAAGTATTTCATAGCCAAAGGCTCCCACTCATGTAAAATTCAAACACTTAGGGGCTTTTTACCAAACACTTACCCGGGTAAGCATTTACCAAGTCACATTACCTACCGGATTGATATGGCAAGGACCAAAAATCTTACCCGGTAAGAGCGAATTCAACTTATGCAATGACCGAGAGTCTTACCCCGGTAAGTGAGTGCGACGACTCTTACCAGGGTTAGCACTTACCGTGTGAATTTTTGCATACGAAACCGATTTGACGGACTAAAATCTTACCCGGGAAGTAAGTAATAGTGATGAATTTTACCGGTAAGCACTTACCCAAGTAAGTGATTAGGTAAACGGCCCCTTAATAGACAAATAATGTGTTTGAGGTATGTGAATATTGAGGATTATAATGTGATATATATATATAGGTTAAGTTGTTGTCAGGAACAATTGAGGAACCATGTTATAGGAAGCTTAAAATCCAATAAAGCACATAGTAAATGGATTAATGTCATCATGTTCGACTAATTGTTATTCGAATAATTAATAAAAGTATAAAAATAACCTCTTTTTAAGAAGGGGGTATGTTTTGACATGAAATGGATATATCCATATATCTACTCAAATATATGAGATGGTAAAATATGGCAAAAATCTATACCGAAAAAGGGTTCACGTGGACATATTGGTTCACGTAAGAGTACACGTAAAATACCAAAGGGGGTTATTCATATTCAAGCAAGTTTCAATAATATCATTGTGACTGTTACAGATGTACGGGGCAAGTGGTTTCTTGGTCCTCCAACCCCGAATTATGGGTTTCAGATTTTCTATTGCTTCGGGTTCGAGTTGGTTGGGTTTTGGGTATTGATATATGCAAAAAGTATATACATTCAATCAGTTTTGATGATGAAATCGATAATAGGTTTAGAAATTTGAAAAGTATGGCAAAATATGATTTAGGATTTTCAATAAGATAATTATATAGATAAATATATTTATATAATATTTTAAATTATATATATGTATATATCGGGTTTTCGGACAGGTTGGGTGGCCAAAAACCATACCCAACCCGAACCTAAATATCCCTCAAAAAGTCGGGTTTCTGATTTTCGGATTTCGGGGCATTTTGATTCGGAACAAACACCTCACTTTCAATTGGTTCCGGGTCGGGTTTTGCACACCCCTAGTTCAAGCAATTCCATTCAACCTTTCATTCATTCTTTAGTATAAACTTCGACCTGGATAACAATAATAGTTTGCGAATAAACAAACGACGGTTACAATGTTGATCAATACATGATCTACACGAATACGCAAATTTCTCTTTTAAATGTCAAGAATCCACAAGTATCTAGTAAAAGATGGAAAGTAGATTACCGATTTCTTCCCAAATTGTGTTTCACACCCCGCTTAGATCTCATCCTTTTAACATCCTTCCAATTCCTTGTGAATGGAAAGCGATGCCATTCTTGTGCTCTCTAGAAACCCATGTAGGATCCTCCACAATTATAATCATCAATCATCGTCGATGTCTCTCCTTCGATTTAGCGTGTAATACGATAAGGATTTTCTGATGTGCAAAATCATGTAAACCGACAAACAAAGACAAAACCTTATAATTAATAAAAAAAGACCTAAATTAGTAGCAATATTCATTGATTTCTCCTCATAAGGGCTAGAGAGAGCGAGAGAATCTAAATCGGGTAAAGAAACTTACATTGTCACATGGATTTCAAATTTCTTCCACCGGAATCAATGCATGGGAGGGATACCATGTTTGAGTATAAAAGAAAAGAGACATACTTGTGACTTGTGAGTAGAGGTGGCCAAAAAATCGGGCCAGACCGGGCCTTCGGAAGGACCGGGCCGAAACACTATTCCAAGGCCCGGGCTTTGGTCGGGCCCGAGCCGGGCTTGAGCACAAATATTCGAGCCCGCTTAGGCTTTTTATAAGCCCGGGCTTTCGGGTCGGGCCCTAAACCGGGCCTTCACAAAAAAATATTTTTTAAAATTTTTAAATGTTATTCTAATTATATAATTAATTGGGTATTTGGGTCGCTTAAATATATTTAAAAAATACGTTTTGTTAGTATCTAAGCGCTTACCACTACGCCAAAAGCAATTGCTGGTGGAGAATGCGCAACTTATTTCCTTATAGCGTAGCAGCCAGCGCCACATTTCGATTTAGGAAGATGCTGGTCAATGACCCAACAATCCCCCCCCCCCCAGCATCTGCCATCACTAACAAGAGCTTCGCTAGAAGTCAATGGCTACGCAGCATGCCTTTGGCATTTAAATGCACTCCATGGGATTCGAACCCGTGACCTGCTCTGATACCACATGTTAGGATCTAAGCGCTTACCACTACGCCAAAAGCAATTGCTGGTGGAGAAGGCACAACTTATTTCCTTATAGCGTAGCAGCCAGCGCCACGTTTCGATTTAGGAAGATGCTGGTCAATGACCCAACACGTTTTATTGTAATTTTGATTAAAAAATACATTAAAAAAAGTACATTGAATTTTTTGATTAAAAAATACATTTAAAAAAAATACATTGAATTATAAAGAACATACTTTAAAAAATACATTGATTTATAAAGAACATTTAAAAAAAATACATTCAATTATGAAAAAACGGCTATAAAATTGTGAAAAACGGTCATATGACTGTTACCCAACGGCTGAAAATTTTGAATTGAAGGCAAAGGTGTTAATAAATAAATCAAAGTAGCATAAATATTCAAAACTAATGCATTGGCTTGTTGGTAAATGCATAGAGGCTATGGAGATGAGGTCAAGGGATCTAAACTCGGGGGAGGCAATATATCCCGTTCTTTTTTAATGAAGTGACCCACGGTTGGAAATTTTGAATTGAAGGCAAAAGTGTTAATAAATAAATTAAAGCAACAACAATATTTAAAGCTGACGCATTGGCATGGTGGTAAGTGCATCGAGGCAATGAAGAGAAGGTTAGGAGTTTGAAACTGAGGGTAGGCAATATATCCTGTTTTTTTTTATGAAGTGAGATTCGGGTCCGGGCCTTGGTCGGGCTTCAGGACGGGCCGGGCCGGGCTGGCGAATCAGCCAAATAGCAGGCCCGGTTACGTCTTGCGGGCTCGGGCCCAGGCTTTTAGCGAGCCGGGCTTCGGTTACCTGGCGGGCCGGGCCAGGCCAGGCCCGGGCTCTGATGGCCATCTCTACTTGTGAGGAGGTTAATATGTTTTTAAGACAATTAAATATTTTACAATTGAGTGATAAGAGATGGATAGATGAAGAGGTGGATAAGATAAATGAATTGCAATAACCAATGACTTCAAAACCTACAATGGTAATTGAAAAGTTTGAAGTTAAGCCTAAAATTAATTGTTATTTACAAAATTACAAAATTGAAAAACAAAATAACAATAAATATAGAGGTGGAAACAATGTTCTAAATGGCGTGAGGCGTGGTGTGGCGTGGCGGTGAGGTCAAGCCTCAAGCCTTAGGAGCCACGTCGAGGCCATGACGTTTATCGAGGCCATGACGTTTATCGAGACGTGACTTATGACGGCAAATCTCTATATCATATATAATATTATATATAAAAACATATGTTTTGTACTAGTAATTGACGAGTCAATGATAACAACCAAATTAAATTAGGTTGTATATAAAAAACTAGCAAGTAAGACATTAAAAACGTAAAGAAAAATCAAATATCCCGTTGCAAATGACCGTACATTAGGCCATGGCGTGCCACAGACATAACGTGACGTAAAACACAAGCCTTGAGCCACGGCGTGCCATGGCGGCTGTCACGGCGAGCCTTTTATAACAGTGGGTGGGAAAAATTGAGTTAAAGAGAAAAAAGATAAAGGTTTAGGCATAAGAAGATGCCACCTCACTACACTTGGTTTTTATTTTACTACATATATTGATTGGTTTTGTTTTTTTTTGTTTTTCATTTATATATAATAAACAATATCATAAAAAATATAGAAAAAAGTATTTCTAACATATAGAAAAAGTACTGTTATATAATGATAATAATAATAATATAAAAATATATTAATATTGAAAAGTTATAGAGTAAACTACGATTTTCATCCCTGTAGTTTGATGCTTATAACAATTTTCATCCCTGATCTTTAAAATTTATTTTTTTGTCCCTGTGGTTTGATGCTTATAATGATTTTCGTCCTTGATCTTTCAAAGTTGCTTTTTTCGTCCCAGTGGTTTATATTTTACTTCCATATTCGTCCCTCCATCCAACTTTGTTAAAATAAAGTGTTAACTCATCCAAAAAAATTACATATTTGGTCCTTGTAATATACCAATTCTTACATTTTATCTTTAAATAACAAAGTTTAAATTTTACTTTTTCTTTCTTTATTACTTTATCAAAGACAATTATTTTTTAATTAATTATATTGTATATTTTCAAAACTATTATAACTTTAATTATAAAAAATAATCAAATAATTTCATTAAAATTATTGATAAAACATGATATTTTATTAAATGCACTTTACTCCCACCATTTCACAATTTTTTAGAGCTTTATCTTTTATTAATTAATCAAATTTGTTTAATATTTAAATTAGACACAAACACACACAACCATTATTATCTTTTATTAATTACTCAAAATTTGTTGATTTAAAATATTAAACAAAAAATGTGTGTGCTAAATTACATAGTAACATAGTTTACACACTTTTCGTTTCATTAGTTAAAAACAAATGTCTTGACACACACACACACATTTTATTAAAATAGCGGTTGTGTGTCTGTTTGTTTAATTTAAATATTAAACAAATTTGATTAATTAATAAAAGATAAATTTTAAATAAAAATATGGAATAGTGGGAGTAAAGTGCATTTAATAGAAACAACAATCAGTTGTTGTAAAATATAACTAATTTTTTTCTCGAATTTTATTAAACTTCTTTCGATGGTAATTTAAAATAAATAAATAAAAATACTAATTTTAAGAGATTTAACCTAAAACTTTGAAAACAATATCATGTAGTTATCAATAATTTTAATGAAATTGTTTGATTATTTTTATAATTAAGGCTATAATAATTTTGAAAATACGTAATATAATTGATAGAAAAATAAATGTCTTTGATAGAATATAATAAAGAAAGAACAAACAAATGTAAAAAGTGTAAACTATGTAATTAAAAGATGAAAATGTAAGAATTGATATACCACAAGGACCAAATATGTAGTTTTTTGGATGAGTTAACACTTTAATTTAACAAAGTTGGATGGAGGGACGAAAATGGAAACAAAATGAAAACCACAGGAACCCAAAAAGCAGTTTTTAAAAGACCAAGGACGAAAATCGTTATAAGCATCAAACCACATGGACGATAATCGTAGTTTACTCAAAGTTATATTGATAAAAACATTTAAGAATCTAAAATAAAATAATTTATTTCTAATTGTTTTTATAGATGTATCTTTCTTTTAATGGTGTGTTTGGTATGCAGACAAGACAGGACATGACAGTTGTTCAGCGTTTGATAACAGAACTGGACATGACAAAATCGAACATATAACATGACCAATTTACCCCTAATAAACATGTTTATATATTTTATATATTTTAATTAATTATGTAATTTATTACATTATAATGAAATAAATATTTTTTATAATAAAGTATATTATTAGAAAGTTTTTTCAAGACGATTAAAGTGACCCTAAAATAAAAAAATTATGTAGTTTTCAATTTTATTTTCTAACATTTTTCATATTTTTTACTATTAATATTTAATAATTTAAATAAATTAATCAAACCATCATATATAAATAAAATTTTGAGGATATTAAAGAGAAAATTTAAAAAACATAAAATACAATAAAAAAAATTAAAAGAATAAATAAAATATAAAAAGAAGGCATATTTGATGTTTTAGATGAAAATTAGATTTTATTTTGAAGTTATATTGTATAAAAAAAGTATGTTCCACTTTGTTCCAGCTTGTTCCATGAGGTGGGGGTGGAACATGCTTGTTCCACTTTTATTTCACTCTACTCATGTTTGTTCCACATAAAACATCTGCTAAACGTGAAACAATAATCTCTGTCATGTCATGTTCTGAACATGTCATGTTCTGTCATGTTCAGTGTACCAAACGCACCCTAGAAGAACATATAAATTTTGTCGTAAATGATAATGCAAAGAAATAATAATCATCAAGTTTTACAATAAATAATAAATTATATAAAAAAGTAATAACAATAAAAAAAGTTAGAGTAAATAACATTCTCGGTCCCTGTGATTTGCTGATATTTTGGATATCGTTCCTAAAACGTGTTTATTACACTTGGTGTCCCTGTGGCCTGCAAAAACGCACGCAAAAGGTCCTACGTCTAACGAAATCCGTTAACCCAGTTAACTCAAGGGATATTTTTGTCTTTCTACACTTGTTTTTGTCTTTTTCCTAATTGAAAAAATAAATTAATTAAACAAGACACCCACACCCCCACCCACCCCTACCCCACTACAACCCTCACCCATCTCCCCTCCCCCACTTTCTTCTTCCTCTCTACATCCTCCTCCTTCCCGTTTTCCATAACTAACCCCATTTTTTTCGGCGAGCCCCTACCCCATTTTCCATAACTAATTATTCCTCCATTAACATGGACATGGCCTTCATCATAGTCCTCCTCTTATCATTGGCCAACCCCTATCCCCACTACAACCATATATGGAGAGCTTCATCCATAAACATAACAAAGAAGCAATCACCGATATTCACCACCAACCGCTACCGATGCCGCCATAACGGAAAAGGATCACTGACGGTGAAGAAATTTCAATCATGGTTGGCGCTCACAGTAGCGTCATCGGATGCAGACTATACTATTGTTCACCAACCAAAGAACTATGATTTTCGGTAGTTTTCTACGATTAGTTATCCAACCGGTGGCAAAAGTAAGATAGTGGATTCTTTATTAGCGGGCCAACTTCCTGATCAGACATGTCCATTTTGTGGGATCAACGGTTGTCTGGGATGTAACTACTTTACCGACATATGAAACTGAACGACGTTGGTGGCGTTAGAGGAGCAGGTAGTCCAATTAAGAAAAAGAAGATGAATTGCAAAGGAGCTCGACTGTGGTTAGGAACGTTTGTGACACCACGGAAAAACCACCCAAACCATCTCGTGAAGATTGAAGGAAGGTCCAGTGCAGGTGGCTGTTCGTCGGAGAAGTTGTGGGTGGTGTTTTCATGGTGTGTGACCTCCCATATTCACCTTTTTTTGTGTACATATTTATAAGGAGTTTTTTAAAAAGTGTTTGGATTAGCTTATTGTGGTGTGGAAACGTGATAAGCAAATAAGAAGTTTTTTAGTGTTTGATAAATTTTGCTTATATATGTAAAATGACCAAAGAACATTCTTCTATATTGGGGTGTCTTGTGTAGGGTTTAACGAGAGCAGATTTGTGCGTGTCTTGTGTAAGGTTTAAAAAAGTTGGGGTAAAAATATAATTTGGATAAATAAGTTGATAAGAAGAAGCAAATAAGTTGGTATCAAGTAACTTATCAAAAACAACTTATTTGCGGTGAGGAAAAGTGTTGGTCCCAAAGGGGTTATACAAGTTTGTAGAAGGGGGGGGGGTGAATACAAACACACGATTTTTATCTTTCTAAATTGTTTATTGAATCAACAATTTACAGTTTGTTGCGGAACAAGATTAAGGAATGAACCTAATCTAAACAAACTATGAGAATCACTAAGAGTTCTTGCACTAGAAGTAGAGATTAAGAAAATCTAGAATACTAAGGAGAGTATTCTATCACACAGCAGTTCAGCTAGAGAAGGAATGGTCGAGCTTCTTAAAAAATGAAGTAGGGTTTCCTTTATATACTGCATGCATTTAATGCATGTCAGTATACCTTTACACGTGGCAACCTCTGGTTGGTTGCATGTTTTGACTTTAGTAGACAACCTAGTGGCTGCATGATGAACAATGTAAGATCATAGTTGGTTGTACGATTCTGGACAAAAGGGATGTCCATTCTAACAAAATCGTACGGGGGGCGTGCAAGGGGATAAGACAAAAGTTGCTTGTAGAGGAGGCTTCATGATCAGCGTTCGCTGAATGATTCTTTATCAGCGAATAATAAAGTTCAGCGTTCGCTGAAGTCTTCTACTTGAAACTTCACGTTGAGTGGATAAGTCTTGGCTTCGCTGATATCCGCATCAGTTCATTAGTAGACGTAGTCACTGGTTCTTTGGCTTGATCTTCGACTTCAGCGTAGAACATGGTTGACGTGAATCTTGTCTTCAGGGATCATAAGTAAACAATAAAAGATATCAGTAATAATCAGTGAGACTGAACAAACTCAGGGCTCACTGATGAACAGTGTTCGCTGAATGTATAATTTAAAGCGTATGTTTTCATCAGCGATACTAAACAGACTTAGTATATTTTCTTTGATGACAAAACATTAATACATATTGTCTACTTACAATTTTCGTTAAGTGTTTCTCAGGGTCATTAATACATATTGTCTACTTACAATTTTACTATTAATATTTAGTAATTTAAATAAATTAATCAAACCATCATATATAAATAAAATTTTGAGGATATTAAAGTGAAAACTTAAAAAACATAAAATACAATAAAAAAATTTAAAAGAGTAAATAAAATATAAAAAGAAGGCATATTTGATGTTTTAGATGAGAATTAGATTTTATTTTGAAGTTATATTGTATAAAAAAAGTATGTTCCACTTTGTTCCAGCTTGTTCCATGGGGTGAGGGTGGAACATGCTTGTTCCACTCTTGTTTCACTATACTCCTGTCTGTTCCACATAAAACACCTGCCAAACGTGAAACAATAATCTCTGTCATGTTATGTTCTGTCCTGTTCAGCGTACCAAACGCACCCTAGAAGAACATATAAAATTTGTCGTAAATGATAATGCAAAGAAATAATAATCATCAAGTTTTACAATAAATAATAAATTATATAAAAAGTAATAACAATAATAAAAGTTAGAGTAAATTACATTCTCGGTCCCTGTGATTTGCTGATATTTTGGATATCGTTCCTAAAACGTGTTTATTACACTTGGTGTCCCTGTGGCCTGCAAAAACGCACGCAGAAGGTCCCTACGTCTAACGAAATCCGTTAACATTTCTTAACTCAAGGGATATTTTTGTCTTTCTACACTTGTTTTTGTCTTTTTCCTAATAGAAAAAATTAATTAATTAAACAAGACACCCCCACCCCCACCCACCCCTACCCCACTACAACCCTCACCCATCTCCCCTCCCCCCACTTTCTTCTTCCTCTCTACATCCTCCTCCTTCCCGTTTTCCATAACAAACCCCATTTTTTCCGGCGAGCCCCTACCCCATTTTGCATAACTAATTATTCCTCCATTAACATGGACATGGCCTTCATCATAATCCTCCTCTTCTCATTGGCTAACCCCTATCCCCACTACAACCATATATGGAGAGTTTCATCCATAAACATAACAAAGAAGCAATCACCGGTATTCACCACCAACCGCCACCGATGCCGCCATAACGGAAAAGGATCACTGACGGTGAAGAAATTTCAATCATGGTTGGCGCTCTCAGTAGCGTCATCGGAGGCAGACTATATTATTGTTCACCAACCAAAGAACTATGATTTCCGGTAGTTTTCTACGGATTAATTATCCGACCGGTGGCAGAAGTAAGATAGTGGATTCTTTATTAGCGGGCCAACTTCCTGATCAGACATGTCCATTTTGTGGGATCAACGGTTGTCTGGGATGTAACTACTTTACCGACATATGAAACTGAACGACGTCGGTGGCGTTAGAGGAGCAGGTGGTCCGATTAAGAAAAAGAAGATGAATTGCAAAGGAGCTCGACTGTGGTTAGGAACGTTTGTGACACCACGGAAAAATCACCCAAACCATCTTGTGAAGATTGAAGGAAGGTCCAGTGCAGGTGGCTGTTCGTCGGAGAAGTTGTGGGTGGTGTTTTCATGGTGTGTGACCTCCCATATTCACCTTTTTTTGTGTACATATTTATAAGGAGTTTTTTAAAAAGTGTTTGGATTAGCTTATTGTGGTGTGGAAACGTGATAAGCAAATAAGGAGTTGTTTTAGTGTTTGATAAATTTTGCTTATATATGTAAAATGACCAAAGAACATTCTTCTATATTGGGGTGTCTTGTGTAGGGTTTAACGAGAGCAGATTTGTGCGTTTCTTGTGTAAGGTTTTAAAAAGTTGGGGTAAAAATATAATTTGGATAAATAAGTTGATAAGAAGAAGCAAATAAGTTGGTATCAAGTAACTTATCAAAAACAACTTATTTGCGGTGAGGAAAGTCATAAGCACTTTAAAAAAAATGCAAACACTAGAAATAACTTATTTGTGGCGAGGAAAAACTATAAGCAAATAAGTCAAAAAATAAGCAATCCCAAACACCTCGTAAGTTATCAGCTAGTTTACCAAACATAGCCTTAGACATTGTTTGGCAAAAAAAGCAAGCTTATAAGCTAGCTTTTTTTTCTGGGTACATGTTTGGATGACCATAAGCTAGCTTTTTGAAACGCTACTTGGAGTAACTTTTCAATAGCTTTTTGTAATTCCAATATTGCCCTTATTAATATTAATTATTGTTTATTAACTATTATTATAAATAAATATTAATTTTTTAATTTAATTATTATTAATTAATAAATATTAACTGAAAATTATTAAATAAATTTTAATTATACATTGATATAAATTTTAATTATTTAGAGCTATTGTTAATCATATAAATTATTTTTATTTATTTTTTAATATTAATCAATATATTTTATACCAATTACTATTTATCTTTTCAATTATTATTTGATTAGTTTTTTATTGTATGTAACGGTTATTTAAAATCACACATTAATATATATTTCTTCTAAAACTTATTTTAACAAATTCAAATTTTATAATATATATGTAATAATAAATTCTAAATTCTTTTAATTAATATATTATATTAATTAATATTTTACTACATTTTTTGTATTAATTAACATATTATATTGCTATAAATTTGTTTTAATTATATAATTACATATTGTAATTGATAATTTTTTTAAGATTCCCTTTTTGGTCATTTTACATGTTTATAAGCTAGTTTTTGGCAAACGTGACTTCTTCATCAGCTAGCTTATCAGCTAGTTTGCCAAACATAACCTTAGAGCATCTCCAACAGCTTCTCTAAAATAGATAAAATGAAGGTTTTGTTCTCTATTTGTCTCCAAGAACTTCTCTATCTTGTTCTCTAAAATAGAGAAAACAAAAAAAACTCAAAGTTTAGAGAATTCTCTAAAACTTAATGGGAGGCGAGAGAAATTATTATTTTATTGATTTCCACCAATAAGATTAAACTATCATTATTTTATATATTTTTTCTAAAAAAGTGCATTGAGATGATAAAGTTTATAATATTTTAATAATATAATTAATGTTGAAATCTCTAAAATGAAAAACCTAATGAAGTGAAATATAATTTGATTTAGAGATTTTGACTTTTAATTTTCTCAATTTTAAAAAAATTACAGAGAATCTCTCGTAGATGCTCTTGGTGGATAAGAAGGGATGTATTTATAGACAGGGGTTAACAGTTTGACTAGATCGACTGCGTCGGTTCGGATTCTTGAAAATTGCTTTTCCGTTAGACTACAACTAGTGGTGATCTTCGGCAATCCAATCCAAACCAAATCAACTAAAAGACAAAATAAAGTTAATAAAAGAAAAGAAAAAGGAAATAAAAGTGGCATGGGCATACTCGTAGTCGTAGACTCGTAGTGTTGCAATCCAATCTTGGATTGAGATTTATTTATTTATTTTTAATTAAACCATTTTACACATGTCAACATATCATTGGTTTAGTTTAGGTATTTTTAGATAAATCTTATCATGTTAAAAATATGAGTTTAACAAAAAAATTAAAAGATAAAAAATATATCACAATTCATATTTTTCAACTCCCTACCAATAGAGATCAATATTGACATATTTTCATCACACCAATATTTCCCTCTATTATGTAACTTGTTTTAATTATTTTCAATTATAAGTTTTTTTAATTAAGATTATGTTTTAAAGTATCAAATAGTTTAAGAAACCTATTTTTTATATGCAAGAATAATAATAAAAAATTATAGATATGATTGTTAAGTTAAGAGAAATCAAAGAAAGAAGATTGCACAGGAATGCTTTGATGGCTTTATTGAATGGAAACCAGGCTTTAAATAGGCTAAACAGTAACAGAAAGCAACTAAAAAGAAGGAGACAAATAAAACAAGAAAATCCTACTCTACTGGCTAAAAATTAGCATGAAGGCCACGTCTTATGGAAACACACAAGACTTGGTAAACAAAGACTTCAAAGTGCCACATCATCATTCCCTCCTTTAAACTAATTGCAGAAGCAACTAGTTTATCTTCCCTGCCTCTATCATTCCAAGCATCTCCCCCAACTTCTGAAATTGCTCCACTTTTATCGGCTTCGTCATGATGTCTGCAATTTGTTCCTGTGTCTTACAATATTTCAGCACCACCATTCCTTTGTTCACAAGGTCTCTTAGAAAATGAAACTTCACATCGATGTGTCTGCTCCTCCCATGAAACACATAATTTTTGGACAGCTGGATTGCTGAATTGTTATCACAATTGATCACGGTTCCTCCTTCCTCATTACCACCAAGTTCTCTAAGCACATTTCGAAGCCAAATGCACTGACTTGCACATGATGCGGCTGATATATACTCAACTTCTGTTGAGGATAGTGTTGAGGATAGTGACACCACAGGTTGTTTCTTTGAGGACCATGAAACTGCACCTTTTCCGAATAAAAACGCGTAACCTGATGTGCTTTTCCGGTCATCAAGATCGCCGGCGTAATCACTGTCTGAATAAGCTGCTAAATTTATAGTGACTTTACTGCTGTAAAGAATCCCAAACTCACTCGTTCCTTTTAGATATCGCATTATCCTTTTCGTTGCACTCCAATGACTTTCTGTTGGAGAAGACATGAATCTGCTGATAAGATTAACACCGTACATCAGGTCCGAAAGGGTTGCAATTAGGTACATGAGACAACCGACTACTTGTTTAAACATTGTGGGATCAACTTTCGATCCCTCTTCGTCCTTGGAGAGTCTCGTTCCAGGCACGATAGGATTTCCGACTACATTACTATTCTCCATTCCAAAACGGGTCAGCAACTCCCGAGCATATTTGCGTTGACAGATAAAGATTCCGTATTCATTTTGAATCACTTCTATTCCGAGAAAGTACCTCATCTTTCCCAGGTCCGACATGTCAAACTCGCGCATCATCGAGAGTTTGAATTCTTCACACATACGCTTGTCGTTTCCTGTATAAATCAAGTCATCAACATACAAACTTACTATTAGCAATTTACCACCCTCCTTCATTTTCGTAAACAACGTGTGTTCACAAGAACATTTCTTGAATCCTTCACGCATAAAGTAGGCTTCAATTCGACTATACCAGACTCTCGGCGCCTGTTTAAGTCCGTACAAAGCCTTGTGAAGTAGATAGACTTTCCCTTCTTTTCCTCGCTTCTCGAAACCCAGGGGCTGCTGTACATACACTTTTTCTTCAAGATTTCCTTGAAGGAATGCACTTTTTACGTCTAGTTGGAGGACTTCCCACCTGTTTTGTGCCGCAACAGCTAGGATGAGTCTGATTGTATCTAGACGAGCCACAGGAGCGAATACCTCTGTATAATCGATCCCGTATTGTTGTGCATACCCTTTGCCACCAATCTCGCCTTGTACTTCTCGATTTATCCTTTTTCGTTTAATTTGGTCTTGAATACCCACTTCACTCCTATGGAGGTTGCATTCTATGGCAGCGTACAGAGCTTCCAGGTACCGTTTCTTTCGATCGACTCCATTTCTTTTTCCATCGCTTCTTTCCACTTTTCACTTTTCACATCTTCTTGGAAGGTTACAGGATCGTCTTCTGTCATCATCATGACAGCCTCTTCCTCTTCTGAAAGTGCTTCCCCAGAAGTGTAATCTGACATCCATGTGGGAGGTTTACGACTACGTTGCCTTTCGTTTGGAGCAGTCGGTGTTACAGATTCCCTTCTTTCTGATGCATCACACTCTTCTGATAAGTTTCCTGATTTTTCTCCCGAATTTGCGCCTGTATCATTTTCTTTTTGAGTTTCGACTTCATCAAACTCTTCTCCATCTTCATAGTCACCAACATCTTCCCAAGTAAGTGCTTCGGTGGTGACTACTTCTGCACTTTGTTTCCAACTCCAGCCTTACTTTCTTCAAATACAACGTCCTGACTAATACAGACTTTGTTTGTTGTTGGATCAAAGAGTCTGTAAGCCTTAGACTCCTTGCTAACACCAAGAAATACATGTGGTCTGCTTCGATCATCCAATTTGGTTCGTGTTTGACCTGGAACATGCACATATGCGAGACAACCAAAAACTCGAAAATAATTTACCTTCGGTTTGTTGTCGTTCCAAGCTTCTAGCGGAGTCTTTTCTTCTAAAGCCGCTGTTGGGGATCGGTTTAAATTATGAATGCACCAATTGGCCGCTTCTGCCCAAAATCCTTTGGCATTTGCTTTGCATTCAACATGGACCGTACCATGTTCATGATTGTACGGTTCTTGCGCTCAGCAATGCCATTTTGCTGAGGCGTATATGCCGCTGTCAATTGCCGTCTGATCCCCTGTTCCTTGCAGAAAGTGTCAAATTCATTTGAATTGAACTCACCTCCTCTATCGGTTCGCAGACAAACTATTCTTGTGCCTGCTTGCTTTTCAACGGCTGTTTTGAAATCCTTAAAGGCACAAAAGGCTTCTGATTTCTGGCTTAAAAGATATATCCAAGTTTTACGAGTAAAGTCATTAATAAAACTTAAAATATACTTTTTATTGCCGTTTGACGTTGGACTAATCGGACAGCATATGTCGGAGTGAACCAATTGCAGTTTGTGTGTTGACTTCCACAAACTCTTCTTTGGGAAACTCCCTCAATGTTGCTTGCCTACCAAGCAATTTGAACACAAATACTTTGGAATTTTAATCAGTGGCAACCCTTCTACCATTCCCTTCTGCGATAAGATTGACAAGCCTTTATAGCTTAATTGCCCGAAACGACAGTGCCAAAGAGTTGTCTCATCGGTTGACTGTATCTGAAGACAAGTCGGCTGTTTTGACACCATTTCAGCCAAGAGAGGAAACATCTTGTTTCCACTTGTATCCGAGTGCATGATCACTCCTAATGTTGGATGGTAGACCTTGCATGCATCATTTTGAATCAAGATAGCCGAACCCTTTTCTTGCAACTGACCTAGACTCAACAAATTACTTCTTAGGTCAGGAATATAATATACGTTTGAAATTACCTGAGTTATCCCGTCCACTTTCATCCGAACAATTCCTTTTCCCGCAACAACAATCCGAGTATCATTCCCTAACTTCA
This sequence comes from Saussurea involucrata, assembly GCA_033807775.1. Classification (NCBI taxonomy): domain Eukaryota; kingdom Viridiplantae; phylum Streptophyta; class Magnoliopsida; order Asterales; family Asteraceae; genus Saussurea; species Saussurea involucrata. The sequence goes on along the minus strand of CM066314.1, from coordinate 38,026,999 downwards.
CGGTGTGCTTGAAATCTTTGTCTAAATCCGAGAACCATTCTTGATTACCACTCATGTGGTTACTGCATCCCGAATCAAGAATCCATACTTCACTTTTTATCGCCTTTCCTTCATCTGTATAAGCCATTAATAGAACTTCTTCATCATTATCAAACTCCGTGAAGTTTGCTTTGTTCTCCCATTCAGGACATTCATATTGAAAATGTCCTAACTTGTGACAACGATAACACTCGATTATCGCCTTATTCATCATATGTCGCCCTCGTCCTCTGCCTCGGCTGCTTCCAAACCGACCTCGACCTCTTCCTCGGGGGCTTCGTTCTTCATTCATCACCTTTAGCACATGTTCTTCCTCCTTTGCTTTCCTCCGAAACTTCTGTTCATGCACGATTAAAGAACTATGAAGTTCATCGACGCTTAGACGATCTATATCTTTTGCCTCTTCGATGGATACTACGATGTAGTTGGATCTCTCGGTGAGAGTACGTAGTATTTTCTCGACAATCTGAATGTCTTGCAAACTTTCTCCATTATTACGCATATTATTTGCAACCGACATTACACGCCCAAAGTACTCCGTAATCGTCTCGCTTTCCTTCATCTCCAGAACTTCGAATTCCCTCCGCAAGGCCTGTAGCTGTGATCTCTGAACCTTTTGACTCCCTTGATATTTTGTTCGCATCGACTCCCAAAGGTCCCGAGATGTTTCCTTTAGGAGTATCGTCTTCAAGATACTTTTGTCGATGGCTGCAAAAAAATAATTCTTGACCTTGAGGTCTTTGATCTTCAGTTCTGCCCGTGCCGTCTTCTCCGCGTCTGTCTCTTTGGATCCCGCTGCTGGTTCTTTGTAACCAGGATCAATGAGATGCCACCACTCTTTCGATCGAAGTAAGTTTTCCATTAGCATACTCCAGTGATCGTAATCTCCGTCGAATTTCGGAATGCTCAGCAAATTCTATCCCTCATTCGACATCTCTCGTTTTCACTCGTGTTTGCTCTCTTTCTTTCACTCGTGTTTGCTCAACGAGGCCCTCTTGGCTCTGATACCAATTGTTAAGTAAAGAGAAATCAAAGAAAGAAGATTGCATATGAATGCTTCGATGGCTTTATTGAATGGAAACAAGGCCTTCAATAACCTAAACAGTAACAAAAAGCATCTAAAAAGAAGGAGATAAATAAAACAAGAAAATCCTACTCTACTAGCAAAAAATTAGCATGAAGGCCAAGTCTTATGAAAACACACAAGACTTGGCAAACAAAGACTTCAAAGGGCCACCTCATCAATGATGAAATATTAAAAATTAATAGTTTTTAAGAAATATTTGAGATTGAATTTGATCACTGATAAACTATGAAAAATATGAGATCGAATTGGAATTAAAGATATGAAAAATATGAGATCGAATTGGAATTAAAGATTGGACAGATGAAACTGAGAGAAATTAATTTTTTTTAATAAAGTTTGGGTTGGATTGGATTGTGACATTGAGAGTCTTACAGAAAATCAGCTGCAAGTCGCTATTGTTTCTTGTTGTACCTTCATCCAAACTAATTAATACACCATCAACTATTTTCTATTGATAAGTGAATCACTGAGAGAGTAATAAACCACTTGTGCTTGCAGATTCAATTTCTACAGGATGCATATGATAAATGCAGTGCAAATTATACGAGCGGTGACGAGTAGCAGCAGTAATTCGATGCTAGGAGCAGAGATTGAATTTGGATCGGCCAAGTTTTACGTTTACGCTGGCATCTCATGTTTCCTAGTAATCTTTGCCGGTATCATGTCTGGCCTTACCTTAGGATTGATGTCTCTTGGCCTCGTCGAGCTCGAAATCCTTCAGAGCAGTGGCACCCCCACCGAGAAAAAACAAGCAGGTTTCCAGTTTTTCTAATACAAACTTAATCCATGATGCTTTTCTGACTTTTACAGCTCAATTTAGGAACCCTATCTGTTAGTGGGTTCATCTAACTTGCAAAAGAATAGTTAGGGTTCGTCTCAAACAATGCATAATTTAATATTGAGGGGTAAATCGGTCATTTATGTAGTTTAGACTGTTGTTGATTCTGATAAAAAAGTAAACAACAACGTTCATTTATCCAGACAAATTTATCCATACATGATTTAATAGAAAATTTGGTATATGGTTCCATGGGAAACAAATTTGTAAAATTGTTTTTGTTGACTTTTAGGATTGAGGTATTTGGCTTTTCAAAGCAGAACTCTGATTTTGGGTCTGAGCTTCTATGTTTTGTATTTGATGTCAATGATTTTCCTGGCAAGCACAAAAAGGTTTTACCGGTATTTTGAATTGAATGCCATTCATCAGGCTGTCTTTGATCCAATATGACTTCTGATTCCTATCCTATTAAACAGTTTATTTTTGAGACAAAAAAAGTTGTCTTGACCTTAAAGAACAAAGGTTGATCCTAATTTTGATATGATAATTAATATTCTATTTCGTTAAAGCTAAAAGGTTGAGAATAGCTCTTTTCTAATTCTGTTTGATTGAAAACGGCAATAAACATTATTTTGTTAGAACAAACAAGTCCAATCATTTGCTAAACTGACTATTAAGTGGTGAATTCTATCTCAAACTTGACTAAATCTTTAAAGATTATTATGCCCTCGTCTTATTCTGTCAACTACTTATGGTACATGGCAGTATAGTGTTTATCTGAGTATCTGTGGACGGGAAATGAGGGCTCACCATGAACAAAGGGTGCATTTTATTTTATTTTGTTAAACAAGTATAATGGTGAACGTAAGTATTTGATCATGCTAACTCTAGGGCATGATAGCCCACAAGCGCACGGTTCTGTACCTTTTGTGTTCAAGACTCTTTTCAGGAGCTCTAACCATGTTTTCGTAGAAGAATTACTGTTGAAATACTTTGGAAATCAAATAATATTATTCATTATCAGATGTGATGCATCATTGTTCAGTTATGTTGGAGTTATTAAATATTTGTATCAATTCTATACACTATTGACACCAACAAGATGCTTTTGGAAAATATCCCCCAAAACGTAGGATCTGTTTTTATCTTTTCTTACAGAGCAATTGCATTTATTGATTATACACCTTGGTTAGTTGGTTTTATGCAATATCATCGTCTTCAGCTGTCATATTTCCTGTGGTTCAGAAACAACATCAACTTCTTGTAACATTGCTGCTATGCAATGCAGCTGCCATGGAGGTAAAATATTGGAATTTATAGCTTTTATACATGGTCTATGCAACTTTAGTCTAGCCCTTTTTTTTAAAGATGTAGGATAAGTTTCATAGGAATAGCTTCTTTTTTTATTTTTTGAATGCCAGCTTGCAAGGGGTAGTGCACCGTCCTTCTCTATTCTAGCTTGGGATAGTGTAAGGCTGGATATAAAGTTCACCTTTATTAATAATTTTGTTAATTAAACATTTATCAATCATTTGATAGAACTACACACATTAATTTTTTAAACATGTAAGAATTTCAATTCATCATCTCGTTCCATTAGGACATGCAGTCACTAACCAGTGGTTGACTGATCATGATACATTTAAATGACAAGTACATAGATATAGCACTGTATGTGAGAGGATTTCAGATTTTTTTCTTGAAGTTTGTTATTAATTATTACTATATTTTCACCATATAAATACATGGTTTATGCTGTTGCAAATCTGCAGGCCCTGCCATTATACTTGGACAAGATCTTCAATCAAGTTCTCGCAATCGTGCTTTCTGTAACTTTTGTCCTATTTTTTGGAGAGGTAGCTTGAAAAAATCAGATTTTTTTTCCTTTTTAAAATTGTAGTTTCATGCATATGTATCACTCTTTGTACTAATTGTTTTTGCCTTGTAGGTGATTCCGCAAGCATTATCTACCAGATATGGACTCGCTATAGGTTCTAGTTTTATTTGGCTTGTGCGTATACTGATGATAGTGTGCTATCCGATTGCTTATCCTATTGGCAAGGTAAATTCTACCGAGGGAGAATTGTTGATCGAGTTTTCTAGTGATTGCTTAAAACTAAGGTTCAAAATCATCACGTTGTCTTCAGATGGATAAATATAATTATGGGATTTCCCATTTAATAATGTGTTTTTTTAGTTCCACTTTTAATAGAAGTTGTCAAAGCATCAGAAGTTTAGTTTGATTTTAATACCTGAGTGATCAAATGATTTATTTAACCTTTCTTGCTAAGGACAAGAAAAATAATACAAAATTGTGCTTTCCTGAGTCGCCTGCATTTTTCATTGATTGTATATGTTTTAAAGGAGTACTCATTGCTTAACTTTAAAGTACTATTCTTTTGTAACATATCCTTTAAGTCATATTTTGTTTACGAAGAGGTCAATAGATTCTAGTTTTATACTCCAAAGAATTGGACAAATATTGTGGCTTATGTATACAGAATTTTGTGATTTCAGATGCTTGATTGGGTATTAGGACATAACGATGCTCTATTTAGGCGAGCTCAGTTGAAGGCCCTTGTTTCCATCCACGGTCAGGAGGTTAATTTCTTAAGTGATATAAGCATGTAACATTTATATTCTTCTTTACATAGTAATGAAATTCTAGATTGACATCCATATGTTGTTTTTTCTGCAATTAATGACATCCTCAATCTATACCAGGCTGGTAAAGGAGGTGAACTCACTCACGATGAGACGACAATTATCAGTGGAGCATTAGATTTAACTGCAAAGGTATTAACTGCATAAACTTAGAATATATTGAAGCAATGAGCCCAGTAGGGTTAATGTGTCATACTATGCGCTATGATTTTTCCCTGTAATTTTTGTTCTTTTCATGATATAGATTATTACTTTGTCAGCGGTGGTAAATTTCTTAAAGTAATCATTATTGTTTCATCTTATCAGACTGCAGAGGAGGCTATGACACCAATTGAGTCAACATTTTCCTTGGATGTCAATTCGAAGTTAGATTGGTGAGTTTTGTTACTGTACATAATCTTATTTGCTTCCTTATCATTTGGTCTTCTTAAGATTACTAGTAAAAGTACATTACAATTTTTCTTAACATCTTTTCAAATCCTTATTGGAGGTCTGTACATAATCTTATTTGCATCCTCCGAATCGTTGGTTTTATGGCTTGTTTCCAAAAATAAATTGATCATGTTTTGCCATCTTAGTCATCCTGTATGCCTACGTATTACTTGCTACAATATACGAGTGCATTCACCAATTTCTCTTTGAAAACAAGCCATAAAATGAACAATTTAGAGGGTAAACCCCGTCATATAACGAAGTTATCAACAGCCCTAAACCTAGCTTTATGCTTGTCCTCGAGCAAAATTTAGTAAAGAAAGATAATGACGATAATTAATAAACCAAGTAAAGCATAACATGATGGTTTTAACAAGGGAAGATATATGAAGTTATGAACAATATTTCTGTAACCAAAATCGAAGGTGATACCATAATACAAAGTTTTTTTGGTATCACACAACCAAGAATCTAGAAGCGTGCTTATCCGTTTTGATTAAGTAAGCATTGCATGCTATTTCACCAGTACAGAAATGGTGAGTTCACAATATCATTCTGTTGTATCAAGTGCATATTTAAATGGTGAAATCTTCCACAATAACAAGTAGAAAAACTCGAACCAAAAACATAAGCCAAGAAAATCCAAACTAGAAATATGGAAACACTTGCTAATGGGGATAGAACACTGAATCCTGTGATTTGAAGAAACTTATCTAAGCAAAAAACTGAAGTCAATATCAAGCTTAATTTGCAGAATTTGAAACTCCATAACCAAAATCTGGAATTGTTCCATTGCATAAGGAGCAATTAGCAATGATATGAACTGGTCACAACAAATATAATTCCACATGCATTAGTTTAAGAATTTACAGCCCATAAGAAAAGTCATTTTGAGAAATATACGTCTATTCTTATCATCAAATTCATGTATGAATGCTTGGTATTCTTTTGCTACATAGGGAAGCAATGGGAGAGATCCTTGCAAGAGGTCATAGTAGAGTCCCTGTATACTCAGGAAACCCAAGAAATGTCATCGGACTTCTATTGGTAGGCATTCACTCAAGTTTTCAGTTACTTCCGTATGGTATTCACCTGTGAATAAAGATGTCTCATAATTCTGTTCTTGCTGAAATGTAGGTGAAAAGTCTTCTTACTGTACGAGCAGAAACAGAGACTCCAGTAAGTTCAGTCTCCATCAGGAGAATTCCAAGGTTATTCTTATTTTCTTTTTCTTCTCTTCAAATTATTCCTCTTTGATCCGCAAACTTATATATAGTTTTATGAGTTATTTACAATATTTTTTGGGCAGGGTTCCAGCTGACATGCCTTTATATGACATACTGAATGAGTTTCAAAAGGGAAGCAGTCATATGGCGGCTGTAGTCAAAACTAAAGGGAAAAGCAGACCACCTCCTACAGTTGAAGAAGAACCAAATCAAGGAACAATCTTTAGTAAATATTTTCCATCTACAACTCGATCGCCATCAAAGCATGGTGAAAAGGCGGAAAATGTTGTTGTTGATGTGGAAAAGGCTGCAAGAATACCAAACGGAGTGCCTTATTCCACAGAGGATATTGAAGAAGGTGAAGTGATTGGTATAATCACCTTGGAAGATGTATTCGAGGAACTTCTTCAGGTTTTCTTGCTTCTCTCATAACTTTTTATTTTATTTTATATAAAGAGGACTTAATATGATAAATTTGTCTATGAATGCAGGAGGAGATTGTAGATGAGACTGATGAATTTATTGATGTTCACAAAAGGTACATTAAATTCCTAGAATTTTGATGCATATTGATGGGAAGATAAAACAACCAATGTTTGCTTTCCACAGGGTACGTGTAGCAGCAGCTGCAGCTGCTTCATACATAGCCCGTACTCCCTCTTTTCGGAGACCAACTATGGCTGTAAGTAGTTATCTTCTCTGCATACCTTTTTAGACTCGTTTTCATTCAGTTGTGCATCGTCTATCAGAGTTTTGTTCACATACTATTTTGTCATGCTAAAGTATTGTTAAAACATTATTTCCTTTTCTTATGATGATTTCGACATTTTTCTGCATCATCAGCTATAAAAAAAACATATCGTGCCCGTTTTGCCTTGTTAATTACACTTTGCAGGCATTCTTAATCATTTTGTTTTATTTACTTCATGTTTTTCAAGCAACCAAAGTTGCTGATGTTGTTGTTGTTGTTGAACACAGCAGGGAGGCCCGAATAAGCAAGGGCAAACTGGGAAAAAGCCCGGTGAGGATGATTCTGCTTCATCAAAGTTGCAGAGGGCACTCGTTGAGCCTTTACTTGGAAAAGAGACGTAAAACATAACAACAGCTTGATTTTGTAAGTAACGCTTGATCAAATACTTTATCGTCGATCCTCGCTTGTTGTGTGCATGAGACTTGGAGTATGCATTTCGCCAGCCAATCACAGAAATATAACTAAGAAAACTTTTGCAATTTGTTGTGGATGTGGGGCTTCTAAGAACATATGATACAAGCAGGCATCCACATTAGTTTTTTTTATATGAAGTTTGAACTATATAGCACTGGGAAAAATTAAAACCTTGTGTGCTCTGTGTGTATGTTCGGTGTTAACCAACGTAAATCTGTTGGGTATTATTTAGGAGAATAACTTTTCGTATAGATCTTTTTGTTTAAAAGAATTAGCCCACGACAGATTATGACAGGGGCCGGACCTTGGTATGAGAAGGGGGTGCACATGCCCCCGTTGTATTGTCTTGATGCAATAAGGAAAAATATAGAGGTCTTAAAGGTGCATCGGATTTAATTTGATGTGTGCTCTCTTAATAAGTTAACAAAATGTGGTTGCAGTCTATTAGCACATGTGGTATTATAGGTTATTGTTGGAAATTTTAGTAAAAATATGTGTTTTTACTAACTCTGGACACATTTAAATACATATATATGTATTATATATAATTAACTCTTAGTGGGTTTGTGTTCTCCTACATGAGAGCTTCGAAACGATATATAATGTGTCCAAAACGGAGTAGGTGTGAATGAGATATCGATACTCAAAGTTGAAGATTTGGATGAAATTAGCAAAAACCAAGTGGGTGTGGGAATGTGTCCCACATAGGAAAAAGGAGCAAACTTTCAATGGTTTATAACCAAAGAAGTGTGAGGAGTTGACAAGCTCCTTTTACGAAATCGTCAATCGGCACCCATCTGCACGCGGGTAGGTGTTGGAGTAAAACCATTAAAATCTTAAATTCATGCATTCATTTAAAAATTATCTTAAGAAAACCTTTTTATTTTTTGGTTTTGACACTAGAACTTTTGAGATGATTTAACTAGTCTTTATATTTTAAATTAAAATAGACCACCAATTTTTTTAATCTAAAATATTTTAAATACAATAGAAAATTTATAAAACATTATATTATAAAAAGACAACACTAAACTATTTCATTCTATGTTGTTCATTATGTGAAACATAGCTTTAGTATTTTTAACACATTTTAAATCGACGACACTTGTTTTCACCTTATGAAACGACACAATATCATTTCATACTGTGAAACAACACAAAACTATTTCATTCTATGTTATTCACTATGCGAAACAAAAATTTGATATTTTATAATGCGTTTCAAATCAACGACACTTGTTTTCACATTATGAAACGACACAACATCATTTCATATTGTGAAACAACTCAAAACTTTTTCATCCTATGTTGTTCACAATGTGAAACAAAACGTCGGTATTTTATAACGCGTTTCAAATCAACAACACTTTTTTTCTCATTATGAAACGACAGAACATCATTTCATACCGTTTTGTTTCATGAAGTGAATCAATATTTTACTACTTTACATCAACGATCATGTTTTATTTCATAGTGAAGAATCAGCCTAAGTGTTAACCAATATATTGTTTTGACATCAATACTATTATATGTTTTTTAAAACCTTATAATATTTGTAATTTTCACATTGTAGCTGATTTAATCATGTGTTGTTTCTGTGTATGAAACGAAAACTCAATATTTCATGTGGCGTTTTGCATCAATGTCACTTTATTTTTTCATATTGTGAAATAACACTAAACTATTTCATTTCATGTTGTTCACCATGTGAAACAAAACTTTAGTATTTTATAACGTGTTTGAAATCAACGATACTTGTTTTCACATTATGAAACGACAAACCATCGTTTCATACTGTGTTGTTTCATGTTATGAATCAATATTTTACCACTTTGGGGTGTGTGCAGTACAGCGTTGCTGTGTGGGGTGCTGTTCAGTTGCAGCTGCCCCTATTTAGCTGCATCTAATTTGTTCAGCTGTGCAGGGGGGCTGATCAGTAGCAGATGTCCCTGTTTAGCTGCTGCTGCTTCGTTCAGCTGCGCGGGTTTGCATCTCACAAACGCGTGCAGTTGTGGCTCTTTTTTACGCTACTCATGTTTCTGCTTCTGTTCGTGTTGATGTTACCATTTTCTGTGTGTTTCGTTGTAGCATTTTCTGTTTGCTTCCTGTTTAGCTGCTGTTGCTTCGTTATGTGTTCGGGATTTTTGTTGTAATATCTTGTTTTGGTTGGTAATGGTATTGCTATTCTGCTGTTAAAAAAAAAAAACATTTTACCACTTTACATTAACATCCCTTTTCTATTTCATATTGTGAAGCAATAACTTAAGTGTTAACCAATATATATTGTTTTACATAGTGAAACAATAAGATATTATGATGTTTCATAATATGAAATAATAAAAATTATATAATTATTATAAACTGCACGATTAATGAAAATATACTCAAAATTTATGTAAGTAATAAATAATAGAAAGGTTTTGACATGTAAGGCCATCCGTAGCGCTCCGTAGAAGCCCTCAGGCCCTCAAGCGCCACATCAGCTTTTCTCCTAACCCTCTCCTCAAGCCCTCAAGACCCGTAGCGCTCCGTAGAAGCCCTCTTGCCACCTCATTTTTTTTAATTCTTTTATTTATACATTTAATTATTTAACAAAATAAAAATATTTATATATTTTTTAATAAATAAAAATAAGATAAATAATAAAAATAAAAATTCATATCATTCATTAAAAAATTAAAAATTACAAAATAAATTTAAAAATTACAAAATATTAAAAATCTACTCGTCGTCGTTGTTGGGAACTTGGATACGCCAAATATGTTCGACCAAATCCGACCGAAGGTTATTATGAGTGTCCCGGTTTTTGACTTCTCGAACATTTGCCGCGCGTTGTTCCTTACTGATTTGGGTTTCGATATCATCCGTGAAAAGGTCGTTTTCATCGCCACCACAAATAGCATGGTCTTCGTCTTCGAGTATCATATTGTGTAATATGACACAAGCGTACATAATGTTTCCCAATCTTGAGAGTTCCCATCCGCGTGCCGGGTTATGAAGTATATGCCAACGTGCTTTAAGCACGCCAAAAGCTCGTTCAACATCTTTACGTGCCGCTTCTTGCGCGGACTTGAACTTTTGTCGTTTAGGGTTATGTGGGCACGTAAATGATTTTACGAAAGTAGCCCATTCCGGATATATCCCATCCGCTAGATAATATCCGTGCTCGTAGGTGGCTCCATTCACCTCAAAAGGGCAGTCGGGTGCTTTTCCATCATATACATCGTTGAAGATGGACGACTGATTGAGAACATTGATGTCGTTGTTGGAACCGGGAACACCAAAGTATGCGTGCCAGATCCATAGATCTTGAGAGGCCACTGCTTCTAGCATGATTGTCGGGTGCTCATGATCACCTCTCATGAATTGACCTCGCCATGCATTCGGACAATTTGCCCACGCCCAATGAGTACAGTCTATGCTTCCAAGCATGCCTGGAAATCCGTGTTTAGCTTCATGCGCGGCGTACAACTTCTGAATATCAATAAAAGTAGGCTTGCGTAAATATTTTTGACCATACAGTTCAATAATACCTGTGCAGAATTTGTGCAGACAATCTCGTGACGTTTTCTCTCCCATACGGATGTACTCGTCAAGTGAGTCAGCAGCTACTCCATACGCCAATTGCCGAATAGCGGAAGTACACTTTTGTATCGGAGAAAAACTTTTTTTGTATCTGCCGTCCAACCGAAGTGTAAAATATGAATACTGTCCTTGTAAATCTTCAACTATTCGTTCGAATAGCTGCCTCCTCATCCTGAACCGCCGCCTAAACATATCCGGTGTATAAACCGGGTTGTTGCCAAAGTAATCCCGCATAACCCGCTCGTTTGCAGCTACTCGACCTCTTTCTATGTTCGCGGCCCTCTCTCTTGTTGACGATGAGGCGGTGCTACCATAAATCCATTGTGCAGCCTGTCGAAAAACTTCCCTTTGTAGATTCAACAACTCGTCGGTGTCTACGGATGATGATGATGCGGTCGGTGAACCGGGTTGTGGCGAGTCCATATTGTTTAAAATATAGAGAATGGAAGAGAATGGAAGAGAATGAGAGAATGAGAGAGTTGTTTTGTGTGAAAAATAATATGAGTTTGGATTAATATATATAGTGTGATTAAATTGAAAAAAAAAATTAAAAAAAAATATAGCCGTTGGTAGCCGTTGGATTTATTTATTTTCAAATTATTTAAAAAAAAAGAAAAGCATCGGGTTGAACGAGTTTTGGAACCCGGGGCTGAACCCGAGCCCGAGCCCGCTCCCCCCCGTAGCGCAACCCGCTCCGAGCCCGAGCCCACGTACGATACGGAAGGCCTAAAACAAAACAAAAAATTATTTAAGTATTTGAACTACACTATTAAAATCATGTTATAAAATTACTTTTTAAAACAAATATTAAAAAGTCAAACTGAAAGAGGGGTCTAACTTGACGGCGCTTCACTAAAATTGATTTAAATTTACCATTATATCCTTAATATATTAAAATTAAGGGAAATTAATTAAAATACCCCAACTTTGAAGATGACTTACCAAAATACCCCAAAAAAATCAAGTTTATCTAAATGCCCAAAATTTCCGCGATGAGTGCCCGTGATCGCGATCAAGGACTGAAAGTGAAAATTTTTGCAACATTATTTACATTTTCAGTCCCCATCGCGGGCCTCGATCGCGGGCCATCGCGGGCCGCGAAGGACCATCGCGGGCCATCGCGGGCATCATCGCGGAAATTTTGGGCATTTAGGTAAACTTGAATTTTTTTTCTGTATTTTGGTAAGTCATCTTCAAAGTTGGGGTATTTTAATTAATTTCTCTAAAATTAAATGATTTTGTAATGACATTGGATTAAAAGCCATAAATGGTTAAGATTGGTTCTTACGCATTTTAAATTTTTTATAATTCTCATTTGATTACCGTCCTATATATAATGAACTCGTACGGGTGTTTAATGAGAGAAACTGATTTATGTGGAATTTCCTAATCATTACCATCTTGACTCTTCAATTTATTTTTAGATCTCTTTAAGTAATGTGGGATTCTCTCTCCATATTTAAATTGTTGTTTTCTTTTTCCAGTTTTGCCCTTATGATTAAATTCCACCATTTTTTTAATTAGTCCAATATTTTACAAGTTTGCCATCAATAATCATGGCCATTGATTTAATTAGGTGGTTGACTAGTGTAACAACCCACACCAAACAATAACCAAAATCCACAAATTTAATTAAAAATGCCAAAATTTCAAAATTTCAAAACTGGGTTTGCGGAATTAACCCTAACTACAGCTGAGAAATATGCATCTAAATAATAAAAAGGAAAGTCTTCTAGATCCACTAGATGCAAGCTCCAGCTCACATCTTGACCTTGCCCTTACTCGAGCCCTCGACTACCTGCTTGCCTGAAAAAGGGTTTTATATTTTGAAAAGCGAGGGTTAGTGATAGGGTTATTTATTTAACCCTATTTTAGTCGTATAATTCCAATTTTGAGCCATTTTGTTATCCCATTGAGTCGTTTTTAAATAATTTTAGTACCATTTACATAAAATAAACAAATTTTGCCTTTGGGTATTAAGTTGGCCAAAAACACATAAAACCGCATAAAAATCTTCCAAAAAAGCTTATTATGTACTTTATGTATTTTAGGTGCAAAAAGACAGTCTTTTGGAGTCCTGCATTAATGAAGATTGCGGATAGCAACTTTTTGGAACAGAAACGAAGATTCCAACTTTTGAAGACCGGGCTTTATTTTTGTGGATCATCTCGCATTGGACCGATTTTTGTAAACATTGGGCCGACCGAACACCTCTCATTTGGGCCGAATACTTGGGCTAGAAACACACACAAGATGTATGGGTTTTGGATTGTTTCTTTTGTGGGCTTGCATCTCTCGGCCCATGGATCCTTTGATCCATGGGTATGACCCATGGATCCTATCTTCCTCTCCAAGTAATTCCTTGCTATTTATAGAAGGCTTGTGTAACCTTTGAAGATACAACTTGACACCACTTAATTTTAGTTTTAGTTTGTAATTGTAATACTTCCATTGTGAGCATAGAGCCGGTTCTCACAACCGTGCCTCTAGCTCACGGTTCGAACCATTCGGGTTCAACCATAGTTAGGTTCCGTTACATTATCTACACTTTCCGCATATTAACTTGTTGGTTACTAGTTTACTTATCTATTACTCTCGTTTCGTTACCTTTAACCTTGTTACTAACCTCTTGTGTTTGCTTTCTTATAATCTTGTTACCATCGCATACTTCCTTTAATTGCTTACAGTTTTGTTAACTTACCATCAATCTTGTTTTCCTTCAACACTCACGGTTTTAGTTGTTACTTACCATCGATTTCATAATCTCTTGTTACTTACGGTTCTTCTTACTAAATTGCTGCTTGCCATTGATCTTGTTTCGCTTCGATACTTACGGTTTTGTTTACAAATCATTCTCATGGTTTCCATCTTTCAAAATTTACGGTTCTCTCAAGCCACAATCTTAACTCACGGTTTCTCTACTTTGGTGATAAAAAAATTTCGTTACCATTATTAACCGGAAGTCCGACTAATACTTTCGGGTCCCCAATTCCATTGATTCACGGTTAATTGTGTTTGACGTCTTTGTTAAGTTTCCGAGTAGAAAACCCTTTCTTAAGTCACTTAAATCTTTTACTACAATTCAAGCTTTTCCTAATTACTCATTCCAACAAATCGTTTTAAGAAAACCTTAGTTAATTAATATTCCGGGCTTTTTAAGTGACCAAATCTATAGCATAACGTTTGAAAATTATTCCAAACGTAACCGGTGGTGGTTCACTTAAGGGTTCCTTCTATTTTAAATTTCACATTTAAAACAAGATTTTCCACATAATTTTCAAGTTGTTGTTAACTTCTCATTAGATAAATCCGTTTTTACTTGCATAACAAGTTACGTGTTTTCATTAAGAATTGTTGTTTATGTATTGTCCATCTCCATTATTTACTTCCCAAATTTACACATCCTTTATAATTAGAAACCGAACGATGATGGACTAAGCGTCCTAGTTTGGGGTATAAAGTGAAGTTGGGATTGAGATTAATAATAAAAATAAAGAGGTGTATCGTACTGCATGATTGTCCAAAAGTTATTTAAATCAATGTTCTATTTTATGGTGGATCACAATTGACCAATTGACACCCGGTACGTTGTATCATAACATAGTCGACACTTAAGATAACCAAGGAATGCCGTCTCATCTTTTTATCCAACTATTAATTTCATCCCAACAGATCTTTATACCATGTGCTTCTTTTTATAACTGATTTCTGTCATTAGTTATTAACCAAACCTCCAAAATATTGTTTTCGAATTCTCCATCTGAAACTCGCTTTTACGAACTGGACTTTTAAAAAAAGAAACTTTTCCACGCTTCCCTGTGGGATCGATATTCGGTACTTAGTACCATTATTACTTGTTTGAGACGATAGTAGTTCAATGTGTATACTTGCCCTGGGTTCTATTTTAAATGAATCTCTGAGCCGATTGCATAAATCTAACAACAGTTAGACCATGAGGTCTAGTGAGATACCTCAAGATAACAACACATGTCAATTAAAAGTGTTTATGAAGAAGTAAGTACAGTTACGCCCTCATCAGTTTAAGTAAACACACACATGCTGATAATTCACACTTTGGTCACAAACATACTTGTGACAACGTGTTAGGGCACACACCCGCCCTTAATAGTTGTATGAAACATGTTCGTTTATTTTGTATGGGACACAATCCCCATATGGCGTCATAACATACCACCCCTAGTCCCGGTCCATGCATACCACGTTATAAGATCACACCTACAACTTGCGTAATTTAAACCACACGGAACATGCGATTCGATATATAAAATGTACGAGCAATAAAGCAAGTATCATCAGAACTTCGGTTTAGAAAGACTCATCTGGCGTCCACACTAACACGTCCTTACTTGAAACTGCTATTCTCTAACCGCAACCTATATTTTCACCCAACACACGAGAGTGAATAAGTCACCCAACATCTCACAAAGTTGACCATCACACCTCCCGAGACACTTCCCGACTTCCTTAAGGAACCCTTTACACGTCACACAAAAAAGATCCCAAAGGATTCCCAACACAGTCCCAAATAGTGGGTTTTTCGGGTACCACTTATCCGGTCTCATCAGGATTGTTTTGTCCCGGAGGTTTATACAAGTTTGTAGAAGGGGGGGGGGGGGGTTTGAATATAAACACACGATTTTTACTTTCTAAATTGTTTATTGATATAATCAAACAATTTACAACTTGTTGCGAAACAAGATTAAGGACTAAGCCTAATCTAAACAAGTTAAGAACACTAAGTTTCTTGCACTAGAATTAAGACAGAAAGGAGATAAGAATATTACGAATAATATCCTAACACAAAGATAGTAGAGAGAAGATGGCCAACCACTTCATTTTGAAGTAGGGTTTCTTTTTATATACTGCATGCATTTAATGCAAAGCAGTATAACTTTACACGTGGCAGCAGCTGATTGGTTGCATGTTTTGACCTTGGTAGACAACCTAGTAGCCGCATGATGAACAGTGTAGAATCAGAGTTGTTTGTACGATTCTGGACAAAAAAGGATGTCCGTTATGACAGTTCGTACGGAGACGCGCAAGGGGATAAGACAAAAGTAACTTGTAGAGGAAACTTCATGATCATCGTTCGTTGAACAGTACTTTATCAGCGAGTGACAAAGCTCAGCGATTGCTGAAGTCTTCTACTTGAAACTTCACGTTGAGTGGACAAGTCTAGTCTTTGCTGATATCCGCATCAGTTCATTAGTAGACTTGTCGCTGGTTCTTGGGCTTGATCTTCGACTTCAGCGTAGAACCTTTGTTGACGTGAAACTTGTCTTCAGGGATCATAAGTAAACAACTAAAACTATCAGCGATCACCAACAAGACTGAACAGGCTCAGCGCTTTATTGATGAACAGTTTCGCTGAATGTCTAATATAAAAGCATAAGTTTCCTATCAGCGGTACTGTAGATTCATAGTACTTATCAGCGATAGTGAAACTCTAATACATATTGTTTACTTACAATTTTCACTAAGTGTTTCTAAAAGAGTCATTATCAAATCACTGAGGGTTTGGATCAACAATCTCCCCCTATTTGATTATGACATAGCAATGAAGGAAAATTGCTAAGTATGAAAACATAAGGATAAAAAGAACTAATAAAATATTTGTTCCTTTTACTGTTTTTCTGGGATCTTTTAAGTACTGATGGAGTAAAGTACATTCGCTGAAATTTTTCTTTAAACTTCATAAAGGTTACATAGAGAAGTAGAAAAATTACAAGTACAACAAATAAATTATATGTACAAAAGATACAAGCTGATAAGGATAGAAGAGTTTACAGGAGATCCTATCAGCTATTCAGGTTCTTCCTTCATGCGAAGTTCATCAAGGGTTCTGGTGGATGTAATCATCCAGTCAGGAACTTTTTCTCCAAGGTCCCGTCTATTCTTTGCTTAATTGAATATCAGGGGCTTCATGAAGTGTTCGAGGAGATCGTTTCTGAATCCACACCAATAGATGAGATACCTGAGCTGTTCGATGGGAGTGATGGGTAGCTCAGAGATACGTTGAAAGTGTTCTCGTCCATCGTAGTCATGAAAGAATATACCATAAGGTTCGCTTATGACTTTACCAGGGACGAAGCATTCTCCAGGGGGCAGAGAGGTGTCGAGAGTTGAGAGGTCAGGTTCAGGACCAAGTACCTCAGCGCGAGAAAAGCCGATTCCTGTTTCATTTCTGATAGGAGGACCTGAGTCTGAAGGTATTATTGTTTTCTTTGCAGAGGCCCTTCTTCTTTTTGGAACAGGAGTAGGAGGAGGAGGAATATCCACAGCAGAAGAAACCAAGTCGATATGTTGATTTAGAAGTTTTTCGACATGATTTTTGTATTGAGAGCGTGATTGCTGAATGGCTATTCTGATCTCCAACCATTCAGAGAAACCGTACTTTTTGATTGTAGCAGCATAGATGGTTTCCTTGGTACCGCTTTCTCTGAATATATCGACCTCAACAACTGGAACATTTATGGTCGTTCTTCCCCTGATGTTCACCTTGTGAATTCTGGCAGCCCGAGATCGGTAGTGAAGTCTTTCTTTGCACCATTCCAAGGTAGAGTCAGATACCTTGGTCTTTTCTTCGATGATCTTTTGGGCGTCTTCCCATAGTTGGCGTTGAACCTCGATGGGAGTCTTCTTTAGTTCGAGGTCTTTCACCAATTGTTGGACAAGCTGGATGGCATAGGCTTTATCTTTTTCTTCATCTTCCCTTCGTTCGGCGAGTAGTCTTTCAGCTCTGAGGTGATCAGCGAACTCTTTCTTTGTCAGTCTGATCTTAGTAGGGTTAGGGATGACTTTTGAACGCGGAAGGATGATTCGCTGATCTTCAAGCTTTTTGATCATTGCATCGCTCTTTTTCTGATCCTCTTCACTTAGCTTTTGAGGAGCCAAGGAAGGTCTGCTTTTGTGAGAGAGCAGCTCTTCTTCTTGTTCTTCAGTCTCAGAGAAATCCAAGACTGAGATTATTTTATCAGCTCTTGTGGCTGGGATTATTGTTGATGCAACAGTAGGAACTTCAGCTGGATCCTCAAGCAGGGGAGAGGACTAGCTGAAACACATCGATCGTTTAAGTAAGATCATTTGGGAAGAAAGAGATAGAGAAAAGAATGGGGTTTAAGTGTGTAGAGGTTTTATGGAGAGGAGAATTGAGATTGAGAAGGGATAGAGGAGGGATGCAGTATAAGGAAATAAAGTGTATGTTACCTGACAAACTGGCTTCCTGAAGATAATAGCCAAGTTGTCTTCAGAAGAAACACCTTTGTTCTTGCCTTTGTCAGCTTCAGACGCTGCAGGCCTTTTGGTTGTCCCCTCCCCTGATTGTTCTGTGATGATGATCCTTTTTTGAGCTGGGGCTTTCTTAGGCTGGACGAAGAAGAAGTCATCATCATCATCATCATCATCATCATCATCATCATCATCATAATCATTAGGAGATGATGATGGTTCGTCGTCCTCAAGGTCGAGGTCTTCATTTTTTTCTTCTTCTTCCTCAACTTCAGATTCTTCCTCATCAGCATACGGTACAGTGACATCAGCAACAACTTCGGGTTGCTCATCGAGTTGCTCCCCCTCAGATATAGAGGGAGGTTTCTCGGTTCCCTCAGGGTTTTCAACTCCCTGAGGTTGTTCAGATGTAGTAGCAGCAGCATCAGAAACAATACCCTCCCCCTCAGAGTTATGGGGAAGGTTTTCAAGATTTTTCTCCTCCCCCTCAATATTATGGGGAAGGTCTTCAGTCTTCTCTCCCTCTTCCACATCATGAGTGAGGGAGGAAATAGCAGTTTCAACAGCAGCAGTGTGCATTGGGTCCCTGTCTTCCAGGCCAGAGATCCCAACACATGTTTCAATCCTACGTAATCTGTCTTCCAGGCCAGATAAAGCAGGAGTGATTCTTTGAAGATCTTCTCGATCCACCTAAGTAAAGTGCGAAGGAGCACAAGTAGCAGCATTCAGGCGGTCGAGGATTTGCTGTAGTAGGTTGGTGGCAGTGCTGACATCCGTCCTCAAGGAAGACACCTCTCCTTGAAGGTTACCAACCGTTGTCTTCAGCGATGTGACTTCGCTGGACAAGGTAGCGAAGTTTGTGGAGAGAGATGTGTTGGTGAAGTTGAGATTGTTGATGGCGGTGGAGTGGTCAATGATAGTAGTAGCAAAACTGCCTATGTGACCTTCAATCTTCTCCATATTAGCACTGGAGGCTTTCTTTTCAACCTTGGTGGTCAGTTTTTTGAGATTTTCTCCAGCGTCTGTAACCGCTGAAGAGTTAGCAGATAGAGTGTTGGTGTGAGATTCCACCTTTGTCACCAGATCTTTCAGGGAGGTGTGAATATCTCCAAAATTAGGACCTGCAACAGTTAATAACTTATGAACAAAGGAAAGCTCAGAAGTTGGGGATTTTGAGAGAGGAGTGTTTATGGTTTTGTGTATACCTGCAGGCGGGTTGGTGAAGTCGTCAAAACCTCGATAACCCGAGTAGTGTTCCATGTCGCCTTCCAGAGTGCCTTGGCGCATAGAAGTGCCTGCAGATCCTATATTTTGATGCATCATCCCCTGTAAAGTAGCAGCTGATGTATCGAGGATGATGTTCTGTGCAGAGAATGGGGGGAATACTGGTGGAGTGTCCAAAGAAATGGTGGGAGGAGTGATGGTTGAGAAGAGGGTTTTGGTGAGAGGTCCAGCGTTGGATCTACTGAGAAATACTTCTTCAGTCCTTAGAGGGTCTGAAGGAGGGGGGTTCAGATCCAAGTCTATAACCTCAGCGTTTAGAGACGCTGAAGCCGGTATGGAAGGGGTGACTTGAGAAACTGTGGCAAAGCGTACCACGAAACTATCCAACGTCTCTTGTACAGAAAGAGTCGTGGAGTCTTCAGCATGTGAATGCTTGGGGGGTTGCTCCTTGGTTTTCTTGATCCTTTGAGAATCAAGTGGGGTAGTAGAGTGTTTCCTTTTCTTAGAAGGAGTGGAGGTTGCATCCAGGGTATCAACAGTTGGGATTACCGCTGAGGTAGCCGCATAAGTAGAAGAAGTTGGAGGATTGAGAATAGATAAGAGTGTAGAGAGACGTACCTCGTTTGGTAGGGGTTTGAAGTCAAGAACTTTAGGGCTGGCTTTTGAGAGTCTCAGGTCGCCCACCTTCAGGTACTTGTCTTTCAAGCCTTGTTCGAAGAGAGCACTGACAAACCTTGGATATGGAACAGTTGTTGGCCTGTCAGCTGCATCTATCCTGAGCATCAGATCATCAAAGATGATTTTTGCCTAATCAATGTGGAGGCCCTTCAGAAGTGAGTACCCCATGGCATGTTGGGGTTGAGAAGCTTGATCAGAGGAACCTGTTTTTGCGGTCAGGCAGCTGATCAAATGAGCAAAGATGAAGTTCATCTCGCTTGGCATCTTGGACTTCTTGATTGCAGTCAGCTTCTTCTCAGGGAGTCCATCTCTACATGTGTCCCATGCGTACTTCATTGCATCGAAGAATGCAATCAGTGCATCCCTGTCGGATGAGTTTTTGGGATTCGGAAGAGGGATGAAGCGGTTTTCTTTTGTGGCCGCAGGGAGGTTCAGGGCACACCTGATATTACCAGGTGTAATTTTGGAAGTGCCATGATCAGTGTCAAAGAGGATGACATCGATTTTCTTCTTGGGGTCTTTGGAAGAAGTGATCTGAGCTCTTCTGGCAGAGTACCAGAACTGAGCTAGTAGATGTTTATTTGCTGGAGGAGTGATGGTTAGAGCTGTTGAGATAGGGCATGTTTTCAGAAAATTCACAGCGTCATCAAGATGTGTGACCTGCTTACTTTGAGGGAAATCGAAGAGAGCATAAGGATTATTGTTCTGAAAGGTAACTTTCTCGATTTTAAAAGTAACCTGAGGAGCTTTGGTGAGAACCACTTTCTCAGCAGTAGCAGGAGACTTGGAGGTAGGAGCTTCAGTAGTAGATGCCATTTCTGTTTAACACGAAGAATATGAACAGAAAATCTTAAAATGAATAAAATATCCAAAATAAGGGTTTTTAGAGAGAATAGGGTTTTTCTAGTTTTGGCAAAGATTCAAAACTAGTGAATGTCTTATTTTCCAGTTTCCTTTTAAAGGAAGGATTCTGGAAAAACATATGAAGATACAAGTTTAAGATTTCTGATTTAAACTTGAAGAACAACCATGAAGATTATGTTCATAAAATCATGAAAAGAAAATGATTTCATTTTAAGAAGTTCTTTTGTTTGATCTTTTAAAAGCAATAATAAGATCAGAAACAAGTTAATAAAAGGTAAATAACAAGAGTATTAACCTTAGTTGATGAAGATTGAAGATGAACAATTTCTGGAAATGAGATTTCAAAATGCAACAATGTTCTTGCTTGAAGGAGAAGTTGTTCGCGTAAAGGTGAAAATATAAACTCAAAGGGTTTATATAGTGAGAGTGGAGAGAGAAAAACTATGAGCGGGAAAAGTTTTTCATGATGACACGGACACGTCCCTTGATTTTGATTGGACAAGGAAGTCGAAACGGGCGAACGTGTCAGAGAAAACGTGCCATGACTTATCCGTTGTGATAATGTCATAAACGTCCTTTCATATTTTAGGATGTCTCTGAGGTTTTTGAAAACTCAGGAGTTTTTTGAAAACATGAAGCACTGAATCAGAAATATCAGTGTTAGATTTAGAAATTTCAAAAGTATCGCTTAAAGGAAGAGATATTCAGCGATGCAATTTGATTTGAAAACGGTAGGAGCTTCAGTGGTAGATGCCATTTCTGTTTAACACGAAGAATATGAACATAAAATCTTAAAATGAATAAAATATCCAAAAGAAGGGTTTTTAGAGAGAATAGGGTTTTTCTAGGTATGGCAAAGATTCAAAACTAGTGAATGTCTTATTTTTCAGTTTCCTTTTAAAGGAAGGATTCTGGAAAAACATATGAAGATACAAGTTTAAGATTTCTGATTTAAACTTGAAGAACAACCATGAAGATTGTGTTCATAAAAACATGAAAAGAAAATGATTTCATTTTAAGAAGTTCTTTTGTTTGAGCTTTTAAAAGCAATAATAAGACCAGAAACAAGTTAATAAAAGGTAAATAACAAGAGTATTAACCTTAGTTGATGAAGATTGAAGATGAACAATTTCTGGAAATGAGAGTTCAAAATGCAACAATGTTCTTGCTTGAAGGAGAAGTTGTTCGCGTAAAGGTGAAAATATAAACTCAAAGGGTTTATATAGTGAGAGTGGAGAGAGAAAAACTATGAGCGGGAAAAGTTTTTCATGATGACACGGACACGTCCCTTGATTTTGATTGGACAAGGAAGTCGAAACGGGCGAACGTGTCAGAGAAAACGTGCCATGACTTATCCGTTGTGATGATGTCATAAACGTCCTTTCATATTTTAGGATGCCTCTGAGGTTTTTGAAAACTCAAGGATATTTTGAAAACATGAAGCACTGAATCAGAAATATAAGTGTTAGATTTAGAAATTTCAAAAGTATCGCTGAAAGGAAGAGATATTCAGCGACGCAATTTGATTTGAAAACGGTAGGAGCTTCAGTAGTAGATGCCATTTCTGTTTAACACGAAGAATATGAACAGAAAATCTTAAAATGAATAAAATATCCAAAATAAGGGGTTTTAGAGAGAATAGGGTTTTTCTAGTTTTGGCAAAGATTCAAAACTAGTGAATGTCTTATTTTCCAGTTTCCTTTTAAAGGAAGGATTCTGGAAAAACATATGAAGATACAAGTTTAAGATTTCTGATTTAAACTTGAAGAACAACCATGAAGATTGTGTTCATAAAATCATGAAAAGAAAAGGATTTCATTTTAAGAAGTTCTTTTGTTTGATCTTTTAAAAGCAATAATAAGATCAGAAACAAGTTAATAAAAGGTAAATAACAAGAGTATTAACCGTAGTTGATGAAGATTGAAGATGAACAATTTCTGGAAATGAGATTTCAAAATGCAACAATGTTCTTGCTTGAAGGAGAAGTTGTTCACGTAAAGGTGAAAATATAAACTCAAAGGGTTTATATAGTGAGAGTGGAGAGAGAAAAACTATGAGCGAGAAAAGTTTTTCATGATGACACGGACACGTCCCTTGATTTTGATTGGACAAGGAAGTCGAAACGGGCGAACGTGTCAGAGAAAACGTGCCATGACTTATCCGTTGTGATGATGTCATAAACGTCCTTTCATATTTTAGGATGTCTCTGAGGTTTTTGAAAACTCAGGGATATTTTGAAAACATGAAGCACTGAATCAGAAATATCAGTGTTAGATTTAGAAATTTCAAAAGTATCGCTGAAAGGAAGAGATATTCAGCGATGCAATTTGATTTGAAAACGGTAGGAGCTTCAGTAGTAGATGCCATTTCTGTTTAACACGAAGAATATGAACAGAAAATCTTAAAATGAATAAAATATCCAAAATAAGGGTTTTTAGAGAGAATAGGGTTTTTCTAGTTTTGGCAAAGATTCAAAACTAGTGAATGTCTTATTTTCCAGTTTCCTTTTAAAGGAAGGATTCTGGAAAAACATATGAAGATACAAGTTTAAGATTTCTGATTTAAACTTGAAGAACAACCATGAAGATTGTGTTCATAAAATCATGAAAAGAAAATGATTTCATTTTAAGAAGTTCTTTTGTTTGATCTTTTAAAAGCAATAATAAGATCAGAAACAAGTTAATAAAAGGTAATTAACAAGAGTATTAACCTTAGTTGATGAAGATTGAAGATGAACAATTTCTGGAAATGAGATTTCAATATCCAACAATGTTCTTGCTTGAAGGAGAAGTTGTTCGCGTAAAGGTGAAAATATAAACTCAAAGGGTTTATATAGTGAGAGTGGAGAGAGAAAAACTATGAGCGGGAAAAGTTTTTCATGATGACACGGACACGTCCCTTGATTTTGATTGGACAAGGAAGTCGAAACGGGCGAACGTGTCAGAGAAAACGTGCCATGACTTATCCGTTGTGATGATGTCATAAACGTCCTTTCATATTTTAGGATGTCTCTGAGGTTTTTGAAAACTCAGGGATATTTTGAAAACATGAAGCACTGAATCAGAAATATCAGTGTTAGATTTAGATATTTCAAAAGTATCGCTGAAAGGAAGAGATATTCAGCGAGGCAATTTGATTTGAAAACGGTAGGAGCTTCAGTAGTAGATGCCATTTCTGTTTAACACGAAGAATATGAACAGAAAATCTTAAAATGAATAAAATATCCAAAATAAGGGTTTTTAGAGAGAATAGGGTTTTAATAAGTTTTGGCAAAGATTCAAAACTAGTGAATGTCTTATTTTCCAGTTTCCTTTTAAAGGAAGGATTCTGGAAAAACATATGAAGATACAAGTTTAAGATTTCTGATTTAAACTTGAAGAACAACCATGAAGATTGTGTTCATAAAATCATGAAAAGAAAATGATTTCATCTTAAGAAGTTCTTTTGTTTGAGCTTTTAAAAGCAATAATAAGACCAGAAACAAGTTAATAAAAGGTAAATAACAAGAGTATTAACCTTAGTTGATGAAGATTGAAGATGAACAATTTCTGGAAATGAAAGTTCAAAATGCAACAATGTTCTTGCTTGAAGGAGAAGTTGTTCGCGTAAAGGTGAAAATATAAACTCAAAGGGTTTATATAGTGAGAGTGGAGAGAGAAAAACTATGAGCGGGAAAAGTTTTTCATGATGACACGGACACGTCCCTTGATTTTGATTGGACAAGGAAGTCGAAACGGGCGAACGTGTCAGAGAAAACGTGCCATGACTTATCCGTTGTGATGATGTCATAAACGTCCTTTCATATTTTAGGATGTCTCTGAGGTTTTTGAAAACTCAGGGATATTTTGAAAACATGAAGCACTGAATCAGAAATATCAGTGTTAGATTTAGATATTTCAAAAGTATCGCTGAAAGGAAGAGATATTCAGCGAGGCAATTTGATTTGAAAACGGTAGGAGCTTCAGTAGTAGATGCCATTTCTGTTTAACACGAAGAATATGAACAGAAAATCTTAAAATGAATAAAATATCCAAAATAAGGGTTTTTAGAGAGAATAGGGTTTTAATAAGTTTTGGCAAAGATTCAAAACTAGTGAATGTCTTATTTTCCAGTTTCCTTTTAAAGGAAGGATTCTGGAAAAACATATGAAGATACAAGTTTAAGATTTCTGATTTAAACTTGAAGAACAACCATGAAGATTGTGTTCATAAAATCATGAAAAGAAAATGATTTCATCTTAAGAAGTTCTTTTGTTTGAGCTTTTAAAAGCAATAATAAGACCAGAAACAAGTTAATAAAAGGTAAATAACAAGAGTATTAACCTTAGTTGATGAAGATTGAAGATGAACAATTTCTGGAAATGAAAGTTCAAAATGCAACAATGTTCTTGCTTGAAGGAGAAGTTGTTCGCGTAAAGGTGAAAATATAAACTCAAAGGGTTTATATAGTGAGAGTGGAGAGAGAAAAACTATGAGCGGGAAAAGTTTTTCATGATGACACGGACACGTCCCTTGATTTTGATTGGACAAGGAAGTCGAAACGGGCGAACGTGTCAGAGAAAACGTGCCAAGACTTATCCGTTGTGATGATGTCATAAACGTCCTTTCATATTTTAGGATGTCTCTGAGGTTTTTGAAAACTCAGGGATATTTTGAAAACATGAAGCACTGAATCAGAAATATCAGTGTTAGATTTAGATATTTCAAAAGTATCGCTGAAAGGAAGAGATATTCAGCGAGGCAATTTGATTTGAAAACGGTAGGAGCTTCAGTAGTAGATGCCATTTCTGTTTAACACGAAGAATATGAACAGAAAATCTTAAAATGAATAAAATATCCAAAATAAGGGTTTTTAGAGAGAATAGGGTTTTAATAAGTTTTGGCAAAGATTCAAAACTAGTGAATGTCTTATTTTCCAGTTTCCTTTTAAAGGAAGGATTCTGGAAAAACATATGAAGATACAAGTTTAAGATTTCTGATTTAAACTTGAAGAACAACCATGAAGATTGTGTTCATAAAATCATGAAAAGAAAATGATTTCATCTTAAGAAGTTCTTTTGTTTGAGCTTTTAAAAGCAATAATAAGACCAGAAACAAGTTAATAAAAGGTAAATAACAAGAGTTTTAACCTTAGTTGATGAAGATTGAAGATGAACAATTTCTGGAAATGAAAGTTCAAAATGCAACAATGTTCTTGCTTGAAGGAGAAGTTGTTCGCGTAAAGGTGAAAATATAAACTCAAAGGGTTTATATAGTGAGAGTGGAGAGAGAAAAACTATGAGCGGGAAAAGTTTTTCATGATGACACGGACACGTCCCTTGATTTTGATTGGACAAGGAAGTCGAAACGGGCGAACGTGTCAGAGAAAACGTGCCATGACTTATCCGTTGTGATGATGTCATAAACGTCCTTTCATATTTTAGGATGTCTCTGAGGTTTTTGAAAACTCAGGGATATTTTGAAAACATGAAGCACTGAATCAGAAATATCAGTGTTAGATTTAGAAATTTCAAAAGTATCGCTGAAAGGAAGAGATATTCAGCGATGCAATTTGATTTGAAAACGGTAGGAGCTTCAGTAGTAGATGCCATTTCTGTTTAACACGAAGAATATGAACAGAAAATCTTAAAATGAATAAAATATCCAAAATAAGGGTTTTTAGAGAGAATAGGGTTTTTCTAGTTTTGGCAAAGATTCAAAACTAGTGAATGTCTTATTTTCCAATTTCCTTTTAAAGGAAGGATTCTGGAAAAACATATGAAGATACAAGTTTAAGATTTCTGATTTAAACTTGAAGACCAACCATGAAGATTGTGTTCATAAAATCATGAAAAGAAAATGATTTCATTTTAAGAAGTTCTTTTGTTTGATCTTTTAAAAGCAATAATAAGATCAGAAACAAATTAATAAAAGGTAAATAACAAGAGTATTAACCTTAGTTGATGAAGATTGAAGATGAACAATTTCTGGAAATGAGATTTCAAAATGCAACAATGTTCTTGCTTGAAGGAGAAGTTGTTCGCGTAAAGGTGATAATATAAACTCAAAGGGTTTATATAGTGAGAGTGGAGAGAGAAAAACTATGAGCGAGAAAAGTTTTTCATGATGACACGGACACGTCCCTTGATTTTGATTGGACAAGGAAGTCGAAACGGGCGAACGTGTCAGAGAAAACGTGCCATGACTTATCCGTTGTGATGATGTCATAAACGTCCTTTCATATTTTAGGATGTCTCTGAGGTTTTTGAAAACTCAGGGATATTTTGAAAACATGAAGCACTGAATCAGAAATATCAGTGTTAGATTTAGAAATTTCAAAAGTATCGCTGAAAGGAAGAGATATTCAGCGATGCAATTTGATTTGAAAACGGTAGGAGCTTCAGTAGTAGATGCCATTTCTGTTTAACACGAAGAATATGAACAGAAAATCTTAAAATGAATAAAATATCCAAAATAAGGGTTTTTAGAGAGAATAGGGTTTTTCTAGTTTTGGCAAAGATTCAAAACTAGTGAATGTCTTATTTTCCAGTTTGCTTTTAAAGGAAGGATTCTGGAAAAACATATGAAGATACAAGTTTAAGATTTCTGATTTAAATTTGAAGAATAACCATGAAGATTGTGTTCATAAAATCATGAAAAGAAAATGATTTCATTTTAAGAAGTTCTTTTGTTTGATCTTTTAAAAGCAATAATAAGATCAGAAACAAGTTAATAAAAGGTAAATAACAAGAGTATTAACCTTAGTTGATGAAGATTGAAGATGAACAATTTCTGGAAATGAGATTTCAAAATGCAACAATGTTCTTGCTTGAAGGAGAAGTTGTTCGCGTAAAGGTGAAAATATAAACTCAAAGGGTTTATATAGTGAGAGTGGAGAGAGAAAAACTATGAGCGGGAAAAGTTTTTCATGATGACACGGACACGTCCCTTGATTTTGATTGGACAAGGAAGTCGAAACGGGCGAACGTGTCAGAGAAAACGTGCCATGACTTATCCGTTGTGATGATGTCATAAACGTCCTTTCATATTTTAGGATGTCTCTGAGGTTTTTGAAAACTCAGGGATATTTTTAAAACATGAAGCACTGAATCAGAAATATCAGTGTTAGATTTAGAAATTTCAAAAGTATCGCTGAAAGGAAGAGATATTCAGCGATGCAATTTGATTTGAAAACGGTAGGAGCTTCAGTAGTAGATGCCATTTCTGTTTAACACGAAGAATATGAACAGAAAATCTTAAAATGAATAAAATATCCAAAATAAGGGTTTTTAGAGAGAATAGGGTTTTTCTAGTTTTGGCAAAGATTCAAAACTAGTGAATGTCTTATTTTCCAGTTTCCTTTTAAAGGAAGGATTCTGGAAAAACATATGAAGATACAAGTTTAAGATTTCTGATTTAAACTTGAAGAATAACCATGAAGATTGTGTTCATAAAATCATGAAAAGAAAATGATTTCATTTTAAGAAGTTCTTTTGTTTGATCTTTTAAAAGCAATA
Source organism: Saussurea involucrata (assembly GCA_033807775.1). Classification (NCBI taxonomy): domain Eukaryota; kingdom Viridiplantae; phylum Streptophyta; class Magnoliopsida; order Asterales; family Asteraceae; genus Saussurea; species Saussurea involucrata. The sequence goes on along the minus strand of CM066314.1, from coordinate 37,998,514 downwards.
ATAAGATCAGAAACAAGTTAATAAAAGGTAAATAACAAGAGTATTAACCTTAGTTGATGAAGATTGAAGATGAACAATTTCTGGAAATGAGATTTCAAAATGCAACAATGTTCTTGCTTGAAGGAGAAGTTGTTCGCGTAAAGGTGAAAATATAAACTCAAAGGGTTTATATAGTGAGAGTGGAGAGAGAAAAACTATGAGCGGGAAAAGTTTTTCATGATGACACGGACACGTCCCTTGATTTTGATTGGACAAGGAAGTCGAAACGGGCGAACGTGTCAGAGAAAACGTGCCATGACTTATCCGTTGTGATGATGTCATAAACGTCCTTTCATATTTTAGGATGTCTCTGAGGTTTTTGAAAACTCAGGGATATTTTGAAAACATGAAGCACTGAATCAGAAATATCAGTGTTAGATTTAGAAATTTCAAAAGTATCGCTTAAAGGAAGAGATATTCAGCGATGCAATTTGATTTGAAAACGGTAGGATCTTCAGTAGTAGATGCCATTTCTGTTTAACACGAAGAATATGAACATAAAATCTTAAAATGAATAAAATATCCAAAAGAAGGGTTTTTAGAGAGAATAGGGTTTTTCTAGGTTTGGCAAAGATTCAAAACTAGTGAATGTCTTATTTTTCAGTTTCCTTTTAAAGGAAGGATTCTGGAAAAACATATGAAGATACAAGTTTAAGATTTCTGATTTAAACTTGAAGAACAACCATGAAGATTGTGTTCATAAAAACATGAAAAGAAAATGATTTCATTTTAAGAAGTTCTTTTGTTTGAGCTTTTAAAAGCAATAATAAGACCAGAAACAAGTTAATAAAAGGTAAATAACAAGAGTATTAACCTTAGTTGATGAAGATTGAAGATGAACAATTTCTGGAAATGAGAGTTCAAAATGCAACAATGTTCTTGCTTGAAGGAGAAGTTGTTCGCGTAAAGGTGAAAATATAAACTCAAAGGGTTTATATAGTGAGAGTGGAGAGAGAAAAACTATGAGCGGGAAAAGTTTTTCATGATGACACGGACACGTCCCTTGATTTTGATTGGACAAGGAAGTCGAAACGGGCGAACGTGTCAGAGAAAACGTGCCATGACTTATCCGTTGTGATGATGTCATAAACGTCCTTTCATATTTTAGGATGTTTATGAGGTTTTTGAAAACTCAGGGATATTTTGAAAACATGAAGCACTGAATCAGAAATTTAAGTGTTAGATTTAGAAATTTCAAAAGTATCGCTGAAAGGAAGAGATATTCAGCGATGCAATTTGATTTGAAAACGGTAGGAGCTTTAGTAGTAGATGCCATTTCTGTTTAACACGAAGAATATGAACAGAAAATCTTAAAATGAATAAAATATCCAAAATAAGGGTTTTTAGAGAGAATAGGGTTTTTCTAGTTTTGGAAAAGATTCAAAACTAGTGAATGTCTTATTTTCCAGTTTCCTTTTAAAGGAAGGATTCTGGAAAAACATATGAAGATACACGTTTAAGATTTCTGATTTAAACTTGAAGAACAACCATGAAGATTGTGTTCATAAAATCATGAAAAGAAAATGATTTCATTTTAAGAAGTTCTTTTGTTTGATCTTTTAAAAGCAATAATAAGATCAGAAACAAGTTAATAAAAGGTAAATAACAAGAGTATTAACCTTAGTTGATGAAGATTGAAGATGAACAATTTCTGGAAATGAGATTTCAAAATGCAACAATGTTCTTGCTTGAAGGAGAAGTTGTTCGCGTAAAGGTGAAAATATAAACTCAAAGGGTTTATATAGTGAGAGTGGAGAGAGAAAAACTATGAGCGAGAAAAGTTTTTCATGATGACACGAACACGTCCCTTGATTTTGATTGGACAAGGAAGTCGAAACGGGCGAACGTGTCAGAGAAAACGTGCCATGACTTATCTGTTGTGATGATGTCATAAACGTCCTTTCATATTTTAGGATGTCTCTGAGGTTTTTGAAAACTCAGGGATATTTTGAAAACATGAAGCACTGAATCAGAAATATCAGTGTTAGATTTAGAAATTTCAAAAGTATCGCTGAAAGGAAGAGATATTCAGCGATGCAATTTGATTTGAAAACGGTAGGAGCTTCAGAAGTAGATGCCATTTCTGTTTAACACGAAGAATATGAACAGAAAATCTTAAAATGAATAAAATATCCAAAATAAGGGTTTTTAGAGAGAATAGGGTTTTTCTAGTTTTGGCAAAGATTCAAAACTAGTGAATGTCTTATTTTCCAGTTTCCTTTTAAAGGAAGGATTCTGGAAAAACATATGAAGATACAAGTTTAAGATTTCTGATTTAAACTTGAAGAACAACCATGAAGATTGTGTTCATAAAATCATGAAAAGAAAATGATTTCATTTTAAGAAGTTCTTTTGTTTGATCTTTTAAAAGCAATAATAAGATCAGAAACAAGTTAATAAAAGGTAATTAACAAGAGTATTAACCTTAGTTGATGAAGATTGAAGATGAACAATTTCTGGAAATGAGAGTTCAAAATGCAACAATGTTCTTGCTTGAAGGAGAAGTTGTTCGCGTAAAGGTGAAAATATAAACTCAAAGGGTTTATATAGTGAGAGTGGAGAGAGAAAAACTATGAGCGGGAAAAGTTTTTCATGATGACACGGACACGTCCCTTGATTTTGATTGGACAAGGAAGTCGAAACGGGCGAACGTGTCAGAGAAAACGTGCCATGACTTATCCGTTGTGATGATGTCATAAACGTCCTTTCATATTTTAGGATGTTTCTGAGGTTTTTGAAAACTCAGGGATATTTTGAAAACATGAAGCACTGAATCAGAAATTTAAGTGTTAGATTTAGAAATTTCAAAAGTATCGCTGAAAGGAAGAGATATTCAGCGATGCAATTTGATTTGAAAACGGTAGGAGCTTTAGTAGTAGATGCCATTTCTGTTTAACACGAAGAATATGAACAGAAAATCTTAAAATGAATAAAATATCCAAAATAAGGGTTTTTAGAGAGAATAGGGTTTTTCTAGTTTTGGAAAAGATTCAAAACTAGTGAATGTCTTATTTTCCAGTTTCCTTTTAAAGGAAGGATTCTGGAAAAACATATGAAGATACACGTTTAAGATTTCTGATTTAAACTTGAAGAACAACCATGAAGATTGTGTTCATAAAATCATGAAAAGAAAATGATTTCATTTTAAGAAGTTCTTTTGTTTGATCTTTTAAAAGCAATAATAAGATCAGAAACAAGTTAATAAAAGGTAAATAACAAGAGTATTAACCTTAGTTGATGAAGATTGAAGATGAACAATTTCTGGAAATGAGATTTCAAAATGCAACAATGTTCTTGCTTGAAGGAGAAGTTGTTCGCGTAAAGGTGAAAATATAAACTCAAAGGGTTTATATAGTGAGAGTGGAGAGAGAAAAACTATGAGCGAGAAAAGTTTTTCATGATGACACGAACACGTCCCTTGATTTTGATTGGACAAGGAAGTCGAAACGGGCGAACGTGTCAGAGAAAACGTGCCATGACTTATCTGTTGTGATGATGTCATAAACGTCCTTTCATATTTTAGGATGTCTCTGAGGTTTTTGAAAACTCAGGGATATTTTGAAAACATGAAGCACTGAATCAGAAATATCAGTGTTAGATTTAGAAATTTCAAAAGTATCGCTGAAAGGAAGAGATATTCAGCGATGCAATTTGATTTGAAAACGGTAGGAGCTTCAGAAGTAGATGCCATTTCTGTTTAACACGAAGAATATGAACAGAAAATCTTAAAATGAATAAAATATCCAAAATAAGGGTTTTTAGAGAGAATAGGGTTTTTCTAGTTTTGGCAAAGATTCAAAACTAGTGAATGTCTTATTTTCCAGTTTCCTTTTAAAGGAAGGATTCTGGAAAAACATATGAAGATACAAGTTTAAGATTTCTGATTTAAACTTGAAGAACAACCATGAAGATTGTGTTCATAAAATCATGAAAAGAAAATGATTTCATTTTAAGAAGTTCTTTTGTTTGATCTTTTAAAAGCAATAATAAGATCAGAAACAAGTTAATAAAAGGTAATTAACAAGAGTATTAACCTTAGTTGATGAAGATTGAAGATGAACAATTTCTGGAAATGAGATTTCAAAATCCAACAATGTTCTTGCTTGAAGGAGAAGTTGTTCGCGTAAAGGTGAAAATATAAACTCAAAGGGTTTATATAGTGAGAGTGGAGAGAGAAAAAATATGAGCGGGAAAAGTTTTTCATGATGACACAGACACGTCCCTTGATTTTGATTGGACAAGGAAGTCGAAACGGGCGAACGTGTCAGAGAAAACGTGCCATGACTTATCCGTTGTGATGATGTCATAAACGTCCTTTCATATTTTAGGATGTCTCTGAGGTTTTTGAAAACTCAGGGATATTTTGAAAACATGAAGCACTGAATCAGAAATATCAGTGTTAGATTTAGAAATTTCAAAAGTATCGCTGAAAGGAAGAGATATTCAGCGATGCAATTTGATTTGAAAACGGTAGGAGCTTCAGTAGTAGATGCCATTTCTGTTTAACACGAAGAATATGAACATAAAATCTTAAAATGAATAAAATATCCAAAATAAGGGTTTTTAGAGAGAATAGGGTTTTAATAAGTTTTGGCAAAGATTCAAAACTAGTGAATGTCTTATTTTCTAGTTTCCTTTTAAAGGAAGGATTCTGGAAAAACATATGAAGATACAAGTTTAAGATTTCTGATTTAAACTTGAAGAACAACCATGAAGATTGTGTTCATAAAATCATGAAAAGAAAATGATTTCATTTTAAGAAGTTCTTTTGTTTGAGCTTTTAAAAGCAATAATAAGACCAGAAACAAGTTAATAAAAGGTAAATAACAAGAGTATTAACCTTAGTTGATGAAGATTGAAGATGAACAATTTCTGGAAATGAGAGTTCAAAATGCAACAATTTTCTTGCTTGAAGGAGAAGTTGTTCGCGTAAAGGTGAAAATATAAACTCAAAGGGTTTATATAGTGAGAGTGGAGAGAGAAAAACTATGAGCGGGAAAAGTTTTTCATGATGACACGGACACGTCCCTTGATTTTGATTGGACAAGGAAGTCAAAACGGGCGAACGTGTCAGAGAAAACGTGCCATGACTTATCCGTTGTGATGATGTCATAAACGTCCTTTCATATTTTAGGATGTCTCTGAGGTTTTTGAAAACTCAGGGATATTTTGAAAACATGAAGCACTGAATCAGAAATATCAGTGTTAGATTTAGAAATTTCAAAAGTATCGCTGAAAGGAAGAGATATTCAGCGATGCAATTTGATTTGAAAACGGTAAGAGCTTCAGTAGTAGATGCCATTTCTGTTTAACACGAAGAATATGAACAGAAAATCTTAAAATGAATAAAATATCCAAAATAAGGGTTTTTAGAGAGAATAGGGTTTTTCTAGTTTTGGCAAAGATTCAAAACTAGTGAATGTCTTATTTTCCAGTTTCCTTTTAAAGGATGGATTCTGGAAAAACATATGAAGATACAAGTTTAAGATTTCTGATTTAAACTTGAAGACCAACCATGAAGATTGTGTTCATAAAATCATGAAAAGAAAATGATTTCATTTTAAGAAGTTCTTTTGTTTGATCTTTTAAAAGCAATAATAAGATCAGAAACAAATTAATAAAAGGTAAATAACAAGAGTATTAACCTTAGTTGATCGATTGAAGATGAACAATTTCTGGAAATGAGATTTCAAAATCTAACAATGTTCTTGCTTGAAGGAGAAGTTGTTCGCGTAAAGGTGAAAATATAAACTCAAAGGGTTTATATAGTGAGAGTGGAGAGAGAAAAACTATGAGCGGGAAAAGTTTTTCATGATGACACGGACACGTCCCTTGATTTTGATTGGACAAGGAAGTCGAAACGGGCGAACGTGTCAGAGAAAACGTGCCATGACTTATCTGTTGTGATGATGTCATAAACGTCCTTTCATATTTTAGGATGTCTCTGAGGTTTTTGAAAACTCAGGGATATTTTGAAAACATGAAGCACTGAATCAGAAATATCAGTGTTAGATTTAGAAATTTCAAAAATATCGCTGAAAGGAAGAGATATTCAGCGATGCAATTTGATTTGAAAACGGTAGGAGCTTCAGTAGTAGATGCCATTTCTGTTTAACACGAAGAATATGAACATAAAATCTTAAAATGAATAAAATATCCAAAATAAGGGTTTTTAGAGAGAATAGGGTTTTAATAAGTTTTGGCAAAGATTCAAAACTAGTGAATGTCTTATTTTCCAGTTTCCTTTTAAAGGAAGGATTATGGAAAAACATATGAAGATACAAGTTTAAGATTTCTGATTTAAACTTGAAGAACAACCATGAAGATTGTGTTCATAAAATCATGAAAAGAAAATGATTTCATTTTAAGAAGTTCTTTTGTTTGATCTTTTAAAAGCAATAATAAGATCAAAAACAAGTTAATAAAAGGTAAATAACAAGAGTATTAACCTTAGTTGATGAAGATTGAAGATGAACGATTTCTGGAAATGAGAGTTCAAAATGCAACAATGTTCTTGCTTGAAGGAGAAGTTGTTCGCGTAAAGGTGAAAATATAAACTCAAAGGGTTTATATAGTGAGAGTGGAGAGAGAAAAACTATGAGCGGGAAAAGTTTTTCATGATGACACGGACACGTCCCTTGATTTTGATTGGACAAGGAAGTTGAAACGGGCGAACGTGTCAGAGAAAACGTGCCATGACTTATCCGTTGTGATGATGTCATAAACGTCCTTTCATATTTTAGGATGTCTCTGAGGTTTTTGAAAACTCATGGATATTTTGAAAACATGAAGCACTAAATCAGAAATATCAGTGTTAGATTTAGAAATTTCAAAAGTATCGCTGAAAGGAAGAGATATTTAGCGATGCAATTTGATTTGAAAACGGTAGGAGCTTCAGTAGTAGATGCCATTTCTGTTTAACACGAAGAATATGAACAGAAAATCTTAAAATGAATAAAATATCCAAAATAAGGGTTTTTAGAGAGAATAGGGTTTTTCTAGTTTTGGCAAAGATTCAAAACTAGTGAATGTCTTATTTTCCAGTTTCCTTTTAAAGGAAGGATTCTGGAAAAACATATGAAGATACAAGTTTAAGATTTCTGATTTAAACTTGAAGAACAACCATGAAGATTGTGTTCATAAAATCATGAAAAGAAAATGATTTCATTTTAAGAAGTTCTTTTGTTTGATCTTTTAAAAGCAATAATAAGATCAGAAACAAGTTAATAAAAGGTAAATAACAAGAGTATTAACCTTAGTTGATGAAGATTGAAGATGAACAATTTCTGGAAATGAGATTTCAAAATGCAACAATGTTCTTGCTTGAAGGAAAAGTTGTTCGCGTAAAGGTGAAAATATAAACTCAAAGGGTTTATATAGTGAGAGTGGAGAGAGCAAAACTATGAGCGGGAAAAGTTTTTCATGATGACACGGACACGTCCCTTGATTTTGATTGGACAAGGAAGTCGAAACCGGCGAACGTGTTAGAGAAAACGTGCCATGACTTATCCGTTGTGATGATGTCATAAACGTCCTTTCATATTTTAGGATGTCTCTGAGGTTTTTGAAAACTCAGGGATATTTTGAAAACATGAAGCACTGAATCAGAAATATCAGTGTTAGATTTAGAAATTTCAAAAGTATCTCTGAAAGGAAGAGATATTCAGCGATGCAATTTGATTTGAAAACGGTAGGAGCTTCAGTAGTAGATGCCATTTCTGTTTAACACGAAGAATATGAACAGAAAATCTTAAAATGAATAAAATATCCAAAATAAGGGTTTTTAGAGAGAATAGGGTTTTAATAAGTTTTGGCAAAGATTCAAAACTAGTGAATGTCTTATTTTCCATTTTCCTTTTAAAGGAAGGATTCTGGAAAAACATATGAAGATACAAGTTTAAGATTTCTGATTTAAACTTGAAGAACAACCATGAAGATTGTGTTCATAAAATCATGAAAAGAAAATGATTTCATTTTAAGAAGTTCTTTTGTTTGATCTTTTAAAAGCAATAATAAGATCAGAAACAAGTTAATAAAAGGTAAATAACAAGAGTATTAACCTTAGTAGATGAAGATTGAAGATGAACAATTTCTGGAAATGGGATTTCAAAATGCAACAATGTTCTTGCTTGAAGGAGAAGTTGTTCGCGTAAAGGTGAAAATATAAACTCAAAGGGTTTATATAGTGAGAGTGGAGAGAGAAAAACTATGAGCGGGAAAAGTTTTTCATGATGACACGGACACGTCCCTTGATTTTGATTGGACAATGAAGTTGAAACGGGCGAACGTGTCAGAGAAAACGTGCCATGACTTATCCGTTGTGATGATGTCATAAACGTCCTTTCATATTTTAGGATGTCTCTGAGGTTTTTGAAAACTCATGGATATTTTGAAAACATGAAGCACTGAATCAGAAATATCAGTGTTAGATTTAGAAATTTCAAAAGTATCGCTGAAAGGAAGAGATATTCAGCGATGCAATTTGATTTGAAAACGGTAGGAGCTTCAGTAGTAGATGCCATTTCTGTTTAACACGAAGAATATGAACAAAAAATCTTAAAATGAATAAAATATCCAAAATAAGGGTTTTTAGAGAGAATAGGGTTTTTCTAGTTTTGGCAAAAATTCAAAACTAGTGAATGTCTTATTTTTCAGTTTCCTTTTAAAGGAAGGATTCTGGAAAAAACATATGAAGATACAAGTTTAAGATTTCTGATTTAAACTTGAAGAACAACCATGAAGATTGTGTTCATAAAATCATGAAAAGAAAATGATTTCATTTTAAGAAGTTCTTTTGTTTGAGCTTTTAAAAGCAATAATAAGACCAGAAACAAGTTAATAAAAGGTAAATAACAAGAGTATTAACCTTAGTTGATGAAGATTGAAGATGAACAATTTCTGGAAATGAGAGTTCAAAATGCAACAATGTTCTTGCTTGAAGGAGAAGTTGTTCGCGTAAAGGTGAAAATATAAACTCAAAGGGTTTATATAGTGAGAGTGGAGAGAGAAAAACTATGAGCGGGAAAGGTTTTTCATGATGACACGGACACGTCCCTTGATTTTGATTGGACAAGGAAGTCGAAACGGGCGAACGTGTCAGAGAAAACGTGCCATGACTTATCCGTTGTGATGATGTCATAAACGTCCTTTCATATTTTAGGATGTCTCTGAGGTTTTTGAAAACTCATGGATATTTTGAAAACATGAAGCACTGAATCAGAAATATCAGTGTTAGATTTAGAAATTTCAAAAGTATCGCTGAAAGGAAGAGATATTCAGCGATGCAATTTGATTTGAAAACTTTCAGTTCTAGGCGAACGTCAGCGAGCAAGAGAGAACATACCTTGATATCAGCGAATCAATTTTGTTCAGTGAGAAGATGATTAATGGGTTATACAAGTTCATTGTTATCACTGATCAAATGTGAATCGGTGAAGATTTTACTTTTCAAAGTTCAGCATTCCAAGCTCGCTGATGAGAAAGTTGAATCTTGTCTCATCAAGAGGTTTGGTGAAAAGATCAGCTAACTGAAAGTCAGTTGGGATAAAATGAAGTTCTATATCACCATTCATCACATGATCTCTGATAAAATGATACCTGATTTCGATGTGTTTTGTCTTTGAGTGTAGCACTGGATTATTGGCTATAGCGATGGCACTTGTACTGTCGCAATAGATTGGAATCTTTGAGAGCTGAAGGTCATTGTCCAGTAGTTGATTTCTCATCCACAAGACTTGAGAACAGCAGCTTCCAGCGACTACGTACTCAGCTTCAGCGGTTGAGGTGGACACTGAGTTTTTCTTTTTACTTGTCCAACTCACCAGCTTTCCACCCAAGAGCTGACAGCCTCCTATGGTGCTTTTCCTATCCAACTTGCAACCTGCAAAATCACTATCTGAATAGGCGATTAGATCAAACCCTGAATCTTTGGGATACCAAAGACCTAGATTAGGAGTACCCTTAAGGTAACGAAAGATTCGCTTTACAGCGATCAAATGAGATTCCTTAGGTTCAGCTTGATATCGTGCACACAAATAGGTTGCATACATAATATCAGGTCGGCTAGCTGTAAGATACAGAAGAGAGCCGATCATCCCACGGTACGCTGTGACATTAACAGATTTTCCATTAGGATCCTTGTTTAGTGTTAGCGGTGGTGCCATAGGGGTTTTCATAGCTGAACTCTGAGTTAAATCAAATTTCTTCAGCATATCTTTAACATACTTACCTTGGTGAATGAAAGTTCTTTTTTCACTCTGTTTGATTTGAAGACCAAGGAAATAAGTTAGCTCACCCATCATACTCATTTTATATTCAACTTTCATTCTCTCAACGAAATGAGTACATAAGTCAGGGTTAGTGGAACCAAATATAATATCATCGACATATATTTGAACAAGAATAATATGACCTTTTACTTTCCTGAAAAATAGAGTTTTGTCGATTTTACCACGCTCAAATTTTTCAATATGGAGATAAGTAGAGAGAGTGTCATACCATGCACGAGGAGTTTGTTTTAAGCCATAAAGTGCCTTATCCAGCTTATAAACATAACCTGGATGCTTAGGATCTGAGAATCCTGGAGGTTGTTCCACGTAGACTTCTTCATTCAGCTTTCCATTGAGGAATGCTGACTTACATCTATTTGATAAACTTTGAAGTCTTTATGTACACCGTAAGCTAAGAATAGATGAATGGCTTCTAGTCTTGCTACTAGAGCAAAGGTTTCGTCGTAATCTATACCTTCCTCTTGTCTGTATCCCTGCGAAACAAGTCGAGCCTTGTTTCGGGTTACAGTTCCATGTTCATCCAACTTGTTACGATAGACCCATTTAGTGCCTATCACTGACTTGTCGGATGGTCTAGGAACAAGCTTCCAAACTTTGTTTCTTTCGAACTTAGTCAGTTCTTCTTGCATTGCGCAGACCCAGTTTGGATCTTGGAGGGCATCATCTGTTTTCTTTGGTTCAATCAGAGAGATAAAGTTAACAAATAAACAAATATTACCTGCACTTCGTCGAGTCTGAATACCAGCGTTTGGATCACCAAGAATTTGATCAATAGGGTGATTGATAGTCCATCGCTGAGCCGGAGCATAATTTGTTGACTCAACCTGAACTTCTGGAGGAGTTGAAGATGAGGCTTCAACAACTTCTGGTATTTCAGCCAAGAGAGGAAGAGGTGCAGATGTCATTTCATTCACTGATTGCTGAGAAGTAGATGGTATATCTGAGATAGAAGGTTCGGAGGCAGGCATAGTGTTTAGAGGAACAACTGAGACCCATGATGTTTCAGCTTTACTATTCTGCATGCTTGGGATGATAGTAGGATCATCATCTTCAGTGGGATGAGTATTCTGAATCACCAAGATGAGAAAATAGGTTGCATACATAATATCAGATGAGGCTTTTGAGAAGAAACATGAGTTCTCAGTGGTTGTAGAGTCCATGTTTATAACATAAACATTTTCCATACGATAACCGCTGAGAGCTATCTTCTCCTTTTTGTCAGTGACAAAGCAGGATTCCTTAGTGAAGATCACTTTGTTATCCTTGTCACATAGCTGACTTATGCTTAGAAGATTATGCTTCAGTCCTTCAACATATGCAACTCTTCCGAAGGTTGTCGTACCATTAGAGAGTACACCGAAACCTCGGGTATAGCCTTTTCCATTTCCACCGAAGGTCACTGAGGGACCCTTCTCTTCCTTGTACTCAGTGAGCAGGTTTCTCTTTCCAGTCATGTGTCTAGAGCATCCGCTATCGAGATACCAGATACCCTTCTGAACCTGCAAAACAAAGGAAGATTAGTTTGACTTGGGCACCCATTTAACCATGGTCCCACACTTGTCATTGGTGGTAGAGGAAGTGGAAGGTTCAGCAATCTTTGCAGCACTTGAAGATTCAGCTTCAGAACTTGTCTTCACTTTGGTTAATTTCTTAACCTCAGTGGTCTTCTTTGCCTTGGGGGCATTAATCTTCACCTTAGCTAATTTTTCAGCTTTGGTGGCTGTGGGGCACTTACTAGCAATATGATTGGTAAGTCCACAGTGATAACATTTCCTATAACTAAAAGTAGCTTTAGGAACTTTTTCATGCTGAGCCGTTAATTTTAAATGAGCAGGGCCAGCACCAAGTATACCTTTGGTATTGGAAATGGGAGGAACAATCAGTTCTTCAGATTTCTTACCAATAACATCCACTCTGATTCTAGGAGTAGATCGCTAAATGAATCCAAGGATCTTGTTCTTAGAAGTAGAGGGATGAGTCACTGAAGCTTTAGAAGCATTCAGCTTAGGTACAAAGGTACCCTTCTGAGGTTTTTGATTGAAAACTTTTTCTTTACCCTTACCTTTGGAGATTAAGGTAGGTTTTTCCTCAGGGATGGTAGTTTTTGAAAAGGAACACTGAGAGGATGAAGTGTTAGGGATAGATGGCACAAACATTCCAAACTTAAGCATGAAATGATCAGTAGTTGGTTCTTCAGCGTCAGCTTTGTAACCAAGACCACGTTTGTCACTCAGAGGAATCTGAGACTTAATTATCTCAGTGATCGTTGTTGAAGATTTACACCATCCTTCAACAATAGCTTTTTCAGCTTTTAATGCAGCGATAGCTTCTTCTCGTTCGATTTTGACTTGCTGATTTATATGAACTTGATCTTTTAAATCTTCTTCAATTTTAGAAAGCTTTTCTATTTAAAGGTGACAATTTTTAAGTTGTTCAGAGAGATCAAGGTTTTGATTTTCAACAACAGTTTTGCCATTCATGTCATCATATAAACTCATAGTCAGGAGATCGATCTTTCGAAGACTATCAGCTTCATCAAGATCTGAAATATGTGTAAAGAAAGAAGTTGATACCTTGGTAGCAGAGGTTGAAGTAGAGGGAATGTCAGAATTTTCTTCCTCATCTTCAATTTTGGCCATGAGACAGAGATTGGCCTCATCATCATCTTCAGAGTCAGATGATTCTTCTTCATCAGAAGCAGCCCAATCATAGTCAGCCATCATGCCTTTGCCTTTCTTCTTAAAGCCTTTCAGCTTTGCATACTTTTCTTTCAGCTTGTTGTACTTGTCATCTCTAGCCCTGGTGTTAGAGGATTTCTTGGAGAAAGCTGAGGTTCTAGAAACTTTCTTTGACCTGCACTCGCTAGCAAAATGTCCTATCTTTTCACAGTTATAGCTAGTAGCAGTAGCCTTATCAACAGGAGTTGATGATCTAGGCTTGTCAGTGAGAGCAAGAGGTTTGTTCTTTCTGAAAATTTTCTTTTTGGCGAATCTCCTGAACTTATTAGATAGGAGAGCCATAGATTCATCAAGATCTAAAGAGTCAGGATCTGATGAGCATTCAGAGTTAGTCTCCAACTTAGTGATAGTGACAGTGGATCGCTGAGTGGAAGGTGACTCTGAGATAAAAGCAACATAGGTGCTTTTGGAATCTTTTACAAGATTCTTCTTAAGATGACTCGACTGCTCATGATTAAGCATAGTGCCATATAAGGTAGAAATAGTCATAGATTTTAGATCCTTTGATAGCTTGAGACACATTGAATAACTGTCCCAGCTTTCAGGTAAACATTCTAAGAACTTTGTCAGAACTTCAAAGTTAGAATATTCCTTACCAACGGTTTTAAGATCTATTATTAAACAGTTAAACCGCTGATGTACTTCAGAGAGAGATTCATTCTTACCACAAATGAAGCTTTCGTACTGTCTTACCAGGTTGATCTTTTTTGAGTCCTGGACTTCAGACGTACCTTTATATTGAACACAGATTGTGTCCCACATGGCTTTGGAGGTTTTCAGATTCATGACGGAATGGTAGACTTCGTCAGGAAGACCCATAGAAAGAATGGATCTGGCTTTGGTGTCGATAGCTACTTTATTCTTATCTTCATCAGTCCACATATGAATTTCCTTGGGAACCAATCTTTCAGGAATGGCAGCTCTAGTAGCATTGCCTGGAACTTCAGGATCAATTCTAACAGGAATATATGGGCCATTTTCGATGTAGTAAGGCATAGTAGGGTCTACACCTTCTAAGAAGAGTATCATCCTATTTTTCCACAGATTAAAGTTGTCTCAGGAAAATCTAGGGGGTTTTGCAAGAGAACCATTGTCAATATAGTTTGTGTTTGTGTTGGTAGTCATTTTGAGAAATAGCAAGGAAGAGAAAAGATTAGTATAAGCAAGATCTTGTTTATGAGATTAAACAATCTGCTCTGATACCACTTGTTGGTCTCGAAGGGTTATACAAGTTTGTAGAAGGGGGGGGGGGGTTGAATACAAACACACGATTTTTACTTTCTAAATTGTTTATTGATATAATCAAACAATTTACAACTTGTTGCGGAACAAGATTAAGGACTAAGCCTAATCTAAACAAGTCAAGAACACTAAGTTTCTTGCACTAGAATTAAGACAGAAATGAGATAAGAATATTACGAATAATATCCTAACTCAAAGATAGTAGAGAGAAGATGGCCGAGCACTTCATTTTGAAGTAGGATTTCTCTTTATATACTGCATGCATTTAATGCAAAGCAGTATAACTTTACACGTGGCAGCAGGTGATTGGTTGCATGTTTTGACCTTGGTAGACAACCTAGTAGCCGCATGATGAACAGTATAGAATCAGAGTTGTTTGTACGATTCTGGACAAAAAGGGATGTCCGTTCTGATAGTTCGTACGGAGACGTACAAGGGGATAAGACAAAAGTAACTTGTAGAAGAAACTTCATGATCAGCGTTCGTTGAACAATACTATATCAGCGAGTGACAAAGCTCAGCGATTGCTGAAGTCTTCTATTTGAAACTTCACGTTGAGTGGATAGGTCTAGTCTTCGCTGATATCCGCATCAGTTCATTAGTAGACTTGTCGCTGGTTCTTGGGCTTGATCTTCGACTTCAGCGTATAACCTTTGTTGACGTGAAACTTGTCTTCAGGGATCATAAGTAAACAACTAATACTATCAGCGATCACCAACAAGACTGAACAGGCTCAGCGCTTTATTGATGAGAAGTTTCGCTGAATGTCTAATCTAAAAAGCATAAGTTTCCTATCAGCGGTACTGTAGAGTCATAGTACTTATCAGCGATAGTGAAACTCTAATACATATTGTTTACTTATAATTTTCACTAAGTGTTTCTAAAAGAGTCATTATCAAATCACTGACGGTTTGGATCAACAAGGATGCTCTCGGACAACCACCTCCGGACAATCATTTCCAAAGAACCAATCCGGATGGCTAATCCGGACAACTCATCCGGACGCCTAATCCGGACAACAAATCCAGACGCCTAATCCGGACGTATCCGGGTTTCGCCCCTTTCCGGTACCGGCATCCGGATCCCATCCTGATTTCCAAAGGATTCCGATACAAGTCTTCTCTGGGTGAACTCATCCGGACTCCATCTTGGTCGAAACCCATCAGACCTAGGCGTTCTTTTTTTTCCGAATATGAACCAATAATCACAGCCAAACTTCCCCAATCCTAATATTAGCCATTTGATATTGAATTTGAGTCTTTTACAAGATTACGCTAACTACTCTAATCAATCTCTCACACTGATTACAAATGGATACAACACACAGACCAGATTCCATTTCTTGATCGACTTCACACCCAAAACTTTAACAACTTTCAAAAGTTTCTCAGGAGATTAAGGGATTAAGGAGGAAGAAATTACCTTGATGATGATGGAGATTCCCACTCCAAAGTTCCCACTCCAAACTCTTCCTTCAAAGATAGAAGTGTTGCTTCACTCCAATTTCACACACTCAGCCGCTCTAAAATGAGGAATAGAAATAAGGGTTTTAGGGTTTTAACCCTATTTCCATATTTACACTAAGGTCCTCCAACTTACATTCTCCTCACTACAGACACCAACTTTATAATTCAGTCCCAAATGAACCCGGTTATTACAACTAGGAATCCTTCTCGCCTTCTCACATATGGTATGCCTTCTCGTTTGAACCTGCCCCTATAATATATATATATATATATATATATATATATATAAACAGAGAGAGAGAGAGAGAGAGAGAGGCCGTTTCATGTAAAAACCTGTTAGGTCTCATGTTAGTGGAATAGAAGTATAGGGACCATTATTGACATATCTTGTAAATATCCTTTCTAGGATATAAATATTTGCTTAATCCTAGATTAGGGTTTAATGATCATATTACTAGTTTGTTTACCTTTTGCATTGTACGGCTAATTCCATAGCTTTCTGTTCATTAATCAAAGTGAGATTTATGACGTTAATGCTGATTTGTGTTGATTCTTATTATTGCACTTGTTAATCTGGGATCCACAATTGGTATCAGAGCAGAAAGACGATTGATTCAAAGGTAAATTCTTATTCTGGTCATTCAAAGTTTTTGTCGGCTGTTTCATTGATAAAGGATTTTTTTTTGCTTTGATTCAAGTGTAAAAACTTGAAATTGAAGCTTAAGAAATCATCTTTGGTGCGTTTCTAGAGTCATATCAAGTTTTGAGTTGTTTTGGTTAAGCATTCAATCGTTAATTTTGAAATTCTTGATTTCTGGGTTTACACACTCTGTTCTGGACAAAAACTCAATTTTTGCTTTAAAAGTGGTGAATTAATCAATTTAGTCAGTTTTTTTGCTTTCCCTAGTATTGTTTGTTGCTTTTAAAGTGATTGCAGAAGTTACCCAGAAGTTTCCTGTCGAAAAGTTGCGATTTTCTCATCTCCAGGTACGTTTTTCGTGTTCCAGTGTTTGAATACGAGACTCTCTTCTTGAGTTCCGGTTCTTGTTGATACCGGATTCTATATACTTCGGATCGTTCTGGACTCATAATCCAGTTTCGGTTCCTGTGTTGAGTTCCGGTATCACAATCCGGATCCGATCCCTATTTTTCTTGAATACCGATATTGACTTCCGGATCCCTAAATCCTGGATCTTTGTTTTCGGTTCCGGATCCCTCATTCCGGAATCTTGCTCTCCGGATCTTATATTCCGGATCCCAAAGTTCTGAAATTCTACAATCCGGATCTCCACTCCGGATCTACTATTCCGGATCACCTCTGCACATTATTTTTTTATCAGCTTCTGTTTGGTTCTATCTTTCCTGTGTTCCTTTCTACTTATTCCTGATCCTTTATAGGAATTGCGTTAGGTTACCACTCCCTTAGGAATTTGCGTTAGTTTTACGTTAGTTGTGCGTTAGATCACTCTTTTACCTTTGAATCATTCTACTCGTCTTACGATCACACAAAAGTGCTCACAATTAATGCTCAAGACACATTAGCTATCGGATCGGAACTCAAACCACCGATCTTGTACTGAGGGGAGTACAATGTCTGGAAAGACCGCTTCATGTGCTTCATCGAGACCAAGCCTTTATATGAAGAGATTCTCCGATCGCTGATGGACGGACCGACTACTCCACCCTTGATGGACGTTCCAACACAAGAAGGCGGACCTCCAACACATAAGGTGCCCAAACCGTATGACAAGCTGTCAGCTGATGAAAAGAGGAAAGTCGATGGAGATAAGCTGGCGAACACTTATCTAGTATACAGTCTTCCCAACAACATCTACTGCAGCATCGACAGTCACAAGGACACAGCTAAAGGTATGTGGGACCAGCTCGCGAAGATCATGCAAGGCAGTCGTGAGGGTAATCAGCTGAAGATAACCAACTGCCTTACCCGCTATGAAGCCTTTAAAGCCAAAAAAGGGGAATCTCTCACTGAAACCTACGAACGTTTCTGCACACTCCTCAACGACCTGCACAAGAACAACATCTTCAAGACGAACCTCGAGTGCAACATCAAGTTCCTCAACAACCTTCAATCTGAATGTAAGGGATTTGTTCTTCACGTTCGTCACAACCGATCTTTAGAAAGTGTTCTGCTGCACAAGCTCTATGAGATGTTGCTTCAAGACGAAGACGATGTTCGTGAACTGATGGGAGATCAGAAGTCTAGGGAAAAGACGAAAGAAGATCCTCTTGCTCTCATGTCTCACAAGAAAGACAAGCAAGTCCAGTGCCGTTCATATAGAGAGGAAGCTCAGAGTGAGTCTGAGCATGAGGACGCAGAACCGGAAAGTGATTCCGATCCAGAACTTGATAGTATAAAGAAGGTCGTTGCCTTATTGTCCCGGGAGTATGCTAGAAAGAAGTTTTTCAAGAAGCCATCAAACAACAACTAGCACTACTCCACCAATACAAAGATCGGGACTACCAAGATAAGTACGAAGGCAAGCGCAAGTCTGATGAAGGAAGAAAGAAGAACGATGAAGGAAAGAGAATTGAAGGAAAGTCTGACGACCGAGCTGATGATGAACCAGTGAAATGCTATAACTGCGGGAAGCGAGGTCACTTTGCCAAGGACTGCCGGAAACATGTAGTACGCAATGCTGAGTACTACAAGAATAAAATGTTGTTGTCAAGGCAGAAAGAAGCTGGTTAAGCACTGCTGGTGGAAGATGATCACTGGCTCCAACTGACTGAAGACGAAGATGATGACGAGGAAGCTCACATGTGCTATACTGGCCTCAACTCGGAAGAATCCGAATCTGAAGATGACTCTTCTGAAAAGAAGAAGGACAAAAGCGAGTGCCAGGTATGTAGTTCTTCTAATGCTGACTTAATTAATCAGATGCAAGTTATGGTGCGTACCTTAGATACCTTTAAACAAAAGATTAAAACCAAGGACGCCCAAATCTCTAAGCTAGAAGCCGATGCTAAGACTAAGTATGATACCATAGGCAAGCTAGCTATTGAAAAGGCTGAGGACAAATGCGTGATAGAGAACTATCAATCTGAGTGCTCGGCCATTTCAAAAAGAGCTGACACCCTCGAGACTCAAATATCTGAATATACACAAAAGTTAGAAAAGTCTCAGGAGGAGTAATCTAAGAGCGTTGTAATTCAAGAGAAAGTTCAAAAAGAAAATGAGTTGTTGACCACTAAGCTTAAGGATCTTGAATCTAAACTTTGTACACTTGGTCAATCTGAACAAACCATCCACTTGAACAAACCAAAGGAATTTAAGTATTACAACTCACAATGGGGACTCGGATATGATAATCCGTGTTACCTAAAGAAAATATTGTCTAAGGTTCCCACTCTTTATGAATTCAATTTCATGGGCCTAGATAAGAAATATCCCGAGTACAAGATCAAGTGGACTAAGCCGTCTCAGAAGGATGAGGAAAAGGAAGACCTTAAACGAAAAACAGGAATCCCACTACCAAAAGTAGGGGAAAGCCTGGAAATGTAGATAACAAATCGGAAGATGAGCCGCCTAGGAAGAACATATATGTACAAGTTCCTTTCGTGTACGAGACTCTTAATGTGTCTTATTTAAAGAGAAAAACCCCTTATCTTTCCAATGATTACTTCGACATCTGTTCGCTTGCTAAAACTGTGGAAACTCCGGTTCCCGTTACGACAACACCAGATGTAGATTCTAACGATAAATCAGAGTTCAAACGTTATGTTCCACCTTTGATTTTGGAAAACATCATTTTTAAACTTGAAGAATCAATTGCGAGGGATAAGGTCATTTATGAAACCGAAAGAACTGTACTTTTATCCACTATCGATAAGCTTAAAAAGAACAAAACTGAGTCATTATCCGAATCAGAAAGAGCGAGTTATCGAACCGAGATTACTAAGTTGACTTCTCAACTGTCCGCCTTGGTGACAAAAGCTTTAACGCTGAGAATGGCTAAGGAAAATCCAGTGGATACTCCAATGAAGCCTGTCACTCCTGAAAACATCTCGTTTGACTCGGCACCAATTTATTCGGATAGTTCCTCGTGTAAAGCATTTTTTGGGAGTGTCCAAAGACACTAATGATAAGAATTTGAGCTTTAAGGATAAAGGTAAGGCGATTCAACCCGATTCTGTTCAAAAGAATCTTTTTCCAGTTTTTGATAATCCTTTTGCGGTGAAACCCCACTTGATTGATAGTTTTCTATAACACACTTATGTTCAACCTTTTCAATCGCTAGCTTGCCTATAGTGTCGTATTTGATTTTTGCATTGGCTTCTAGCTTAGTGAGTTGGGCTTCTAAATGAGAAACTTTCTCTTTGAGCTCAGAGTAAGTTGGGTAACACATTGTTACTTGAAAGAAATAATCGTGAGACAATTCAAGATATCGATCCAAAAATAATCAAACAGTGTATCAAAAAATAGACAAATGCCCCCCTCAATATGATAATATTTGTCTTTGAATCTGTATCATTACTCCCCCTCATGATGATTAGAAGCATCCTGAGCATCATGTAACTTCAAAGACAACACTGATGAGTAGCAAAATATCAGATAAAACATTTTAGTTGCCAAGATGGGTAAAAATCTAACACAGAAACACAAAAGTAACTGTTATCACACCATTTAAAATAATTGTGTGGCCTATGTTTAGAGTTGGCATCGGGGTATCTCTGATAGGACTTCCAGTTATCACAGAAGTAAAATATTAAAAATTACTTCTCAAACTGTTCCGGCAATATCACGAAGATATGCGATGGGAATCACAAAGACTCATGCATGTGTGAAAGAAGTAAATTATATCTGTTTGGCTCAAAAATTGATTTAACTTGGGACTCAAGTTAAAAATCAATAGACACAGTGATTAGAATATGAAGTTTGGAGACCGGAGCTGATGTCTTCCTTTTTCAATATCTAAGACCTCCGAGTGAGGAATAGATAGATTATGTGCTAAATCTCCGTGCATTTATGAAACAAGCATCTTTTGTGAGATACTTGAGTGCCTGGGTGGGGTGACACGAGTTATCGACACTGGGTCCATGTCTGTTTCAATATTCATCTCCAAAGAACGAGAATGAATAGATTGTGTGGTTACCCGAATAACTGACTCGGCTTGGTAAGGACCAATAATTCTTTTAAGTCCTGTCACATCCTCACCACTGAAACCCCACTTGATTCGTCCGACTCTGATGGTGAAACCCCACTTGATTCTGCACGAAGGTTTTCTGAGTTTATGAATTCCTCGGCTTGTCATGATGATGATATTTCTAAAATTGATTTTGCTACGAAGCTTGCTAGTCATACTTAATTTTTAGAAAAAAATGCCAACACCGGTTCATTTTGAGAAAGGTGAGTGTTCAAATTCTAAAACCGTTTCTGCGACCATTTCTAAATCTAAATCTAAACGTCGGTCCAAGAAACGTGCTAAAACCGGTAAGAGCTTTAATAGACAACCATTTTACACAACCTCCTCTGACAATAACTCTAATGTAATTTCAGATAGAACGGGTCAAGGGAAAGCGGTTCGGAAAGAGTGGGTAGAGAAGAAGGCTAAGTTACGACCAGAGAAGACCAAGTCATTTAATTCTTTTTCGCATATTAGGAAAAATAACAACAATCATGGTTTTGGTTTGAATAATTCTGTTGAACATGGTTTTGAATTTGCAGTTAAACTTGACTCTGTTCAGCAATTGATTGAAATTTCGCGTGAATGTGTTTGTTTCTTTGTGTGGATTGAATGATTTTGTCATGTCTAAACTTGCATCTGATTGGTTTGGTACATATCACGTGTTTAATTCAAATGCTTCTCGTAAATCTTCTCGAAAAAGACCCAGACCTAAACGGGTCTCAAGCAAAGGTGCTGCACCTAACACTCAAGGACCCATTTACAGATGGGTACCTAAACAAACTTATTTTTGTTTTGTAGCCCGGTCATGTGTGGTTTTTAGACTTCATATGCTCCAAACACATGACTGGTAAACGGGAGCTGCTCCCCAACTTCAAGGAGAAGTACTGTGGTGACGTCAGATTTAGAAATGATAACGTGGCCCCGATCATGGGCTATGGCGACCTTGTTCAGGACAACCTCACTATCAAGCGTGTGTCCTACGTCTAAGGCCTCAGTCACAACCTCTTCAGCATCGGCCAGTTCTGCGACAAGAATCTTGAAGTCAACTTCAAGGCGAGGCGGTGCAATATTCGTAACGACGACGAAACGGAGATCCTTGCCGGAACTCGAAGGACGAACCTCTACACCATCAATAATGCCTCCGTGAAGACCGATAAAGTCATGTGCCTTCTTTCCAAAGCCACTACTCAACAGAACTGGCTGTGGCATCGACGGCTCTCGCATTTGAACTTCAAGAATATCAACAAGCTGGTGCTGGGTGGACTCGTCAAGGGTATGCCTAAACTAAACTTTGCAAAAGAACATCTTTGTTCCGCATGCGAGATGGGTAAGATGAAGAAGGTTTCCCACAAGCCAAAGCCGGTTCCTAGCACATCCAGACCTCTAGAGCTGATCCACATGGATCTCTGCGGCCCTATGCGCGTCCAAAGCATAAGCCATAAGAAGTACGTATTGGTGATGGTGGACGACTACTCACGGTACACTGGGTCAAGTTCCTCCGTTCAAAGGACGAGACTCCTGGGGTCATAGTCAACCACCTGAAGGGAGTCCAGAACAACTTGCAGCTAACTGTCATCTCGATTCGCACGGATAACGAAACCGAGTTCAAGAATCGCATTATCAGCGATTTTCTCACATCAGCTGGAATTTCACACAACTTCTCGGTAGCTAGGACTCCTCAACAGAACGGCGTGGTGGAACGACGCAAGCGTACCTTGGTGGAAGCAGAACGCACAATGCTGACTCAGTACGATCTTCCGATGTTCTTATGGGCCGAAGGTATTGCAACGACGTGCTACACTCAGAACAGGTCCATTGTCCACAAGCATTTCAACAAGACGCCATACGAGCTCATCAACAAACGTACCCCCAATATCAGCTACCTTCACGCGTTAGGGTGCAAGTGCTTCATGCTGAACGACAAGGATGATCTCGGCAAGCTCAAGCCAAAGGCGGATGAAGGGATTTTCATCGGCTATTCTACCTCTTCAAAAGAATACCGAGTCTACAACAAGAGGACTAAGAGTGTTATTGAGAGTATCAATGTGACCTTCAACGAATTGGTCGATTTGGCTTCTGAACGTACCAGTTCAGAACCCGTGCTTACTGGAGTGCTGGCTTCTGATCACCCTAGATCGAAACCCAAGCACACGACAGTAGATCCTTCGTCGTCCAATACGTCGAAATCACATCCTTCTGAGTTAGATCTACTGTTCAAAATTTTTTACAATGATTTTCATCTTTCCCCTGTATCTACTAATGCTTCTGTGAATGCAGATGGAGCTGTAGTGGTGTCGACACACATCTCTGGTCCTCCACCAACCCCCAACACTACATCATCAGAGGACTCGCCCTATTCACCTATGATAGAAACGATGCCATCATCAAGTACAGCAACGGTGCCCGCGACTCCATCCCAGTGGTTCAAACCACTTCGTCTTCCCCCAGAACAAGCAACAGTACTGATGCAACCACCGAATCTTCGTCAACTGCTGTTGTTTCCCAACCTGCGGCCGCCGCTCGATTACATCTGGTTCCATCCCTAGAAGCGGTTCAGAACATACCCTTAGGCTCCTACATCGATGCTGATAATTGTCAACCTCTTACAAACCCGCTACCTCACACGTGGAAGTGGACTAGAGCGCACCCACCTGAGCAAATCATTGGAGATCCATCTGCTCCTGTTCAAACTATAGCAACGACGAAAACCGAAGACGACGCTGCTGTCCCTGCACTTGTGAGCAACACTAAAAAACGGACGGCTACGGAAAATGAGTGCCTCTTCTCCATCTTCTTCAGCAATGTTGAACCAGCGACGGTTAAAGACGCCTTACACGACCCGGACTGGATAATGGTCATACAGGAGGAGTTGAACGAATTTGAAAGCCTCAAGGTATGGCGCCTGGTCGCTCGCCCGAAGAACAAAACCGTTATCGGAACGAAATGAATCTTCATGAATAAGAAGGACGAGAACGGGATCGTGGTTCAGAACAAGGCTCGCTTGGTAGCAAAGGCGTATCAACAACAAGAGGGGATCGACTATGAAGAGACGTTCTCCCCCGTTTCCCGAATCGAAGCTATTCAGATGTTCCTCGCGTACGCCGCTCATAAAAACTTCACCGTCTTTCAAATTGACGTGAAGACGGAGTTTCTAAACAGAAAACTCAAAGAGGAAGTCTACGTCTCCCAGCCGGAAGGTTTCTTCAGTCAAGATCACCCCAACCATGTGTATCGCCTCGACAGAGCGCTGTATAGACTCAAGCAAGCACCGAGAGCCTGATATGACGAATTATCTACTTTTCTCACAAACTCCAGCTTCTCGAAAGGTAAGATCGACACAACCCTTTTCATCAAAAGGGAAGGTGAGGACATCATTTTAATTCAAGTCTATGTCGATGACATTATTTTCGGCTCTACGAACCCACAATACTGTTACAAATTTTCAGTCCTCATGAAAACCCATTTTAAAATGAGTATGATGGGTCAGATGAATTTCTTTCTCGGTCTTCAAGTTAAACAACTGTCGACGGGTTATTCATCAATCAATCTAAGTACAACACAGATATTCTTTGGAAATTCAAGATGGAACAATGTACACCCATGAAAACTCCTATGTCACCGGGTACGAAGTTACACGCCGATCCTGACGGAAAGGACGTGAATACTGCTACCTATAGAGGAATGATAGGTTTGTTGATGGATTTAATGGCGAGTAGGCCGGACATAATGTTTTCAACCTTTTTATGTGCTCGATTTCAATCTAAACCAAAAGAGTCACATTTAATAGCAGTTAAACGTATTCTTCGTTATTTAAAAGGTACTGCTAATCTTGGCCTCTGGTACCCTAAGGACACAGGTTTCGAGCTCACAGCGTTTTCTGATGCTGATCCTACGCGGAGTATGCTCGATCGAAAGAGCACTACGGGTCACGTCCAGTTCCTTGGCGATAAGTTGGTTAGCCGGGCCTCTAAGAAGCAAACTTGGGTCTCCACCTCCACAACGGAAGCGGAGTACGTGGCCGCAGCTAGTTGCTGCTCCCAAGTGATCTGGATGCGAACGCAACTGAAGGACTACGGGTACAACTACTCAAACATCCCGATCTACTGCGACTCCAAGAGTGCCATCGCAATCACGAGCAATCCGGTTCAACATACGAAGATAAAGTATATTGACGTGTGCTACCATTTCATTAAAGACCATGTGGAACGTGGTACGGTGGAACTCTACTTCGTAAATACAAAAAATCAACTAGCAGACCTGTTTACCAAGGCTTTTGACGAAAAATGGTTCAATGAACTCGTGTCCAAGCTGGGAATGCTTAATCTAAAAGTTTGAGTCGCTGTTGTACTTGTCACACCTTTTCTTCACTACGGGATAACTGCATCTTAATCAATTACACTTATCTCGCAGTGTAGTTTAGGTGTTTCAAGCACATCGGTGACGTGTACTATGTATTTATGTTTTAGTGTTTCTTGTGTTTTTTAGTTTTTACATGCTTCTTTAATTCTATTCGTCTTGTCTTTGTTTTTCCATTTTTTCCCGAGCTACTAACCGTTTGTTCAACAAGGTGTTTCCTCGAATGCCAAGTCCCGAAGGTGAGTCCTTTGTCTTTTGGTAGGAAAGTTGCAAATTTTTAAAACTTGAGGGGGAGAGGTGTCAGGTTGACAAGTCAAGGGGGAGCATTGTCACCTAATCAAGTTTAAAAGGGGAAATTTTTCATGTTTTTGTTTAAGTTTAAAAAAAACGGCGTCCTATTTATAAAAGATTGAGGGGGAGAGTTGTTTTTGAAACGTTTAGGGGGAGAAACTGTAAAGTTTAATCCTGAGGGTCCAAAGTGACATTTTTTAAAACTCAGGGTATATTTTATAAGTTTTTCAAACTTCAGGGGTAATTTTCGCCAATTGCCAAAAGTGAGACAAAGTTGGAACCAGGAGAGTTATGGAGACCGGTGCCGGGTTCACTCCCGGTATATAAATACCGGATTTTGTCTCTAAGTTCATCACAATTCAAAATTCGCGCCCAAAACTCTCTCAGAACCAACTTCTTATCATTTTCTCTACCACTTGTGGTTTTTCGCTCCAATAAGTCTCAGATCTTCATCCAAACATCGAGGTATGTGTTCTAAAGTCAACGTCATAGATTAAACAACATGAGATCGATCCAATCAGCACCAAATTTGATCGATTTGTTCCAACTCATAAGAGTCGGCGCTGTTAGGGTTTTTCAACCCTTCGGTGTTTGTAATCGTTCTCAAATCGACCGAAATGCAACGAACTCGACTTAAATCGAGCATGTCAAGTGTTTTCGATCATCAATTTAAGTCATAGATTGGTCAATTTTGAGTTTGGGTCTCGATTTCGTCTCGATTGGATTCCGGGTTCGATTCCGGAAGTTGTATGTTTCGGTATTGGTCCCGGTCTCATTAAGTCCGAAAGTAAATTTTTGATAAGTATTGGGTTCCGGTATTCGATTGATCCGGAATGTGTTCCGGTTCCTACCAATTCCGGTACTCTAGTTCCAGATCTGGTTCCTGTTAGGTTCCGGATTCCTTTGGGTTCCGGACTCTACTCCGGATCTTGGTGATTCCGGATTTCACTCCGGATCTATACATACCGGGAATACTGTTTCATTGACTTAAATTGGTGTTTGGTACTTAGTGTCACACTTAAAGGTGTACACTCACTCCGGGCTCGTCAAGACCCGTGTAGTGACTTGTTTCGGACCGTCACCGACTTTCGGTTCTCTTAAATCCGAGAATACGAGCACCGAGACACACTTTCGAGTTATTAAAGCCATAAACACTCAGCATCTTTTGGACTTTAAACAGGTACATCATGGCACAACCGAATCCACCACAAGGCGATGGCCCACTACTTCCAGAAGGTCCAGACCTACCCCTCAGTTCCAACAACTTCCATTTAGACATGTCCAACATTATCTGCCAATGCCCTGTAATCGTGGAAATACTCAAGCGCCATGTGCTCAATTGAGCATTGACGGCCACCGCTCCAGTTCCAACGGTTTATGTGCACCAACTGTAGCGATCCTTCACACTGAGAGTTCCAGATCAGTGCAACGAATAACAGAAATCAATAGATATGAAACAGATAATATGATTTCAACTAGTCATCCAATTCACTTTCAATGTTGAGAGAGTTTACAATATGATTCAAGAAAGTGTAAAAGACAACTAGCTTAATTCTAAGCTAATAAACACGTTATATACTATGGGCCCATGGCATGTAAGCCCATGTCCCGTTTACATTATAAGGCTCAAATATGATTAATTAACAATTAAGTCCTTGAACTTCTATTTAACCTGATTTGACCCTAACAATCTCCCCCTTTGAATTGAAGTTCGAGTTCGCGCCAGTTCTCGACATATCTCTTTCGAAGCGCAAAGTGGATCTCGAACATTCTGATGGCTCGGCGATAGTCGATGCGGTCTTCTATCAGTTCTAAGGCTTTTCGTGCGGTTGTCTCATTCGAGTTCGGAATATACGATACTTTTTGATTTTCGGATTTGTAAGTGATGATGTTGCGAAGTGCATCTTTGACTTTGAGGAGAGTGCCGTCGCAGAATCTGTAGACCTGACTGAAGCGGAGAAACCTCTTTTCTTTCTGATCATTGAGGTAGACTATCCCAAATTCCGGTTCTAGAAGTAGTGCGTTCTTGGGATACATCTTCAGTTCGGGTGATTTCAGATTCGGTTTCAACAGGTTTACCTTCTTTGCTCTGTTCTCGATTCCCATTTGGAAGTCTGTGAAGTAACACATCATAATCGTGCGAATCAGGAATCGACGAACAGCTTCGAGCGCCTTTGTCACTTGAAGTGGTCGGATAGTTCTGGTTCAGAGGTCTTTCAGTATAGCTAGGAAGTCGAACGATCTAAGGTTCTTAAAGTCAGCTTCGTATATTCTCCATTCATTATCGTCTTCTCGTCGGACAGTGAAAACTGGAAACATGACTCTAAGGATTCGGACGGTTTGAATGTTTAGAACTTCAGTGATCTTGTGCTTGGTTCGGACTTGGCTAACTGGCAGACACCGCTTCATGGCATTTATGTACTGACCTTGGTATTCCTTGTCGAAGTGGGAAATCCCAAGGCAGAAAGTTGGCTTGATAGGGCATATCCTGTGAACATACAACTTCTTTAGTGATTCCTCCAGGTGAGGAATGGGGATCATGATCTTCTCCCATCGGATTTGTTGCTGTTGAGGAGGAGGATGATCTGAAGCTGTCAGTTGTTGAGGAGATGTCGGATTTGCAGCAGTTGAAGTTTCGGGTCTTGTAGAAGTTTCGGGAGCCTATGTGGAGTGAATGGGTGTACCATATAGGTTTTGTAGCAGAAA
Organism: Saussurea involucrata; assembly: GCA_033807775.1. Taxonomy (NCBI): domain Eukaryota; kingdom Viridiplantae; phylum Streptophyta; class Magnoliopsida; order Asterales; family Asteraceae; genus Saussurea; species Saussurea involucrata. The sequence continues at coordinate 37,970,240 of CM066314.1, read as the reverse complement.
CTAGTCGTAGTCAACATTGTCGTCTTCATCAGTAGGAAAAATCAGGTTTACCTGGAGATTTATAGCACTGTCGGCTTTTTTGTACCATGCATTTTCGGTCTCCGGGTCGATCTCGGTGTTTGGATCAATCAGATTGAGTGCAGGCATATCTGATGCATCATATGTGACCAATTTCTGTGTTGTTCCCTCAGGCTTTTCAACCATCGGGTCTTCGTCGTCAGAGATGTCCATGTCTATGACCATCTCGACTAAGCTCAATTGGGCTTCATGTTGTTCTTCAGTTGTAGTTGCCGCAGCTGATGGTTCCGGTTGAACCACAGTAGTTTCAGTGAGGATCGTGGCGGTCTCGGCTAATCATAGTCTTTTATTCTCCCCCTCACGGTGATCAGGATCATCCTGATCATCGTGTCATCGCTTTAGACCGCCTGCTTGACTCTTGCAGGTTTCTTCCATAGAGGCGACTCTCTCGGTCAAGGTGGTTAGGGCTTGCTGAACATCCTTGAGAGTCATGTCAAGCTGATCCATTCTTGTGGTGATGGATGACGAAGGAGCATATACCTGGGATCGTAGAACAGAGATCAGATCTGCTTCGGTAGAGGCATCGGTGTCGGTGTGTTGGAGCAACTGAGCGAGGAGCATAGTCTTTAAGGTTTCCACCGAGTAATTTGGCTGAACGGGAGCTGGTGGAGGTGTTGGTGTAGTTTCAGCTTCGACTACTTTCTTCTTTCCTTTGATTAAGCTTTTCAGTTTATCGAGCTCGTTGGTGAACCGCTGCTCCATGGCCTCACGGACAGCCTTTAGGGCGTTGTCCAGATATCCCTTTGACACAAAGTCAGGTAAAATAACTCAGGGGTCACTTAGAGCACCCGTTGAGGCATCTACCTTAGAGGTAGAGCCACCTACGTTCACGGTTGGCGAAGGTGTGTCCGTGGTAGGATTTCCTTCCGATCCTCGCGTTCTGCTTAAAGGCGGAGACACTATGGAAGTTCCAATCGAGTCACGAATAGCATCGATGTTCGTTGCCTCATCTTGTATCCTAGCCGAAGAAATAACATTAGCAAATGGCTCTAGACTCAAAAGTGCATCCAAATAAGTCGAGACCGGGGGCTGCTGGTCTCTTATTTCAATACCAATACTCTCCGATTGAGAGATCGGTAGAAGTTGTACTATATCCCCGTGCAAAAGTGAAACATCCGTCTTTTGAGAGACGGATGAGTGGCTTGGGATGTTGTGCACTTGGGCCGCTAGGTCCACGATGGCTTCTTCAATATCCCGTCCTAACGGATGAGACGGGATAGCAGATGTGGCTACCTGGATGACACTGATTTGGGGTCGCTCAGAAGCTTCTTTATTTTTACGGCTTATCTGCTCATGATTCTTTTTAGATCTGACTTCACTCTGTCTCACCTCTTCTGGATTTTCAACTAATACTCCCTCCTCTCTCCTTATGTCTCCATATCAGACTGGGTAGTAGGTATTAGAGGGGTTGTGGGTGAGTCAGAAGGGATTCCTTCGGTCAATTATGGGTTTGGTCCGATACGGGTAGGTATTAGGGATGCGCGTATAGCACGGTCCGTATCGGATTTGGCGGAGTCAGATTCCACATCCTCAACATGTCTGGTCGGTGAGGGAGGATTTAAATATGTAAGGCTCCGGGTCCCTGTGAAGCATCGGTCTAGACGACATTCCACCTTCGGTCGTCGTTCGGGTGATAGGAATGGAAGGTTGATGGCTTGTACCGGCTTGGTGGGATTGGATAGTACTGGCTCACGCATCCAATGCACCGCCCACGCCTGTTCCCCTCCCATGTAATCTCAACACACCCCGTCCGGGAGCCCCAGCTGCTCAGACTCTACCACCTCTCGTTCTCGGACGCTCACATCTCTTGGGTCTATCTTCCTGGGGAGGTCCCTGTGGCTCTGGCTGGACCATGGGATTTCCTATCTCTCGCCTATATTCTATCACACTCGGTGCATTGGGGTCCGCATGTGCCAGTAAGTGTTCAGGTATAGGCATGGCTGGGGTATCCGATGGGTTACGAATTACCAAGTATTGTAGATTGTGATGAGGACATACCGGATGATTGATCTGTCTCGGGATTAGGGGATTCACATCCATGTGCTGTCGGATGGCCAGAGAAAAGTAACGAGAAAACGGGAGGATCTTATTCTTGGAGCCGCCGGTCTGTCGGATGGCTTGCACCAGTTCACGCCAGATGATCGCTGAGTAATCTATGTGCCGGTTGTAGCACATAGCGTGAAATAGGCGCAGGAAGTCGATGGTGCACTGGTCTATCCCTTTCCATCGGGAGGACATGCATCTATTCAAGATGGTGAATAGAGTGTACCAGACGGACACGATGTATTTTCGGTTAAAAGCTGACGGGCGATCGAGATCGTGGTGATATCCAAATGCGCGGACGTCAGCATAGAGTGTTGCATCATCGATGGAAGGTGCGTACGCAGCATGGCCTCCGGCAGTCGGTTCCAGAAGTGATAGTAAGCGTCGGAATGAATCGGTGTCAGTGAGAATGGATGGTTGTCGATGGTTGCCGTGATGGTCTGGATGTTGTTGACAGTGATAACTCTAGTTGTGCGCCATACCTGGTAGAGATATAGTACAGGCACATCAGTTGTGGCAGTGAGTGCTCTACGAAGTGGGTGGCCGAGCATGATATCAACCACCACGCGATGTGTGGGTCGGAATTCGGCGGCGTCAAGATGGTGGTTGTTCGGATTGATCTCAATGCCATAGTCATCGGGAACCAAGGCATTCTCCGCCTCGTCGTCTATAATGTCCTCAGGTGGAGGAATGTTCTGCCGTTGCTGCACAGTGTCAGATTATGGACGGGATAACATCAACTTCAATGCGTACCTTAGTATTTGAATGGCTCAATCAACGATTGATTGAGGACTGGCTGTTAAAGCATGACATTGGGACTACCAATGTTTGAAAGATGCAAAGGCATTGGATGCGAACGGTGTCCAGATAAACAGGGTGTCCGGAAAAGCAAAACTGACTGGATAGATAGGGGTTACCGGGTACACAAAGAGGTTACCGGGTAAATGATGGTTACCGGACAAAGTGATTCTTACCGAGTGAGGTAAGCTTACCGGGTAAACTAGGTTTCCGGATTGACACAACTTACCGGAATCAAATAGGTTATCGGACACTGATTTTACCGGATGTCGAACTTACCGGATACAAAGGTATCCGGACGACATGGGTTACCGGGGATCAATGTGTCCGGATGGGTTACCGACTGAGTATAAGGGTTACTGGGTCACTAGATGGTGATCGTGTGCGATGTATGTTACCGGGTATGTTGCGAGTTACCGGGAACATAGGGTTTCCGGGCACGAGACTATGGTACCCGAATCCAACCAAAACACTCACCAACATTAAATCAACACGGTTTAGATTGCTCGAAATGAAAATATATACCACAAATCATGAATTAAAAAACTAAAAAATCGATCTAAGTAAGAATCGATGCAAGAACAGGGTTCCGGTAACCCTTTGGGTCACTGAGTCGATTAAATCGACATCGATTCATGGATGTGATTGCTAGATAATGATTGAAAAAACATGTACGAGCAATGGTGGTGTCATACCTGTGATAATGGAGTCTGGAAATGATGAATGGGGCGAAAATCGACGGTTTCCGAGTGAGAGAGAGTCGAGAGAGATGGAGGGTTTTTCAAGCAAGTTTCCGGGTAATGAGGTTTAGGTTTCCGGATGGCTTATTTATAGGGGGACACTTACGGGGTTAGTGGCCCGGTAATCTATCGGGTCCGGTAAGCTTACCCGGTAACCACAGTTACCCGGTAACTTACCGGGTAAGTGTCCGGAAACTCAAAAAGTTTGATACAATGGACCCTTTCTCAGGAAATTTTTCCCGCTCCCCCTCGACCTTTGCATGTGGATTACCCTGCTCCCCCTCGGAACAGGAATGAGAGTAAAGTAGTAGACGTCGACAAAAAAAAACTTTTATATTTTGTAAGAAAAAATATGTGACGCTCCCCCTCAAATGATGAACACAATGGTTTTGCTCCCCCTCAGACTATGCACGACGTGTGATGTGAAGTGCACTCGGGAATGTCCTTACACACAAAAAACCTTTCTGGCAGTTAAAGAAAACGTGTGTGACACTCCCCCTCAACAGTAGAAGTAACTTATCTGATATTTGTCCGTGCTTCCCCCTGAACACATGAACAACTTGTGAAAGCACAGATATCATTATTGGAAATAGACGACGGTAATTAACAGAAAAGAAACACACGTGGAAAGAAAGCAAACAAGCGAAATCTACCTAATAAATACAGAGACTCAACCTAACAATGTAACTGATGCAAGTAGAATACATATTCGAGAAAGTGTATGCTCAATCATCAGGAGTGTGAACAACGGATGATGAGTAGACAGTTTCTCGTAGATGTATGGAACTTGTATCGAGCACACAATCAGATCAAGTCTTCAGATTTAGCATACCTAACCTGGACACTAGAGAATTAAAGCATTTTTTGTCCAGGGGTTTTGTAAACAGGTCTGCTAACTGATGTTCTGTATTTACAAAGTATAGTTCGACTGTACCTCTTTCAACGTGATCCTTGATAAAGTGATACCGAACGTCTATGTGCTTCGTCTTCGTGTGTTGGACCGGATTGCTGGATATTGCAATTGCCCTCTTCGAATCACAGTAGATGGGCACCTGGATGTATGTAAAGCCGTAGTCCTTGAGTTGCGTGCGCATCCATATTACTTGAGAACAACAGCTTGTGGCGGCCACGTATTCCACCTCGGCAGTCGACGTAGAGACGCACTGCTGCTTCTTGGATGCCCAACTCACCAAGCTATCGCCCAAGAACTATACATGACCCGATATGCTCTTCCAATCCATCATGCTGCCCACGTGGTCCGCATCAGAATATGCAGACAACTCAAAACCTATCTCTTTCGAGTACCACAAGCCAAGATCAACAGTACCACGTAGATAACGAAAAATTCGTTTTACAACTATTAAGTGAGACTCTTTCGGTTTTGACTGAAACCGGGCGTAAAGAAATGTTGAAAACACGATGTTCGGTCTACTAGCAGTTAGGTACATCAAAGAACCAATCATTCCTAGGTACGTTTTAGTGTCCACATCCATTCTGTTAGGATCGACGTGTAACTTTGTACCGGGTGCCATGGGGGTTTTCATCGGTGAGGACTGTTCCATCTGGAATTTCTTAAGAATATCCCGGATGTACTTGGCCTGATTTATGAATATCCCGATCGACAGTTGTTTAACTTGAAGACCGAGAAAGAAATTCATCTCACAAAGCATACTCATTTTAAAACATTTCCCCATTAACTTGGCAAAGTTCTTAGCAAACTGAGGATTAGTAGAACCGAAAATTATGTCATCGACATACACCTGAACTAATACAATATGACCTTTTTCGTTTTCGATAAAGAGAGTTGAATCGATTTTACCTCGTGTGAATTTCGATTTTATCAAAAACGCTGTTAACGTATCATACCAGGATTGTGGAGCTTGCTTCAATCCGTAGTGGGCCTTGTCTAGGATGTAGACATGATCAGGCTTCTTCTCGTCCATGAACCCGTCCGGCTGCGAAACGTACACTTCTTCCTTGAGTTCGCCGTTTAGGAATGCTGTCTTCACATCCATTTGGAAGACCGTGAAGTTCTTGTGTGCGGCGTATGCAAGGAACAAATGGATTGCTTCGATCCTCGCCACTGGAGCGTATGTCTCGTCATAATCAATCCCTTCTTGTTGACGATATCCCTTAGCCATGAGACGCGCCTTGTTGCGTACGATGATGTCGTCCTCGTCCTTCTTGTTCTTGAAGATCCACTTAGTGCCGATCACCGTCTTGTGAGATGGACGTGGGACAAGTCGCCATACCTTGAGAGCTTCGAATTGGTTGAGCTCTTCTTGCATGGCCATGACCCAGTCCGGATCTTCGAGTGCTTCGCGGACGGTTGTAGGCTCGATCTTACTCAAGAAGCCGGAGAAGAGGCAGAAATTGGCTGATGCACCCCGCGTTTGGACTGGAGTGGAGGGATCATCGATGATCTGGTGTAAGGGATGAGCTCTTGTCCATTTGGTGGTGTGTGGAAGCGGCTGCTGAGTTGAGTGCGACGCGTCCGGATCCATGTAATCACCAGATGGGATGTCTTGTACAGCTTCAAGTGTCGCAGGTTGGTTTCTCGGAGGAGACGGTGGTGGATTCGTCGAAGGCTGGGCGACTTCTGGTTCTGAGGAATTCAGAGGTTGATCTATGATTGTAGTAGAGGACAAATCTTCAGTAGCGATCTTCGGGTCTTGAACTGGTTCCTCCGGGGGGATGGTTATATCAAATGATGTTGAGGATGATGACGGTTGAGGTGTCTCCACAGTGAGTGTTGGACAGCTGGTCGAAGGCGGCGGACCGGTGGGATTCGCCGAATCCTCGATTTGGGCAGCTTCAATACGAGGTTGCGCTGAGACACAAGGGGTAGCATTGTTAAATATGTCATCATAAATATATTGGAATAGTAAATCTAAATCAGAAAATTGAGCATTCGACGAAGATGCGTGATTCGGATTTACTGTCGCTTGTGCAGATCCCGAACGTGGAAGTTCGGAAGCCAGCACGCCAGTTAAACCGGGTTCTAAACTGATGTGTTCATAAGCCAAGTCTGCGACTTCATCGAATGTCACGTTTATACTCTTAGTAACGGTCTTAGTCCGTTTGTTATAAACGCGATACGCCTTAGCTTGCATGGAGTATCCTATGAACACTCCCTCATCCGCCTTCGGGCTGAATTTGCCGAGATCATCTTTGTCGTTGAGGACGTAGCACGTGCATCCGAATGCATGGAAATACTTGATGTTCGGAACGCGGTTGTTCATGATCTCGTACGACGTCTTGTTGAACCGCTTGTTGATAATGGAGCGGTTTTGCGTGTAACATGCAGTAGACACCGTTTCGGCCCAGAGAAATAAGGGCAGTTTGGATTGAGAAAGCATCGTGTGAGCAGCCTCGACGAGGGTACAGTTGCGTCTTTCCACCACTCCGTTTTGTTGAGAAGTGCGTGCAGCCGAGAAGGTTTGCTAGATACCGACTGAAGTCAGGTATTCGTTCACCGCTTGATTTTTGAACTCCGTCCCGTTTTCGGTCCTGATAGTCTGAACTTCTCTTTGAAGGTTCAGTTGGATGGTCTTCAAATGGTTGATGATCAGCTCCGGGGTTTCGTCCTTCGTGCGTAGAAACTTGACCCATGTGTAGCGTGATAAATCATCCACCATCACCAGAACGTACTTACGCTTGTTGATGCTCTGAACACGCATCGGTCCACACAAATCCATATGGATAAGTTTGAGGGACCGGGACGTGCTCGGAGCTGCCTTCGGCTTATGCGTTGCTCGCTTCATCTTTCCCATTTCACATGCCCCGCAGAGTCGGTCCTTCACGAATTGAAGGTCGGGCATGCCTTTCATGTGTCCGCCCAGCACCAGTTTGTTGATACTCTTGAAGTTCAGGTGCGAGAGACGTCGATGCCAAATCCATGTTTGTTGAGAATTGGCCTTTGACATCAGGCAAACAGAATTATCGATCTTCAGGGCTGCGAGGTCGATGGTGTAGAGGTTGGTCTTTCGCTTTCCAACCAGTAGCTCCGTTCCGTCATCGGTGAGAATGCTACACCTTTTGGCTTTGAATCTGACCTCGAGATCTTTGTCGCAGAATTGGCTGATACTGAACAGGTTGTGTCCCAATCCCGCGACGTGTGAAACTTTCTTGATGGTGATCTTGTCTTGGACAATGTCGCCGTAGCCCAAAATCGGCGCCTTGTCATCGTTCCCGAATCTCACGTCTCCGCCATATTGTTCCTTGTAATTCGTGAGAAGCTCCCTCCTTCCGGTCATGTGCTTTGAGCATCCAGAGTCTAAGTACCACACATGACCGTCCTGCAAAACGAGATTAGCGGACTTTAGGTACCCATATACGCATGGGTCCTGGAGGGTTAGGTTTTACACCTTTCGGAGGAACCTGTTTTGAAGCAAGTTGCCTCTTGGGTGTAGGTTTAACCTCAGTAGGTGGAACCCATTTTGAAATGGGTTTCCTCTCTTGCTTTGGTTTAAGCTCTGATTGGGAACCCCGTGTAGATTTAGATTTCTTTTTGTTTTTATGGGGTTTTCATGTGGGTGTATGATTATATATATGATATGACCCAAACCAATCATTATTATTAATGTCATCAAAGTCATTCTAACCACAACTAGAACAACACAAACAATCATGTGATAATTGAATCAATTGCTGAATGGAAAAAAGTTTAATCGGAAAATTAACATCTTGTTTAACAAAATCATTCCTATGATTCGAAGCACAATCGTTTTTGTTCATTCTAGGATAGAAAACAATATTAAATGACTTTGATGCAGCATCCTCGATAGATTCCTTAGCTAGCCACTTTTGTTTATCCTGTTTAGCGCGACCGGTTTTATCTGAAACAACATTGACAACATGGTCAGTGGCTTTTGAGGAAACAGGATTTTTGGCAGTCGATCGATCGGTCTTTTGCCTCGGCTGTGATTGTTTTTGAGAATCTGGCTTTGTTTTAGAAATCTTAATCACAGCTGGGGTCTTTGTTTTGGAGCAATCGCCTTTTAGAAAATTGACCGGTCGATTAACCACTGGCGAAAGAAAGTCAGTATGACTTGGAAAGGGGTTTGTCGAAGGGGAACGATTCAAACTCTTCATCAGAATTGCCTTCGGAGTTCATAAATTCTGAAAAATCAACATCCGGAATTACAGGACTTGGAGCGGTCGAGGAAGGCGAGGAATACTTTGTGCTTGTGTGTTTCGGGGAATTTGGTGCGGAAGCTAGGAAAAAATTAGAGTTTAAATTCCTTAAAACACTCTTATCTTGAGATTCTTGACCATCTTGTGTAGAAAAGATTTTTCCAATGAAAGCTTTACACGAAGACGTATCAGATGAGTTGGAGGAAGGTTTGGGTGAAATCTGCTTTTCATTTTGGAGTTGGTCAATCTGCTCTTGGAGTTGACCATTTCTCGTATGCTCCTTCATCGCATCTGTTGCCAAGGCAGCCAGTTTTGATGTGAGCGTATTGATTTCACACCGAAGGATTTCCTGTCTTTCATCCGACACAGCTTCGGTTTTGACGGTTTTTAGATTCTCAAGTTCCGTGACAAGCGCTTGCTTTTCCTTTTGAAAACTTGACCTTTCTTTCTCGAGTGACTCCTCTAACTCGACTATCTTTGCTTCCAAGATGAGAGGGGGAACATAGAGTTTGAACTCATCCGTCTCAATCTTGGGTTCGGTTGTTTGGACCTCATCCCTTTTGGAGGAATCCTTGGGCGTTACAACCTTATAGCAGTCAAAGTAGTCATTCGAGAGGTACTTCTTTTGATTTTTCTCATAGTAATAATTCAAAGGCTCATAACAAAAAGGAAGTTGCATTTTAGACGTGTGTTTACGCTTATATTCCTCAGTTTCCTCTTCCTTTTCAGGTTCAAGAGGACCAATCCATCTAATCCCATATTCTGGATACTTTTTATCTATTCCAAAACAGCCAAAATCATACAGTGTAGGTGTTTTGAAAATACCCTTTTTCAAGTAGTGTGGATTATCATATCCGATTCCCCATTCCTTGTTGAAATAAGTGAACTCCTTGGGTTTATTCATGTGGATGGTTTGATCAGTTTGACCTCTTTTATGGAGTTTGGTTTCAAGATCAACTATTTTATTGACAAACTTCTTGTGCTGAATTTGAAGAGCAGAGCATTGATAAACAATTTCTGCTTTCTCATTATCACACTGATCAAGCTGTGATTGTAGTTCAGATATTTTGGCCCTTAAGTCCATAGGTGCTATTGAAAGATTTTTGCATGTTTCTTTTAAATTTGCATTTTCGGACTTGTATTTCTCAGTTATTCGCTTTTGAACATCTAGCTTTTCAGATAGTGATCTAATCTCAAGCAGTTGTTCGTCAGCGGCAGCCTTGTAGGAATCTATCCGTTCAGCAAGAGATTGCATTTGATCAAAGAAATCTTGAGAGATAGGTTCACATACCTGACTTGACTTTGCCTTTTCTTCATCAGCGGGAGAGTGGTAGCCCATAAAAGCATCAGCACCATCAGACTCGCTTTCATCATCAGAACGACCCAACCAGTAGTCGCCTTCAACAAATAAAGCTTCTCCAGCTTCCTTCTGTTCTGCCAATGCGAGCTTCGCCTTGTAATAGTGAGCATTCTTTACAACAGGCTTCCGACAATCTTTCGCAAAGTGACCAAGCTTCCCGCAGTTATAACAAGTCACGGGTTCGTCTTTCTTCTTACGGTCATCTTTCTCTGTCTTCTCTTTCTTGTCAGACTGGTCGGGCTCATCGGCTTTCTTCTTTCCTTCATATTTGTCTTGATAATCATGTCGCTTGTTGGAGGAGGTCGAGTAGGACTGATTATTAGACATCGGCTTCTTATAGAACTTCTGTTGTTGGAAGGATTTGGAGAGCAGGGCCACAGCTTTCTTAATGGCAGATACTTCAGGATCAGAATCACTATCCTCTTCTTCCCCAGGTTCTGATTCACTTGGCTCTTGGATTTGCCTCGTTTTGAAGGCATAAGAGCTAATGGATCAGTAGGTGGCTTCGATGCAGACTTCTTCTCATTCAGAATCTCCATCACTTTATCTTCGTCCTATAGAAGCATCTCATAGAGCTCGTGGATGCCGACTTTCTCCATCAAGTGGTTGTGCTTGACGTGAGATGCAAATACTTTCCATTCAGGCAATAGGTTGTTGAGGAACTTGAGCGCGTTCTCCGTGTTAGAACGAGTGATTTGGTTCTTGTGAAGCTCATTAAGAAGGAGACAGAAGCGTTCATAGGTCTGGGAGAGGGATTCGCCGGTGCACTGCTTAAACCCATCAAACTTGGTTATGGAGCTGTTGATTTTCAGTTGATTCCCGACTTCGCTCCCGCGCATCATTTTCTCCACCTGATCCCACATGCCCTTTGTTGTCTTTTTGTAGCTGTCGATGGCAGTGTAGATCGTGTTGGGTAGAGCTTGAACTAGATACCTTTTAGCATGCTTTTGTCCCTCAATCATTCCTCTTTCGTCGGCAGTCATATCGGAGAGTGCCTTTTTCTCGACACGAGCTGGAGCTCCTGCTGCAGTTGCTGGTATAGTCTTCATGGGTTCAGGAATTGGCCCGTCTTCTAGAGCTCGCCAAATGTACTCGAAGTTATCCTTTGACTCAATGAACATCAAAAATCGGTCCCGCCATTGGCTGTATTCACCTTGGTAGAGGCAAGGCGGCTTGGAGTCGGTGCCGATAGCAAGAGCGTCGCGCAAAGACATTTTGTGTTGCACTAACTTGATCGTCAGACGATTGATTCGATTCAAAGTGATAACCTAACGCAAGGCACTAAGAGTGATATCCTAATGGAGGTTCTAAGAGTGGATTATGCTAAATCAGGTAAGAAATCGACTAGACTGTACTTACCGGATAGGAATCCGGATGAACGATATCTGATCTGGAAGTGTCCGGATCAGGTTATGAAAAACAGGCAAATTTGCAGAAGTTACCGGATGATCTTGAGTTATCGGGTAACAGAGGGTTACCGGGTGAAACAAGTTACCGGATGAATTTAAAAAACTAAGCAAAAATGAAACTTACCTGGTGGAAGTGCTTACCGGATGAGGAAGCTTACCGGATGAAAGAGCTTACCGGATGTAGGTGTAGTTACCAGATGTGTCAACTAAATCCAAAGGTTACCGATAACAAAATAACACAGATGCTAAACTTACCGGATGAGATAACTTACCGGATGAAAAGTAAGTTACCGGATGTACTTCCGGGAACTTGTCCGATAAGTATTGAGAATACCGGTAAGTGATAAGTTACCCGGTAACTTGGAGTTACCCGGTAACTTGGAGTTACCCGGTAACAATTGAAGGAATAGGAACTTACCCGGTAACACTATGAAGGCCCCGGTAACCACGACTATGGTATCCGGTAACTGCGGCTGTGGTTTCCAATTCGATTGGAAATCGACTAGGGTTGCTCAAAATCGTTCCTGAAAGGTTAGGAACTCGACCAAACACAATAATAATAATACCCAAATCGATTTTGAAGCAAAACAACAAGTTTTTGATGGTAAAAATAGATTTTTGGCAAGAACAGAGACTAAAAACTTGAACCTTTGATTTTGCTTAAAAACCACTAAGATGATCGAATTAGATGATGAAAACTTGCAGATTCGTTTATAATGATGATGCTAACAGAATGTGATAAACGAAAACAATCAATTTTAACCAAATCAAAATATGAGTTTTCAAAGCAAGAACACAGTCGACTTTTTGAATAGAAATCTTACCAGAAATCAAGAATCACTTTGAACCGATTCGTCCATTTGCTCTGATACCAATTGAGAGTTCCAGATCAGTGCAACGAATAATAGAAATCAATAGATATGAAACAAATAATATGATTTCAACTGGTCATCCAATTCACTTTCAATGTTGAGAGAGTTTACAATATGTTTCAAGAAAGTGTAAAAGACAACTAGCTTAATTCTAAGCTAATAAAAACATTATATACTACGGGCCCATGGCATGTAAGCCCATGGCCCGTTTACATTATAAGGCTCAAATATGATTAATTAACAATTAAGTCCTTGAACTTCTATTCAACCTGATTTGACCCTAACACACACCCATCGCACGTGGTCAACAATTCGTCCTCCAAGGCCGTATTGGCGACTCCCAGGTGCTACTCACCCGCGATATCTTCTGCCAGATCCTTGAACTGCCCGAAGCGATAGCTATTCCAGGACGCGTTGCCTACGACGCTCCGGTTTCTGATGTAGTCCTCTGCCGGGATCTACGCGCCCTCGGATATGATGTCGCGCTCAACCAACCCTCGCACTTCTCGAGGATTCATCTCCAGCCAGTATGGTACACCTTGTTCACAATATTGAACACGTGTTTATCATCGATCAACAAGAGAATAGATTAGAGAACCGTCAACCTGCTCAGACTGTTCCACGGCATCGTGTACAACCGCCACTTCGACTACGCGTCAACTCTGTGGACTGAATTGATCGAGAAGGTCCAGAAGAAGCAAGGCAGCAGACGCCTCACGTTCCTGCCGTTCCCAAGATTCTTACAGCTGATCGTCGCTCACTTCATGGCGACAGACCCGTCGATTCCTCGCCGCGCCGATCATGAGGTACTACTTTCAACCCGAATGACTAGGATCCAGAACAAGCAGGTGATTCCAGACCTAGTACCCATGTTGATACCTACTGACTTGCTAGCTATCGCAGACCAATCGGCACTGAGTGTGATAGCTTATAGGCGTAAGAATAACCTAGTCGCTCCGATGGTCCATCTAGATCCGGCAGGACCTCCCTAAGGAACGCGACCCGAGAGACGTGAGGGTCCACGTACGAGAGGCGGAAGGGTCCGGCGAGCAGGGTCTCCCGGCCAGGGCGTGACGAGAGAAAATATAGTGAGGGGAACAGGTGAGGGCAGTGCCGGTAGGTCAACACACGATGCTAGCTCGTCCAGACACCCACCCACTCCACCACGTGCACCTACGCCACCTAGAGACGACGATCCAAAATTGCACGACGTGGAGGTGGAAGGCGTGACTCGAGAACAAGCCAAAGAAGAGGCTGTCTCCTCTTCCAGCTCTGAGTCAGGCTCCGGCTCAGAGTCGGGTTCCAAATCTGGTTCTGAATCAGGTTCGACATCCAGTTCTGAATCCGGGTCCTCGGAATATGGCTCAGACGATGAATCCACCGAGTCGGACGATAACGATGATGATGATGCACCCCAAACCGAAGCCATAATTGGAGAGACAAGGAGAGCGGAGGGTGTTTTAGTTGAAAAAGAAAATGAAAGTGAGCATGTGCATGAAAGGAGGAGTAAGAAAAAGAACGAGAGTGAACGAGTGATGGAGCAATCTACTCAGGTTGCTCTCAACCAGCCTCCACTTAGCCAGGCAGCCACATTTACTACCCTGTCGCATCCGTTGCGACAAGGTATTGAACAAGAAGTGATGGGCCTAGCGACACATTTGCACACCCCACCTAGCCACTTAGTTTCCTCTCAAAAGGAAACTGTTTCAACTTCGCACAGGGATGCAGCACAACTGCCACCGGTCTCTCACTTGGAGAGTTCCGGTGTTGAAACAAGAGAACACCAGCCCCGGTTCTCGAATTCTTTGGATGCACATACGAGTCTAGATCCCTCTGCAGATATCATTTCTTTGGCTAGGACACCGGTCATATCTACTGCTACCGTCGAGATTCTTCGTGACTCGACCGGAACACCCAGAGTAAGTCTACCTTTTGGTAGCTTACAAGGACATGGTGGAAGACCTGCCACGGCTATCTTCAAACCAACCGTGAGCGCAGGCAGTACTGCGGTGCAATCCACCATAGTTACTACAACTGGGAGGCTAAGTGCTCCAGGTGTTAGTACCCCGGAGTTCGTCTCTAAGGAAACCATGGACGGCGCCTTAAAGGCTGTCCAAACGGAGATTTGGCAGAAGATTTCAGATGAGATGGCTTTTATCAGAAGGGCAGTCACGGGCACTGTTCTAAAAGGCTCGCTGCGACAACCGGCATGGCGCATCGTGGATCAAGGCTTGTGTCTCACGCCACGTTATGCCTGTGGCACGCCATGGCCTAATGTGCGGTCTTTTGTAAAGAGATATTTGATTTTTCTTTACATTTTTAATGTCTTATTAGCTAGTTTTTTAATATATAACATAATTTAACTTGTTTATTGTCATTGAGTCATCGATTAATAGTACAAAACATATGTTTTTATATATAATATTATATATGATATAGAGATTTGCCGCCATAAGTCGCGCCTTGACAAACGCCATGGCTCGCCGTGGCTCCTAAGGCGTGAGGCTTGGCCTCGCCGCCATGTCATGCTGCACGCTATTTAGAACCTTGGTCACAGGAAAGGCAATGGCTACAGAAGTTCCCCCTCGCAACTACAGATCCGAATGCCTCACCCAACCCCGAACCTTCAGAACATGAGCATCGAGGCACTCAAAGTCGCACTCCTCGATAAGCTCTTGTCCCAATCCAACACCGACGCCTCATCTGAAGCCGATCTAGTGAGTATCCTACGCTCACAAACCCAACCACCACCCCCAGTCACTCCAACTGATCCCCAAGGCCAACTCAACACCAAGCTTGATACACTTACAACAACCTTAACCGAAGTCAAGAAAACCCTCGAAACTTTTTCCGAGAGGGTTGCCAGCTTAGAAGACACGAGGATCCTAACCAACATGAGGGGGATAAACGACTTAGACTGACCGAGCTGTCAACCTCAGAGACAGTAATACCATCCGAAACTACTCCAACTGAACCACAACATCAGCCAGAAGACTCAGAAATGGTTCAGGACATGGAGTTGTCTACACCGGTCAGAGATTCAGTGCCAGAGTCAGCAGACCCAACGGTTGAAAAGCCCGAGGGTCAAACAGAAGAGAATTTAGTGTTGACGGTTCCGAAAAGGCCAGTCCTGGATTTGATTGATGAGGACTCTGAATGCAATCCGGAATTAGAAAGAGAATGGAGAGAGAAAGCAGTGCTAGCCATCCAATCCGAGACAGATGCTCTGTGGAACTTTTCTGATGAAGACGATTTCATGAACGACGACGACTACGATTCGTTCCTCCTTCAGAGCGAACATGTATCTATCTCTCAGCATGATGTTTACGATACTGCAGGTACTTCAGAACTTCTAACTCCAAACCCGGAAACGGCTCAACATCAACTTGCTCAACCAGCTCGTTGGGAAAGAGTCCGGATCTTTGTTCCATACCTGGAGGAATCACAGAAGAAGATATTCGCCTACTGGATCAGGCCTCTTGACCCGGTCATGTGCCATGGGGTCTCATTTATGAAAGATCCAGTGCGCGCACAATATTTGAAAGTAATGAAGAGAAGCAGAATGGTCCACGAAGTCCGAACGCGACACATAATTACAGAAATTGTGGAGATCGTGTCCGACAAAGTTCTTAGTGTATGGTTCCCGGTTTTCACTGTCAAAAGGGATGACAAAAAGGAATGGACATTCTCGGAAGCCGACTTCAGGAATCTGAACCTGAACGACTTCCCGGTTCTGCTTAAAGAGTTGAAGACCCGCACCATCCGACCATTACCTTACACCAAAGCCCTCGAGACGATAAAGAGATTTATGAAGTGCACTATCACCCTCGCCTACATCAACGACTTCCTGTTGGGTTTAGAAAGCAATCAGAAGAAGATCAACATTCTAAAGCCCAATCTGAATCTTCCCAAAGAAGTACATGTACATACTATTCTATCCAAACCAGAAACAGGGATTGTGTATATGAATGACAAAGAGGAGAAAAGGTACATGAGGATCAGCGAGCTGCACAAGTTTAGTGAGCGAACTTTGATGAACATACAGAACGTGCTGAAAAAGATCATTAAAGATGAAGAGAAAGAGTCGTCAGAGAACTACGCCAATGTCAGAAAGTATCTAGCTGAAGAGCTTCTCAGAGCGATTGAAGAAAGGCTAGAGTTCAGAAACTCCATCAGGCACTTTGAGATATTTTTTGCTATTCGAAAGCGATATGACCCTAACTGGCGTGAGATCGAACTTCAATTCCAAGGGGGAGATTGTTAGGTCTCATGTTAGTGGAATAGAAGTATAGGGACCATTATTGACATATCTTGTAAATATCCTTTCTAGGATATAAATAGTTTGATTAATCCTAGATTAGGGTTTAATGATCATATTACTAGTTTGTTTACCTTTTGCATTGTACGGCTAATTCCAAAGCTTTCTGTTCATTAATCAAAGTGAGATTTATGACGTTAATGCTGATTTGTGTTGATTCTTATTATTGCACTAGTTAATCTGGGATCCACAAAACCTATGCTATTTTGAAAACTGTGAAACCCACCTTACAACCATAGATCAAGATGATCTACGGTCATTATGAAATTCATCTGTTTATGGTAATAAGTATTTTTTTTTATTTTTAATGCACCGAAATTATGTTCTGAGGGTATCTGGCTAATTTCATCTAAAATTTTGAACAAGGAAACTGAATCAGACGCATTATCTTCGGCTTGATCGCTGGAGAATCAGAGAAAACTGATTCATAGAATCATCAACGCGATTTCATCGATATGATTCGTCTTCCAGGAGGTATATTTTATTCACCATTGTTTTTATTTTCATCGATAAACCCTAGATTGAACGATTCATCTTTACTCGAACAGGTAGAAAGCGAAGCAAGCGGATCATGAAGAACACAACCTTCTGCAATTTCACCAACACTCCCCAAAATCCTCTTGACGAAGACGGGAACAAAGTCGAGGATTCAGTCAGAGAAACCCCTAACCCGAAACGCAGATTGGTCAATCGAACTGATAGAAACCAAAACCTGACCTAGATATTGGTAATGCATCTCATTTAATTAACTTTAACCTTTTTAACATACAATATTTATTCCGTGTTCTACTGCATTTTACACCTCTCGAAAATGTTAGGGTTTGGGTTTCTTTAAAAGAAAGGGGTTATCATCAAATCGATGTTCTTTTTGTCATTATTCGTATTAGTTTATTGATATCGTTCTATATTTAAAAAAAAAACTCTGATTATTTCATTCCAGCAAACTGAGAATTATTCATTGATTCATGAGAAAAATTCAGGGGTTCATTGTCATACATCATTACTTTGAGTTTCACATTTTCATAGTATGAAAAGTTAAGATGTAAACCCACCTGTTTCATTGTTTCATTGGTTAACACATAATGTAATGTTTCGTATTCTCGTTAATTAATCGATACTTATGAGTTTATATGTTTTCAAAATGTTAATTCAGGGGTTCATCAATATGTGTTTCATTGTTTCATAGGACTATGGTTCATTGTTTCATTGGATTGTGTATCATTATTTCATTGTTTCATTGTGTCTATGTCTCATTATTTCATTGTTTCATAGGACTATGTTTCATTGTTTCATTGGATAGTGTATCATTATTTCATTGTTTCATTGTGTCTATGTATCATTATTTCACTGTTTCATTGTGTATGTATTTCATTATTTCATTGCCTCATTGATGTATTATGACTATGTTTCATTGTGTCTATGTTTCTTTATTAATGAATTGTGTCTTTGTTTCATTATGTCTATGTTTCATTATTTCATTACATAGATGATGTGTTGTTTATAACTATTTTCTAGTATATAACGACGTTCCCACAACTGATTAGTTATGGCAGATTCAAGTACAAAGGATACTGTTATGCTTGATGCTTCACATCATGGTAGTGACAACAAAAAAGGTTTTGAGCAAGAAGTAATCGGGGTTGGGTCTTCATCCTCGCGCTGTGGAAGGAAAAGTAAGCATAAGAGTCCTTTACGGAACAACGAAGGTAATAGTTTCATTAATGTGAATAAATTTGTATCTAACAAGCACGACTTTATTTAAAAGGAAAAGAATCTAAAGAAGAACAATTATCACCAACCCGTATCACAATGAAAGTTATTGAAGAAATACATGTTGTCAGTATGGATGAAGGTAATACATATTATCTAATTTCATTAAATTAAGTTACAAGTTAACTAATTATTCATCAATTTTTACAGATTTGGACCCAGAACTAAATGGGCGTCGAAGTTCATTGAGAAGCAGTAACCGCCATGCAGCCACTGTTAAAGTTAAGGGAGATGAAGTTATACAAGATATGGAGGCATTAACTTTAGAGGAAGGTATCACACCTTATAAATTATTTATTTGCAATCAACTACATAATGAAATGTCATATTAAGTTCAATTCAACTATTTCAGATGTAGATCGAGCTGAAACATCTCGAAAAAATGGATCGCAAAAGGATGAAACAATGGATAATGTCAACGGTAAAGAACGCATGCGTGAACCATTTGAACATAAAGTTGGCAAGGAGGCATACGAGCACCGGTTAGGACGGAAAGAGTGTGTATACAACCATTAAGAGATGGTGTGTTAAGGACAAGGACATCCGCAAGGGCGCTACATGAAACAATACAAAAATTTTCAAACGCTCAACGTGACGCAGTGCGTAGCATGGGATTTGGACATCTACTGGATTTAAAGACAGAAGGTATTCCATCTAGGCTTGGTTTTTATGTTGTTGACAACCTAGATACTACCACGATGACATTGTGAGTTAGGAATGGATCAATCCCTATAACGCTAGAATCGGTTCATCAAATGTTAGGGTTGCTATTAGGTGGTATCGATTTGTTGGAAGAGGATCCTTCACCCGAATCACTAGATATATTAGATAACTTTAGAGGGCAGTTTGACAAAAAGAAAATAAGGCCGATGGATATAAAGGATCTGATTGAAAACTCAAGGGACTGTGGTTTAAGGTTTAAAATCAACTTTTTGGTGTTGACCGTTAACATATTGGCCGAATGCAATCGTGCGGGATGTTGTAATCTCATTTTTTTAACGGACATAAGAAATGATGAAATGATACCTCGAATCAATTGGTGCAAATACGTTTTCGATATGTTGCGGAGGAGCAAAGACAGCTGGGATAGAAACAGTACCATCTGTTTCTACGGTGGGCCATTGACATACTTGACGGTATGTACTTGATCATTATATTTTTTGTTTCATTGGTTTATTGTTACTAAAATGATGCATTCCGATTCAATCTTTACGTTATTACATTGTCAACTAATTAATCTTCGTTTTGAAAGTTATTGTATGTTGAATCTACGGACTGGCCGAAAGTAAAGGTTGAACATAAAAGACTGGCGATTCTAGCTTGGACATGCGTGCTACTGAAGAGAAGGGAAATCACTGAAATAGAAGGTGGACGACTGGGTAGTGCCACAATTTCATTGCGAGATACTGTAAAGAAAAGGGAGGTAGTAAATGAAATGTTGTTATACTTGTTTCATTATCTTTATTTTGTAAGAAATAAATTTATGTAATTACGTTAATGTTTTGAATGAAACAGGATGATATAAAGCTTATGGATGACAAGATTGCATTAATAACGACTGACAGATTAGAGGCTGAGAAGCTTTTGGAGTCACTACTTCAAAAATACCCAGACGATCCAGCCTTCCTCAACTGTGTAGACATTATGCGGTTCATCTTCAGGTACGATATAGGAAGAGCTGAACATGTTGGTGGTGAAACAAGCAATGGTGTTCAGGATTGGGTTCAACAAGATCAAGACACTAATGTCGTGGGATTTGGAAGCGTTAATGGAAATGATACCTACAGGAACGTGGGAGTTGGTGAACTTAATGAACCTGATAGCGATATCGACCTGTCTTCAGCAATTGTGGTTAGTCAACGTGTCGGGGGTGCTACATTAGAGACCGATGAAATAGGAACACCACTGTCACAGATTTGGTACTCACAAACACTTCATGACATGTGCGACTCAGCATACGAAGCCTCAGATTCGGCAAAGCGTCACGGAAAACAGTTTACTATTGACCCAATAGCGTTCAACATGGACTCCAGCCCAATAAAAAAGTTCATACTGAAAACACTGGCATTGGAGCATTAAAGGACAAAGGCAAAGGTATTTGCGTGGAACACAATGTGGGATCGAATAAACGCATTAACAACAAGCAGTTGGTCATCAAACAAGAGGTGGAAGGGAATCGTGAAGTTACAACCAGACAGCCAAGGTGGTGTGTTCGCTTAGGAGAGCACCTACGTTCCCCTTATGTTAAAAGGGTGGTAGACATGAAGGTGACAAACGAAGAGAAAATGGTTTACGAGTGGGCTCAGACAGGACTAGGGTGCCCTTAGTAAGTTTTCAATTTATTGTATGTTGTTTCATTAACAATAAATGATTTAATTACACATTGATGCTCGATATCTTATGGATTAATGATTGTTTCATTCAAAACATAACACAGTAATGCTGTCTTTCTTCTGGATAACGGGGCAAACATGTTACGAAGAGACCTGGAAAGTTTGGCAACACCTTCATACGTATCTGCAGCGGTGGTGGACTGTTAGGCAGAGTTGCTGAACTATGAAGAGCAGTACAGAAGCAGGGATTCACCACGAAGTTTCTTCTTCACCACGGTTGTTATGGTAAGTTTCATCCCATATTCAATAGTTTACCATACTTGTTCCTTGATTATGAACGTTGTTTAGTTAACACAAAACTTCCCTTTGGACTAAATTATTACGGGATGCAGAATAACCATCATCTGAGGGATCCCTTCACGGGCTTCAACATCAAATACAACATATTCAGTAAGAATCTTGCGAGGTCAGCCCATTTCAAGAAGAAAGTCATGAACATGAGAGAATTTGACATGGTAACTTAGTTTTTTAATATATTAAAAATTTAAGGAACAATATTACATTGGTCAGTGCCTTAACTAGACTAATGTTTCTAAACAAATTCAGGTATTTTTCCCTATTATGGATGATGGCCAATATTATGTGGTTGTATTTAACCTACGCAAACACACAATAGTTGTACTAGACAACAGGTTCTGGACAAGCAGCGAATATGAGGATGAAATGGGATTGTATGAACATGCAGTACAGATTTTGGTAAGAACAATACACATTGTTTAATAATTTACATTCATTAAAAACCTAAAATGTTGTAATCTGTATTTCAACTTTGTAGAATAGTATGATGCTTGAGCACCTCACGGAGGTGAACCACCCAAAAACGAGGATGATGAAAGACATAACACATCACCGTCCATCTGTGAGCTGGCAGACAAAGAATCGACATCAACACAGTGGTGTGTTCGTGATGCGACATATGGAAACCTAGATGGGTGATGAACGTGCGTGGAGGACGGGGCTAACAACCAAAGGTGGGGCATTGATAACGCCACCTTTTGGCGTTATTTTCGGTTCTCAAACCAATGAGATTGGCTTGTATTTAAGCAAAGAAGCGGAATTTTACGGTTTATCTAGTGGAATGTGCAGGTTTATTAAAAGACAGTAATCTCCGAGAAAAGAAGCTAAAAAGAGCCCAAAAAGACCCAAAACAAAGCCCAACGGAAGCCCGAGATCCAAGCCCAAGACCCGCGCCCGAACCAGGACCCGATCCGCGAACCAAACCCGACCCAGAGCAGCTTCTGAAAAGCGCGCGGTTTCTGGCGCGACTTGCAAGTCGCGCAGAAAACCGCGGATCCCTCTGTTTGTCGAATTTCAGCTATTAATTTCGGTTTTTAGGTCAATTATTGGGGACGCTCGATACGCAACACACACACGACAACGGTGGGCAGTCCATGGGCGATTTTCAGAGACCTTGTGGAGATTTTGGAGCCACGATAGAGAAGGAATCGACGAGTAATTCACGACGCGAAGCGGATCCGAGCTAGGAGAAGGGAGTTCATCATCATTCACCATTACATCTTTTACATTCTCGTTTATCATGTTTGCACACACTTTTCCATCCCTTTTTCCTGCGTTTGTATTCCCCAACATCATGAACTAATTCTAAGATGTTGGGGGTTGGATTGAATTAGGTTTGAACATATGAACGGATGACGAATGACTGTTATCAGTTTTTTCCTTTTTAATGAATGCATGTAATTTGATTCTTAATGCTTTTGGGAGTTTAGCTAGCTTTCAATTGTTTTGTTGTTTCCAGTTGAGTTCGAGAGAATTAACTGTTAACTAGAACTAGGAATTATATGTCTAAGGTGAGAAAGAGGATAGAGATATACCGAGTAAGCCTTAGTCCTAATTGAACCATTTAGGTTGAGATCGAAAGATAAAATCTATACGTTCATAATAAATCTTGCGCTTAATGTGTTTTGGAATCCATAAGTTGAGATCGAAAGATAAAACTTGTCCTTTTCAAAATAAAACCCGTTGTTGCTCGAAAGAGAATAATGGTGACTTTTAAAGATTGGGTATTCATTAAGGGAATAACTGGTAATCGTTTTAAGTCTGATATTCGTATGTGAAAACCTAAGGATTTCCAACCCTCAACTGTTTTCTTTATCGGAAGTTTCCAAAGTTGTTTATTGTCTTGTGTTTGATTTAGTTTTGTTTGCAATTAATTAGTTTGACACCAACCAATTCAATTTCGATAGTTCAGTTAATAGAGCTTATAGTAATTGTGATACTTAGTTCCTAGTTCCCGTGGATTCGATACTCGTACTTACCGTACGTTATTACTTGATTTCGACACCGTACACTTGCGGTTAGATTTAGGGGGGGTGATAACCCGTCTATCAAGTTTTTGGCGCCGTTGCCGGGGAACTAGTTGCAACTGATAGCACTACCAGCTATAAGCGCTATTACATTGAACATTTTTATTTATTTATTTTGTGCCATCACTTTCAATTTCTGGATTACTAACTTTGCTTACTCTCTTTGCAGGTACTACTTGGTGTATGCCAAGGACGACCCGAGGGAAGAAAATCGAACAACTTGATCCGGAGAACGAGAGAACCGTCCGCCGAATACGCAAAGCATCCAAAGTTAAACGACACCGGAAGATGGGTGACGAAGCACCCCCTCGCAACAATCCTCCGCCTCCTCCGGCGAGAGTCCCGATGCGGTCATTTGCCAATCCGAACGTGGCAGCCGCACGCATATGCATCCAACCACCCACTACTGGGGCGAACTACTTTGAGATTAAACCGAGTACCATCGTCATGGTACAGCATAATCAGTTCGAAGGGGCCCAGACAGAAGATCCTCATGCACATCTTCGTGCATTTGAGAGGATATGCAACACGTTCAAAATCAATGGGGTGAACGAGGATGCCATCAAACTAAGACTGTTCAACTTCTCACTCAAGGGTAGAGCTGAAATTTGGATAGAAGGGTTGCCAGCGGATCAGGTCACTACATTGGCAGACCTGAAGGCCGCATTCCTCCAGAAATTCTTCCCATCGGGAAGAACCGCGCAGTTAATGGCCGAGATTACACACTTCGCGCAATGGGACCAAGAGACCCTATATGAGGCATGGGAGCGATATAAAGACATGTTGAAGAAGTGTCCACATCACGGGTTGCACGGATGGGTCATCATCCAAACATTCTTTAGTGGACTCCACCCGCAGTTCAATAACGATATCACTGCCGCATCGGGTGGAGCACTAATGGATAAATCCTATGAAGAAGCATGTGAGCTGATCGAGAATCTGGCCGATCATAGTTTTTCCACTCCAAGACCAGCCGTAAGAAGAGTCGCGAGCGTTCAAAAAAATGATGAGCTGAAGGAACTGAAAGCTCAACTAGCTTTTATCACGAACCACTTGAAGGGAGGTAATCCGGAAGCACCTGAACAAGTGCAATTTTTGCAAAACCGGAACAATCAACCGAGGAACGACCCGTTCTCCAATACATATAACGAAGGGTGGAAGAAACACCCCAATTTTTCGTGGAGTCAACCCGGTCAACAGCAAGGTAATTCTTCTAACTTTGCTAATTATCCTCATGCTAACAATGTGTACCGTCCTCCAGGTTTCAACCAAAGGAACGAAGGACCATCCGGGAAGAAGAAGTCGGGGCTGGAAGAGATGATGATGAAGTACATGACCAAGATGGACAACACGGTTGGAGAGTTAGCGAGCACGGTCAACACGGTCAAGGCGGCAACTGATCAGAACACCGCCTCCATCAATATCCTCGAGAGACAAGTGGGGCAAATCTCTGAAGCCCTACAAAACCGAGCCCCCGGCACATTCCAGAGCATGACTGAAAAGAAACCAAGGGAGGAGTGTAATGCTATCTATCTGAGAAGTGGCAAGGAGCTGAGTGGAGACACAACACGAGAGCCGTCATCAAAAGAGATCGAGCAAGATGTGGAGATCATTGACATGTATGAGCTGGAGGCTGATAAAGAGTTCGTGATGAAGGAGAACCCGGAGGATGAAGAGAACAAGAAGAGTGAGGAGACGAAGCCAAAGCAACCACCGGTAAAGCCGATGGTACCGAGAGTGCCCAATCCGAGCAGACTTAAATCGCATAAGGATGATGTTAACTTTTCTAAGTTTCTTGATATATTTAAAAAGCTGCACATTAACATTCCTTTTGCAGATGCTTTGGCACAAATGCCCTCATATGCGAGGTTTATGAAAGATATCTTATCTAAGAAGAGGAAGATTAAGGATCAGGCCACAATTGCACTTACTGAGGAGTGCAGTGCTATAATCTAGAACAAGCTTCCCCCGAAGCTCAAGGATCCAGGGAGTTTTTCGATCCCTATCCAAATTGGGAGTTTTAATTTTGATAAGGTATTATGCGATTTAGGATCTAGTATTAACCTAATGCCTCTGTCTCTTTTCAGGAAGCTCGGCCTCGGGGAAGTGAAGCCGACAAACATGACCCTTCATCTTGCGAATAGGTCGATAGTATACCCACATGGAGTAGTCGAAGACGTATTGATCAAAGTCGGCAAATTCTACTTCCCGGTGGACTTCGTGGTGTTAGACATCGATGAGGACATAAAGGTCCCACTGATTTTGGGAAGGTCTTTTCTGGCCACGAGCAGAGCTTTGATTGACATGGAAGAAGGGGAGATGACACTAAGAGTTGGAGGCGAAAGGGTGACATTCAAGATGTTCGCGAGTAGAAGTGAAGAGGAGCCGGGCAAGCATGAAAAGCCGAAGGAGTGATCGGAAAGAAAGTCGTGCCACGACTTTAAATACGGAGATGGGTGGGAGGCAACCCACCAAGGTTTGCGTTCTCCTTTTTAATTCCTGTTTTTGAGTGTGTTTTAGTGAGAAAAACCTATAAAAATGGAAAAATCAAAAAATAGCTGAAACACGGGCTTACGCGGCTTGTGCCGCGGCCTACATGTCGCGTGCCAAACCGCGGGGGCCTCTGTTTGTTTTCTGAAGCAGGGAGTTTTGCGGTATACCCCGCGACTTCCAAACCGCGTGGCAACCCGCGCGGCTTCCCTGATGCTTCTGGAGTGTTTTCGTTCTGTGTTTTCCTTTCCTGCTTTGTGTGTTTCCTTTCGTCCTTTGTTTTGTTGCGTTGTTTTGCATTCTCCTTCTCCGATGCTTCTCAATCGTGGGCGATCAAATCTTTCAAGATAATCTCCTCCGTCCGGGCAAACAGGTATGCTCTAAACTTTGTGTGTAACGAGTGGTGTATGATGTTGTGGTCGTTATTAGTTATACGAGATGCAACAAACCTAAGTTTCACTTAGGTTTGGGGTGCCTCATCTTTCATCATCGACACACTCAATTTTAATCCTGTGCAAACCTCGGTTTCACCGAGGTTTGGGGTTGGCTTTTGTTTTGACAAACCTAGGCCGCGGCCTAGGTTTGGGGTGGCCATAGTTTAATGAGAATAACTCTTTGATGCTTGTGCTTAATGTTATGTTTTGCCTGTCTGATACCTGTAATAACCGCACAACGATACTTGTCTTAGTATCGCCTACGCCGACACTTGCACATTGGGGACAATGTGTGGGTAAGGTTTGGGGTTGCCCAATCGGGCCCACGTTATGCACGTAGATTTCCTGCACTTCTGGGTACCTAGATCACTTCAGCTAAAATTTTTGTTTTGAATGATTGAGACCAGCCATTGTAGGAAGAATCTTGTGAGAGTGACGTGACCGCTAGGGAAGGACCGGGAAAGGGCATGACTAGGGACATTAGTGGAGACCACCCAATAGCGAGTTTTGAGCCTAAAAGACGTCTTTCATTTCGAGGGATTCATACACGAAAATCGTATACACTTTTTCGAGTTCCTTGTCGTGGATATAGAATGATCTCGCTATATTATTGCATTGGGTAGCAAAGACAACCATCGGGATATTAGGTAAGGATGTAGTAGACCAAATCGTGTGGACCTTAAGAGATGATTCCAGGCATTGTGAGCAGTGTTAACCCATGTTTAGCTATCGTACCTTTTCACCCATTATGTGTGTAACCATAACCCCCTTGTAGCCAAACACTCACCTGATTCGTTTCTAAACCTACCTTTAAACCCGAGCCAAAAGCCTTAGCCAACCCTTATCCGAAAGTGTGTCAATCTGAGCGGTAATGAATAACAAAAAGCTAGAGCGGAAAAGAAGGAAATCAGGCCAGTCATGAAAATAAATAGAAAAGAGGGCCAATGCAGCCCCAATGCAAATAAAGAGAACCAATGAAGTTCAAAAAAAAAACAGTTAGTTTAGATTTTATTTACAGCAGAAAATAAGAGAGTCAAAGTGACTCCGATAGTGACAAAAGGGCCAAGTGATAAGATAGAATGTGATGAAGTTCAGAACTGTTAATGTTGACACACCGAGGATCTTTGTTCCCTTTTACCCTTCATTTCTTAGCCATAACATTAGCCCCGTTACAACCCGTGTAAAGACCTGGATGATCTTCTGGAAAACGTGATTACGGTATGCGACCACCTTTACTGATATTCCCTGTCTTACTACTTGATTCCTTTCTGAGATCAATTTTTGGACATTTGTGCGTCTTTCTTTAGAGTTGTCATGAAATTCTTGAGTATTCTTGTACATAACTTCCTATACATGACAACATGTGCGACAACCTAGGTTCGGGTGAAACGAGAGTATCCCGTGAGGTAGGGTCGAGGCGAAATGTTTTCCCTAGTATGTCTGGACCTAGAACAACCTTAATGGAAACGGAGCAGTAACGAGTTCAACTTACAATGGAAGGTCATAGATCAAACGGAATAGGAATGAGGCGAGAATGAGATAGGCATTCACGGGTATGGGAAATCACCGTTGCATCACATGGGACCGATTGGAAGTTGTGCAGTTATTATTTCGCTGATATATGCGTTTACTCTGTTTTATCGCTAATTTGCTTGGGGACAAGCAAAGCTCGGTTTGGGGTTGTTGATAACGCCACCTTTTGCCGTTATTTTCGGTTCTCAAACCAATGAGATTGGCTTGTATTTAAGCAAAGAAGCGGAATTTTACGGTTTATCTAGTGGAATGTGTAGGTTATTAAAAGACAGTAATATCCGAGAAAAGAAGCTAAAAAGAGCCCAAAAAGACCCAAAACGAAGCCCAACGGAAGCCCGAGATCCAAGCCCAAGACCCGCCCCCGAACCAGGACCCGATCCGCGAACCAAACCCGACCCAGAGCAGCTTCTGAAAAGCGCGCTGTTTCTGGTCCGACTTGCAAGTCGTGCAGAAAACCGCGGATCCCTCTGTTTGTTGAATTTCAGCTATTAATTTCGGTTTTTAGGTCAATTATTGGGGACGCTCGATACGCAACACACACACGACGACGGTGGGCAGTCCAGGGGAGATTTTCAGAGACCTTGTGGAGCTTTTGGAGCCACGATAGAGGAGGAATCGACGAGTAATTCACGACGCGAAGTGGATTCGAGCTAGGAGAAGGGAGTTCATCATCATTCCCCATTACATCTTTTACATTCTCGTTTATCATGTTTGCACACACTTTTCCATCCCTTTTTCCTACGTTTGTATTCCCCAACATCATGAACTAATTTTAAGATGTTGGGGGTTGGATTGAATTAGGTTTGAACATATGAACGGATGACGAATGATTGTTATCAGTTTTTTCCTTTTTAATGAATGCATGTAATTTGATTCTTAATGCTTTTGGGAGTTTAGCTAGCTTTCAATTGTTTTGTTGTTTCCAGTTGAGTTCGAGAGAATTAACTGTTAACTAGAACTAGGAATTGCATGTCTAAGGTGAGAAAGGGGATAGAGATATACCGAGTAAGCCTTAGTCCTAATTGAACCATTTAGGTTGAGATCGAAAGATAAAATCTATACGTTCATAATAAATCTTGCGTTTAATGTGTTTTGGAATCCATAAGTTGAGATCGAAAGATAAAACATGTTCTTTTCAAAATAAAACCCGTTGTTGCTCGAAAGAGAATAATGGTGATTTTTAAAGATTGGGTATTGATTAAGGGAATAACCGGTAATCGTTTTAAGTCTGATATTCGTATGTGAAAACCTAAGGATTTCCAACCCTCAACTGTTTTCTCTATCGGAGGTTTCCAAAGCTGTTTACTGTCTTGTGTTTGATTTAGTTTTGTTTGCAATTAATTAGTTTGACACCAACCAATTCAATTTCGATAGTTCAGTTAATAGAGCTTATAGTAATTGTGATACTTAGTTCCTAGTTCCCGTGGATTCGATACTCGTACTTACCGTACGTTATTACTTGATTTCGACACCGTACACTTGCGGTTAGATTTAGGGGGGTGATAACCCGTCTATCAGGCACAAACAACACAACTTACCGAGCTACGGACGAAATACACAGTGAAGTTCGTGATGAGCGAGTTCAACAACAAAAGGACCGATGTGATGTAGGACGTTGACACGTTCCAAAACATGGAAACCAATTGAGGGATCAAATCATCGCTGAAACGTCAGTGCCGATAAAGCCGTTTGAACTATTCTAAACATTATGGTTAGGGGTGGATAGATTTTGCTTTGGTTTTGATGTTGAACCGTATATTGGGGTTTTTAATTTTGTTTGAACTATTATGCATGCATGGGTTAAAACATATTTTAGAACTGAATGTTTTGTCAGTATCCCTTTTTCTTTGATGGTTTCATGGAATATTATATGGTTTCATTGTGGATGTTTATGGTTTCGTTATGTTATTCAATGGTTTCATATTTTCTATATTTCCTACTTTAACAAATATAAAAGTGTTTCCTTACATGATATTGCTACATAATTTCTCCATGAGTTAATAATTATTAACAAACGGAATTTTTAGAGATGATGCTCTTCAGCATCATAATGAACTTTATTACTTGATTTTACTTAAACTTCAAAAAACGTTTATAAATATAACACTGCACTTCCATACAAAGAACTAACCTAAATTAAAATTTTATGAGTATCCACCAGTTAGGTGTTTCATTGATTATGTTTCTTAAGTAAATTTATGGCTTTCTAATACAGATTTGCATACTTATAAATTTGTAGCATTCAAGTGTGAAGGTGAACCATATTTTATTATTAGTCAAAGGTCTTGGACTATTAAACAACACCCATATTGATTAACAACAAAAAAATATAAGAAAGTAATTTCATACAGTGAATATTAAAAACACACAATACACTAGTTAACATAGTCACTAATATATTCGTACGAACTGTCAACATGAACCATTGTCATCACAAGCATTAACCAAAAAAAAAACCCACTTCAAACACGATGGTTCATCATCTAGCTATTTGACCAAACAAAAAGATCTACCCTTTTCATAAGAGATCCAGCATTATAGGTGATAACAGACACAAAAACCGGATAAAACCCTAGATAAAAAAAAA
Organism: Saussurea involucrata; assembly: GCA_033807775.1. Taxonomy (NCBI): domain Eukaryota; kingdom Viridiplantae; phylum Streptophyta; class Magnoliopsida; order Asterales; family Asteraceae; genus Saussurea; species Saussurea involucrata. The sequence continues at coordinate 37,939,955 of CM066314.1, read as the reverse complement.
ACCCATTACCAACAAAAGACAGACATGCACGACCTAATGATCAGATCCCTTCTTGGGTTTGTCGATCTTTTCCAGAAGCACCTTGACGTTCTTTTTCTCACGCCATTTCTGTTCTACCTCATCCTTCAACTGCATTTTGAGCAAGTGGTTTTCCTTGCTCAGGTAGTAGACGTCCTCCTTCAGTTTGTCGATCCTCTTACAGAGGTTGTTGTGGTTTCAGAGAAGAGAATGAACCGTCGAAGAAGGGAAAACACCCTTGTCGGTGGAGTTGGAGGCGTGGGAGGAAGCATCCGACATTTTTTCTAGTGGAGATGTGACAGAGAGGGGAAGGGATTGAATGAAACCGGTGGCACAAATTAGGGTAATCAAGATGTAGGTGTTTTCTAAAGTGGGGAGATGGGTAGTTCTTAAATAGAGATGAAACTATGCCATTTATGGGATATAATCGATGAACCGGCGGTAGGGTGTAATTATTACCACTTTATGTCTTTTGGCATTTATTACTCGTTTTTAATAGTTGGTACAATCAGAGTTTGGTCCATGGACCAAGAATAACACCTGATATAAAACAAAAAAAATCATATACAAAAGACTCCTTTGTCGTTCACAACTAAGAAAAGCTGATGAATCTGATAGGTACAAATAATCATATACTAAATTATTGGAAACTGTTCCATTTTTCATGGACCAACACCTGTCCTGAATTATTAAAATAGAATAAGCATAGGGATAATGAAATCAAAAATATTGAAATAGTTCCTAAATCAAGACTGAACGACAAAAAAAATTAAATAGTTCAACCCAAATAACTTAAATGAAATAGTTCAACCAAAATAAGTGAAATGAAATAGTTCAACCCAAGTAACTAAAATGAAATAGTTCAACACAAGTAAACTAAAAAACCGATAATTCATCAATGAACCTTCTCGGGGCAATTACGGGAATCGTGCCTCGCCATCTTGTGGCAACGCCTACACAAAGGCTTTTGCTTTCTCGCCGCTTTTTCAGATGCACCAACGAGACGTTTCCCAGTGCCACAACCTTTATTCCTTATACCTGAAGGAGGTACAACTTCAACTGAATCAAGCTGGGAAGCACCAACTAACTCTTCAATATCATTCTGTTTTTCTTGGTAGCTTGATACGAGAGGGGTGTTCATCGACAGTTGTTCACTCCAATCTTCTAATTGTTCAACAAAAGTTGCCAAAGAATCCTTGTCATTCCAAGCCATACCAACTGTTAGCTCCAATCTTTCTGTTTATAGAAGTATTGAAAAATAGGCTAAGTATAGAAGTCTTCGACAGAGGCACTGCCGAGTCACCGAGAAGACCGAAGGATGGAAGTCTTTGACAGAGGCTCTAACCGAGTAACCGAGAAGACCGAAGTAAAGAATCACCAGAAGACTCTTCAATGCGGACAAGGCCACAGAGCCTCTGTCATACTTGACAGAGCCTCTGTGGTATAAAATACTAGAGCTCTATACAAGGACAATCGTGCTTCTCACGATTTCTGCTGTACGAAGATCCTGAAGATCATTCGTACAAGGCATGACCTGACAACTCCACGTGTCAAACTCTGATGGGTCTTAGCCTTAGTAGAAGCCAGCGCATTTAATTAACGTTGTACTAACAACAGTACCAGAATAGTATTTTAGTACCTTCAGTCCTTGTTGTCCAGAACTTGTCCCCTTTAGAAGTAGTATAAATAGAAGACTCATGTTGAGTTATTCTATTAAGCTTTGCACAACACACACACCATTAGAACATAATTCTTGTTATATCATCGGTGTTCTTGGTGTTCTTATTTATATCAAATACAGTGAATCATTGAGTTATTTATCTGTGTTATTTACATTTCACGTATTTGATATTGTGTGTTCTTCTACCTTATTATATCTTTTAGTTCGTTAAAAACGCTTCCGCATTATATCTTGTTTGAACTATTAGATAGAATCATCATTGTTAAGCAAAACAGGAACCAACAATTGGTATCAGAGCGGTTCTTGATTTTCCATATCATGAGATCCTCACTTACAATGATTTTTGGTAGAAACCTGGAGTAATTTTAACCTGTTCTTCACTTATTTCAAAAAAGCCTATGTTTTCCTGCCATTATCGACCTGTTCGACTTTGGTAAACTTAGAGTCTGTTACTTCGGTTAAATCTCCATTTTAGTGCATTGTTCAAAAGGTTTTAAGTTTATAAACACCATTCGAAACATCCACTTCATCTTCTGAAAGTTTACTGTTCATCTTCTCAACCTCTTTCAAAAAGACAAACACAAACAACTTCTTCACCGCTAGTTCTTTAACCAAGCCACCCACACTACTCAGAGATGAGTACCCTCAGTGGAAGATACGAATGATTCACTTCTTCGAGGGTACTGACAAAGAACTCGTCTACTATATCAACAACCCTCATTTCGTACCAATGATCACAGTGCCCCGTGTACCTGCCACAGACGACACTCCAGAAATCCCTGAGCACGAAAAACCAAAGACCAAGGACAACTGGTCAGACCCTGATTGGGCAAAATATGAAGTTGCTCAGAAAACTAAGAGACTTCTGATTATGGCCATCCCAAATGACCTCTTCCAATCCCTAGATGCGTGTGAATCAGCATACGATCTGTGGAAGGAACTAGAAAAACAACTGGAGGGAGGGGCCAAAACTCAGAAGAACCGCAAAGCCCAATGCATCAACGAGTACTACGCATTCAAAGCTCTGCCGACCGAAACTCTGCAGACAACATATGATCTGTTCAACTCTCTAATCAACAAGTGCAAGAAGTTCGGAATCCACAGAACTTCTGAGGAGAACAATGCCATGTTCCTAAAGAGTCTCAATGAAGAATGGCTCTAGTTGTCTATGTCTCTGCAAACAAATCAGGACTTAGACTCCTGGACTCTGTCAGATCTCTATGGAACGTTGGCAGCCCAAGATTGCACAAGCAAAAGCTCAAATCAGTGCACCTCTTGCGCTGATTGGTAAGGCTACAGAAGCTAAAGAGAAGCCGAAGAAGGAGAAAGATGTGGAAGAAAAGAAGGAGAAGAAGAAGAAGATCTTGATCGTTGATAGTGAAGAGGAGGAGGTGGTGGAAGAAGAGGAGGCAACTATGGCCTCGATAGCTAAATCGTTAGCTCTTTTGACAAGGGAATTCAGCAGAGGATATCAGAAGAAGTCTGGTAATGAACGCTACTGAAGAGATGATCGTGGAAGAGAAGGGTCAAATGACAAGAACGACAGAAGTGGTGACCGACAGAGGTCAGACGACAAAGCTTGCAACGCTCCACAGAACCAAGGATGTTACAATTGCGGTAAGCCAGACCACTACGCCAATGAATGCAGGAGCAAATCAAATCGCCCTCAGAGGGATTCTGATTTCTACAAAAAGAAAGCAGAATATTATGCTCAGAAGTCACTCATGGTAAATCAAGAAAACTGGCAGTCAGATACATCCTCTGACGAAGGAGAAAAGAAGAACGCCCTGTTCTGTGGCATGACAAAGGTCAGCTCCGACTCCGATAGTGAGGTATCCACTTCTGACTCTTACACTAATCATGCAGAAGCTGATTTGCTTAAACTAAACATTGAATACACATAACTTAAAAATACATGCGAAAGTGTTCAGAAGAAGCTTACCTTCTTTGAGAGAGAAGCTAGACTTCTCACTCAAGAAAAGGCTAAAATCTTTCAAGAAAATGAAGAAATTGAAACAAACTGGAAAAAACACCTAAATCCTTTGAAAGAAAAGATTTCTGAACTTAACTCTGCCTTAAAAGCAAAATCTAAAGAACTTATGGACGTTGAGAGCGACAGAATGAATATTCTAGCTCTTAAAAATTATTTTCAAAAGGAAAGAGAAGTCCTCTGTCAAGATTTACTCAGAAGAGATCTGTTAATTAAGAAATATCAAGATGCACAGAAGGTGTACGAGAAAATTAATACACAAATAGGGAGACGGGGAATTGGCTTCTGTGATATAGATCCATACACCGGAAACAAAAGAAACAAGTCTCTGTCGTCTCTATTTCATATTGGAAGTACAAGAAAACCCGGTTTTCCAAATTTACTCTCTGTAAGCAAAAGGCAAAAAGTATCTGGTGAATCTCACAGAAGGAAACCTCTGAAGATGGTAAATGTGTGGTTTGAAAACACAGATCTACCATCATCAGCCTCTGTCAAAAGAGCCTCCAAACCAGAGAAATATCTGAAAACACAAGATCAGATAGGAATCTTTAAGTTTGGTGAACCCGAGACTCAATCCCAGGTTGCCTTTGTCTGCACTATAGATTCTGAGAAGAAACTATCGGCAGAGGCACCTGAGTTCTTGCCTGCTTCAACAGAAAGAAAAACTGACTCATATTTCTAAAAAGGAATTATTGTAAATCGGTGAAAACAACTTTTATGAATGCCCCAGTACTTTCAATAATGGCCAAAATCTCTCTAAGTAAACCTCGATGAAAACTTCTGTTGACTTAGAAGATATCTCTGAAAGAAAGGAAGAAAACGAGTATGGCACATGCTCTGAAAGTCCAGCCTCTGTCGAAAGAGAACTAAGTGACTCAACCTCTGTATATGAGGACGATTCATCCTCTGACGAATCTAAGACTGACTCTAAGTCAGAGATAGTACCTTGTGACTCAGAGGATTTTAAACTACCCTCTAGAGTTCTTAACAGAACTATTCCTCCCAAGGAGAAAATCACAAGAGTTCCTATCTGTCCAAATTTTTTGGACATGTGTATACAAGCCAAAACCTCTCTTGAGCTTGAGAAAATCAAACAACAAAAGAAAACGTCCTCTCAAAATTCAACAAGTTCAAAGACCTCAAAACCTTTAAGGCCTATTAAAGAAAAACTAACATGGCAACAGAAGGGTAAATGGGATGAAAATAACAAATCTTTTTCTTCTGTGACAGTGAAACCTGCAGAAGTTCACCACAGAAGGGGTCCACAGAAGGCTACTCTCAACAAAGGATTTTGCAAACAACAATCTAGCCTACATAGGTCTTCTTGTAATAGGAAGTCAAATGTTAGGATAGAATGTAATGCCTCTGTGCCCCCATTTAATGTTTTCAATGAAAAGTTCAAGCAAATCTCTTCGCACATTCATTATTGTCATTGCTTTGATCTCATGCATCAATTAAGCCAACACTTCTCAAGTCCACACTGTTTCCTCTCTGCACCCAAAAAGAATACTAAATTCAAGGGTAAGAAGAAACAAAATGGTTCTTCAAAAGAAGCTAAAACCAAACCCAAGAATGCTAAGGCAAACTTGAAGACCCCTAACAAACCTGGACCCATTTGGATATGGGTACCTAAAACTCTCTGATTGTCTTGCAGAAGCAGTATGTTCCAATCTGGTATCTTGACTCCGGATGCTCGCGGCACATGACTGGCGACAGAGGTCTACTATCCTCCTACAAAGATAAACTCGATGAAGGATCTGTGACCTTTGGTGACAACAAAAAGGGGTATATAAAAGGCCACAGAGTCATCAAAAAGGAAAACATAACCGTATGCAAAGTTGCATATGTGGATGGCCTTAAGCACAATCTTCTCAGTGTTAGCCAACTCTACGATACAGGTTTCGACGTAATGTTCAAAAGAACCTTCTGCTCTCTACAAGGTGAGGACACAAGAGTCGAACTTCTGCGAGCCGAACGAAGAAGCGATCTTTACCTCATGAACTTCTGTGCCAAGAACAAGGAAGACAAGCTCTGCCTTGTTGCCAGTAAAAGCAAAGAAGCCTGGTTATGGTGTAATAACCGGGTATATTATTGGTTTATTTAATTTTATAATTTTAGTTTTATGGAAAGTTTGGGTAAATTATAAGTTTAGGAGTGTTTGGGTCATTAATGAGAAGTTCAAGGTATAAATGGTAAGTATGGGATTGATATACACCCTTAAGATATTCAGATATTTCATTCAACAGCAACATCCAGATATTATCAGTGTGTGTGTGTTCCTGAGGCGAGAAGAAGCGGAAAAAGGATTCGTACGGTTAGGGCTTCGATTGATTCGTTTGGAGTCGTTATTGAGGTATAGTTTCTTCTCATATTATGTTTGTAATCGGTTATAGCAAGTTTCTATCGGTTTAGAAAGTTTGATTTTAGTGAATTGTGTTAGTTTCAATTGAATCTGAGAAATTGGAACCGACTGTGTTCTTGAGAGTCCCGGGGAAGTCCCGGTAGACTCCCGGTATGGTCGACTCCCGGTGATATGGAGTCCCGGTATAGTCGACTCCCGGTATAGTGAACTCCTGGTGATATGGAGTCCCGGTACTGGAGAGTCCCGGTACTGGAGAGTCCCGGTACTGGAGAGTCCCGGTACTGGAGAGTCCCGTTACTGGAGAGTCCCGGTACAGTAGAGTCCCAGTGCAGTGAGTTCCGGTAGTTTTGGTAGTGTCCGGATATAGTTTCTGATTGTATTTTTGGATTAAGTTGCTCCAAAAACTTTCTGGGGGCAGCCCCCAAACCCCGCAAGGGCGTTGCCCCTTGACCCCATCCGCTATCCGGGTAGCGGAACCCCCGTGATAAGTCGCTGAAGGGAGAACTGTTGAGGATTATATTTTAGTAGGCTTTATGTGTTTGACTAGTAAGGCGATATTTGTATTTAATCTGTTACAGATTCTGTGGATTTGGATTGAAAGACTGAATCTTTTGGAGAAAAGCTTGGAAGTGTTTATGGATAAGCGATCGAGGTGAATTTTGCTTTAAAACGTTTTTGAACTGGGATACATATATATGTGTATATATATATATGAGATGATTATGTGGTAGGAATATGATTATGTGTATATAAATGACAATATGATGTAATGAGATATGTATTGTGTTTATATAAGCTTTGCACTACACGAGTGCACTTGTTGTCGGGTTCCGGTGAGCGGACTGGTGTGTTGCCGGGTTCCGGTGTGCGGACCGGTGTGTTGCCGGGTTCCGGTGTGCGGACCGGTGTATTGCCGGGTTTCGGTGTGCGGACCGGTGATGTGTCGTAGTTGTTGTACGGCGTTGATTTATTAGTTGGCTTGCTACCAACTAATATGGCCATGGTAACGAGGAATGAGGAGGAGTTGAGCACGATGCACGAGTCTTGATGTGGTAATTAAAATACGTGTAGTATATATATATATGTGACGTTTATATACTTATGGTATATGGGTGTATATTGGCAAAGGTTGTATTTAAACTATTTTGATTGACGAAAGGTTTTATAATCATTTTGGAAAGGACCGGGATTAACTCACTAGACCCGTTTGGTCTAACCCTCATTTTGTTTTCAAAAATATGTTTTTCCAGGTTAAGGATCGGCAAAGGAGAGGATAAAGTGAAGGAAGCTTTTATATATTTATTTTGTAATTTAGGAGACCGAAGGGACCGTACTTGGTTTGTTATGTAACTTTCGTTGTAAATCAATGTTATATATGCATGTTATGTTATATGTTGTATGTTATGGGAACTGGGTTTTTACAAATGGTATCAGAGCCATAGTTTAAGGGATTTAGGTATTTGTACCCGTACCTAGACTTAAACTGCATGTGAAGTTTGATGTCCTTGATATATTAGAACCTTGGGATGCTAAGTATAAAAGGTAGAAGGAACATCATGTAAGGTAATTTCAGATTACACCTGGCCAGTGTATTTGTGAACTTACAAATACATGTTTGAACTGGAATACCTTATTATATGGGGAATGTGCTTATGTGTATATTAACCTTGTTGAATCAACAGAGTGGAAAGTCGGACTCGACGTATGGATATAGACGAAGACAGGTATATTTCTATAAACTCTACACGTGCTAAAGTGCTATTTGATTTCGGTGCAAACCGATTAATTGTGTTTTCATTCTTTTGTTGCTTATTTGCATTAGAAAGGAACTTGATAATTGTGTTGGCAATATAGATGGGAGTGGTGTGCCTATTAAGTTATTTTCGATAATCTTGTTGGAATTCGAGGTAGTAGTAAGCATAGAATGGTGTTGGAACTTGATCTTGTTAAAACTTTTGATTAGATAATGATAAGTGACCCTCGGTAATTCGGTAAGAGAAGATAAAATTGATATACTGGAATAAGTGAGGTTATGATGAAAGTAAGGAATTGTTGGGGGATTGATTTAAAGTTTTCAATTGTTGGCAAATTCAATTGGAAGTATAAAGGAAGAGTTGCAACATGGTATGAGTCATCTTCTTCAAAGTTTGATTTCTTCTTCTTTTCTTCTCTTTATTGATTAGGAAAGTTTATGGTTGGGGATTTGATAAGTCCAATTGTTGGATGAGTTTTAATCCATAAGAAAGAAGGCAGATGATTTTGGGATTGATTCCTTATAAATTTTGATCAAATCAGTAAGAAGCTTCATCATGATTGCTTGATAATCTTTATTGAGTTTTTGAGTTTTGGAGTTAAAAAAAATGGTGAATCATTAGATGGATTGGGTGGGTTTTTATGTCGTTTAAAATGATGGTTATTGGTTCTTAATGTTTATGGTATCTAATATATCGATTTATGAGCCTTAGAACTGATTTGGGAATATTTTGGGGATGTAATTATCAGTTTAACACCATTTTGGTGGCGCCAATTTAGGTGTTCGGTTTGAACTAAAGTGTATCCCGGAGCGTGTGTCGAAATGCTTAGGCTAAGGTGAATTCCCTTACCTTCTTTGTGTGAATGAAAAGTTTTACGAAAGGTTTTCATAACTGATTATGGTTACGAGCATGTTGATCGGATTAAATTATTTAAAAGATTTTATATTACGCGATGTGAAAACGTTTATTAAAGCATACGAGTTGTTTACATGTTCAATTCTACGTAATTGTTGATTGCATGCTGTTGTGATGTTGTTACTATGTGTGGAGTCGGGTTGCACAGTGGAGAACAATTATGAATGTCGTACCTGGCTTAATAAGGTGATGAAAAGTTGAGACCACTGTGCAATACCCTTATGTGGAGTCGAACTTTTGAATTCGGAATGTCGGTATGATTGTAGTTTGAACTATTGCTTGGTTATGTAAGAATGGTTTTATTTACGGTAAGATTTGAAAGGGTCGAAGTGAATCCTTGTGGTGGAATGGTAATAAGTAGCGTTACGTTACTTGATGTAATATTATCGGCGATGGGACTGGGTACTGGATAGGTTGAAAATTTGATTTTACACTATGAAAAGTCTTGTGTTTTTCCTCAAGTGAGAACGGTGGGGGTATAAGTTGGTTATGAAGCTTTGGATGAAGTAGGTTCTGTTAGGAAGTGTGATGGGTGTGCTTAATTACTGTTGTTCTGATTTTGTTAGTATGTGAAGTGTGATGGCCTGAGTGTAAAAAAATAGTAGTAGTGTGTGGAACGTGAGGATTATGTGTGGAGAGTAACGGTAGTGTGTGAAGTCTTGACCTGGTCATGAAGGTGACAGTTTAGTGAGTTGTGTAGATTATACTTATTGTGATTGTTGACACTATCTAAAAAAAGTATTGTTTAAAGGTGTGGGGTGATGTGGATAAGATGGTGGCAGTTTATAATTAGTGAGTGTGCGAGGTGTGGTAGTAATGAATTTTTGTAAGGTTATGTGATGGATTAGTAATTATATGTGGTGAGTATAAGTGGAAACCTTTGCTAGGGATTCTGTTTATAAGTTATTCAGATGTGACAAAAGTATGTGTGGAGAGGCATAGATGTCTAAGTGGTGCGTAGTATTGTTATTCGAGAATAAGAGAAGGGAGTGGCAGTAGATAGTTAGCTAAGGAGTGGAGTATTACCGTTTTGAGAAATGAAAAGTGTGTGGTTGTTTCGAGCATTGAGTGTGATTTCGGATTAACTCGGTTAAGTTCCTGGTATGAGGTGTGGTGAAATTGTTGGTTAAGTATGGTAATCGTTGAAATTGGGTGTGTACGGTTGGTTTGGAAGTGAAAGAAAGCTAGCTCGTGGGTGAGCACCTCCTAGTGAGCTGTCCTTGGGGAAACATGTTTTATGTTGAGAAGAGAGTGGAAGAAAGTAGTCAAATGTAATGCTCAGGGTGAAGGACCATTGGATAGGACATGGTAGTAGTGCGAGAGTGATGTTGTGGCAAGTGTGGGAATCAATTGTTATCTATGGTTCGTGATCGGGGTAATTCATGCAAGAAAGTGTTGTCTGTCTTAGACATATTTTGGGTTAGAGAAGCAACGATAGAGTGGTGTATAGTCTATGGAGAAAAGTTTAACTGCGGGTTAAGATGATACTCCAAGTTGATTATGTGATTTATGAGAGAGTAGAGTGTCGTTATTTTTGGAGTGTTGGATTGTTATTGCAATTTTAGTGGAACTGTTTGATTGGACTTGGTCTTGCATGTGTGAATATGATTTCGATGAATGATTTAGTGTCAAGTGTATTTAAGTATTGATGTGTGATTATCATGGTTATGTTATGCTAGCATAAGAATTGGGAATGGTAGAATGAGGTATTCGGGTTTGATAAAATTAAGAAACTTACCCATAATATAAAATGATTTTGTTGAGTATAATTTTATTTCATGGAAGAGTATAAGAAATAGATTGTACTTGCTAAACAAGTTTTATATGGAAAGTGTATGTTTATGATTTCGAATTAGTATTGTAAAAGTGTAGAACACGACGTTTGTCGTGAAAGACTGATGGAGTAAAAAAGTAGTATTAGCGTAGTAAATGTTCAGAGTAAGCATAAAATGTGGTGTTATTTGGATTAGTTTCATGTGAATATAAGTTATTTCTTTTTATGATCTATCGAGTTATTTTGAGCATTCGGGGGATTTTATTTTTGGGTGATTCGGTAGAAAATTTCGAGTATGGTTATTTTAAGATTTGGATCGACTTTGTAGGATGGATTAATTGAGTAAATTGCGGATGATGTGTGTAAAGTGCGGTTAGTATTAATAAGTTGGTGGTTATCGTTGTATTAAAAGGGGTGGAATTTTTGTGTGGAATTAAAATTATTGATGTTTTGGTAATATTGAGAATAACATACCTGTTCTTCAAAGGGTTATTAGTTTTGACTCTAAGTGGAAAAGAAAATGGAGGGATGATCTTATTTTAAGATAGTAGAATATATGGTTTTGATTGAGTATAGTGAAAACTAAGTTTTCATACCTTTTCGTCTAACCGAATTCCGGGACAGAATTCTTTTAAGGGGGAGATGTTGTAATAACCGGGTATATTATTGGTTTATTTAATTTTATAATTTTAGTTTTATGGAAAGTTTGGGTAAATTATAAGTTTAGGGGTGTTTGGGTCATTAATGAGAAGTTTAAGGTCTAAATGGTAAGTATGGGATTGATATACACCCTTAAGATATTCAGATATTTCATTCAGCAGCAACATCCAGATATTATCAGTGTGTGTGTGTTCCTGTGGCGAGAAGAAGCGGAAAAAGGATTCGTACGGTTAGGGCTTCGATTGATTCGTTTGGAGTCGTTATTGAGGTATAGTTTCTTCTCATATTATGTTTGTAATCGGTTATAGCAAGTTTCTATCGGTTTAGAAAGTTTGATTTTAGTGGATTGTGTTAGTTTCAATTGAATCTGAGAAATTGGAACCGACTGTGTTCTTGAGAGTCCCAGGGAAGTCCCGGTAGACTCCCGGTATGATCGACTCCCGGTGATATGGAGTCCCGGTATAGTCGACTCCCGGTAGTGTCGACTTCCGGTATAGTGAACTCCCGGTGATATGGAGTCCCGGTACTGGAGAGTCCCGGTACTGGAGAGTCCCGGTACAGTAGAGTCCCGGTGCAGTGAGTTCCGGTGCAGTGAGTTCCGGTAGTTTTGGTAGTGTCCGGATATAGTTTCTGATTGTATTTTTGGATTAAGTTGCTCCGAAAACTTCCTGGGGGGCCCCCCAGACCCCGCAAGGGCGTTGCCCCTTGACCCCATCCGCTATCCGGGTAGCGGAACCCCCGTGATAAGTCGTTGAAGGGAGAACTGTTGAGGATTAGATTTTAGTAGGCTTTATGTGTTTGACTAGTAAGGCGATATTTGTATTTAATCTGTTACAGATTCTGTGGATTTGGATTGAAAGACTGAATCTTTTGGAGAAAAGCTTGGAAGTGTTTATGGATAAGCGATCGAGGTGAGTTTTGCTTTAAAACGTTTTTGAACTGAGATACATATATATGTGTATATATATATATATATATATATGAGATGATTATGTGGTAGGAATATGATTATGTGTATATAAATGACAATATGATGTAATGAGATATGTATTGTGTTTATATAAGCTTTGCACTACACGAGTGCACTTGTTTCCGGGTTCCGGTGTGCGGACCGGTGATGTGTCGTAGTTGTTGTACGGCGTTGATTTATTAGTTGGCTTGCTACCAACTAATATGGCCATGGTAACGAGGAATGAGGAGGAGTTGAGCACGATGCACGAGTCTTGATGTGGTAATTAAAATACGTGTAGTATATATATATATGTGACGTTTATATACTTATGGTATATGGGTGTATATTGGCAAAGGTTGTATTTAAACTATTTTGATTGACGAAAGGTTTTATAATCATTTTGGAAAAGACCGGGATTAACTCACTAGACCCGTTTGGTCTAACCCTAATTTTGTTTTCAAAAATATGTTTTTCCAGGTTAAGGATCGGCAAAGGAGAGGATAAAGTGAAGGAAGCTTTTATATATTTATTTTGTAATTTAGGAGACCGAAGGGACCGTACTTGGTTTGTTATGTAACTTTCGTTGTAAATCAATGTTATATATGCATGTTATGTTATAAGTTGTATGTTATGGGAACTGGGTTATTACATATGGCATAACAGGTTCTGCCACCTAAACTTTCATACTCTAGATAAGCTTGTCAAACTTGATCTAGTCAAAGGTCTGCCAAATGTTAAATTTAATAAAGATCATTTGTGCTCTGCTTGCGAAATGGGAAAACTCAAAAGAGCTTCCCATAAAGGCAAGACTGATGTGTCTTGTCCCAGGCCTCTGTACATGCTTCATGTTGACCTCTGCGGTCCAATCGCTACACAGAGCCTAGGTTGCAAGAAATATATACTTGTTTTGATAGATGAATATTCAAGATTTACATGGGTTGAATTTGTCAGAAAAAAAATCAGATGTTCCAAACATTCTGATATATTTAATGAAAAGAATCCAAGTTCTGTATGAGTGCAGGATTCAGAAACTAAGAAGCGACAATGGCACAGAATTCAAAAACTCTCTCATTGAAGCCTATCTTACAGAAGAAGGCATATCACAGAACTTCTCTGCTGCACGCACCCCACAATAGAATGGCATGGTTGAACGAAAGAACCGCACGCTTGTGGAGGCTGCAAGAACTATGCTGACAGCATCAGGATTACCGATGTCTTTTTGGGCAGAAGCAGTATCAACCGCTTGCTACACCCAAAATCGATCAACCATTGTAAAGAGGCACATAAAGACACCGTATTATTTGATCAACAAAAGGCGACCAAACATCAAGTTCTTTCATGTATTTGGATGCAAGTGCTTTGTCTTAAATGATAGAGAAGCAAGAGGAAAGTTTGAGGTAAAAGCAGATGAAGGCAAGTTCATTGGATACTCTGCGGTCACGAACCATTGTAGAAAGCATCAATGTGTCTTTTGACGATTCCTTTCAAAAGACTTCTGAACAAATCAGTTCAGAACTCGGTCTAAAGAAGGAATCCTCTGGCATCCCAAAGACAAGAGCAGAAGACTTAAATCTTCTATTTGAAGAGATGTTCCATGATGATATTGATCCCTCTGCTGGAGCCGTCAGAGCCTCTGGAGAAACATCTTCTGCCAACCAGACTGAGTCAGGTATATCTCTAACTGGTCCATTAAATACTTCATCCTCTTCTGTGAATCATACAGATGCACGTGCTGAGGGGGAGCGAACAGAAGATAATACGACCAAGGACTCAACCACAGAGGCTCCTGAAATACCTACTCCAGCGACTACAGAGGAATCAATACCAGAGGAAAACGAAGACTTTGTCTCTACTTCCTCAGAGGATCAAATTCCAACTTCAATCCCTATAGTCCCACAAGCTGAAATACCAAGCACAAGCACAGAAGTGCCATCTACAATAGAGGTTGCACCAGAACCATAGTGTGCAACTACAGAGGTTCATCTTGATGACTCAAATGACCATCTTCCAAGAACAACACAGTGGACGAAAAGCCATCCTCCAAGCCTTATAATCGGCGACCCTTCTGAAAAGGTCAAGACAAGATCAGCCACTGCTAATTTTTGTTTCTTTACAAATTTCATCAGTGTGATTGAGCCAAAAAGAATCTCTGAAGACCTAGATGATCCAAGCTGGGTAGATGCTATGCAAGAAGAGCTTCTACAGTTTGAGCGAAACAAGGTATGGACCCTAGTACCTCTGCCACGAGGAAAACAAGCAATAAGGACAAAATGGGTCTTCAGAAACAAGAAGGACGAGGATGGGGTGGTCATTAGAAACAAAGCGAGATTGGTGACCAAGGGATATCGCCAAGAAGATGGCATTGATTACGATGAAACTTTTTCCCCTGTCGCACGGCTCGAAGCAATAAGAATCTTCTTAGCCTTCGCAGCCCACAGAGGCTTCAAAGCTTTTCAAATGGATGTAAAATCTGCTTTTCTGAATGGTGAAATCCAAGAAGAAGTATATGTCCAGCAGCCACCAGGGTTTGAAAGTTCCAAGTACCCAAAATACGTGTACTACCTCGACAAAGCTCTGTATGGACTGAAACAAGCTCCAAGAGCATGGTACGAAAGACTTTCAACCTTTCTTCTCAATAATGAATTCGATAGAGGTACAACCGATACTACTTTGTTTTGCAAACGAAAAGGTGATGAGATTCTGCTTGTACAGATTTATGTGGATGACATTATTTTTGGGTCTCAAATGCACAACAATGCAAAGATTTTGAAAAACTCATGCAGAGTGAGTTTGAAATGAGTATGATGGGAGAATTAAACTTCTTCCTCGGACTCCAAGTAAAACAATCATTAGAGGGAATTTTTATAAATCAAGCTAAATATGTCTCCAACATACTTTCAAAATTCAGTCTCTCTGATGCCTCTGTAATGAAGACCCCAATGGCCACTGGAAATAAATTATTCTCAGATCCAAATGGCACATCTGTAGAGTGCAAGCTCTACAAGGGTATGATTGGGCTCTATTATACTTAACCGCAAGTAGGCCTGATATAATGTATGCCACATGCCTCTGTGCAAGATATCAAGCTAACCCAAAGGAATCCCACTATATCGCTGTAAAGAGGATCTTCAGATACCTTAAAGGGACCAAAAATCTTGGGCTCTGGTATCCGAATAACTCTGGCTTTGGTCTTAAGGCATACACAGATTCAGATTATGGAGGATGCAGGCTTGATCGAAAAAGCACCTCTGGGAGTTGTCAATTCCTGGGAGGTAAACTAGTCAGCTGGACTTCGAAAAGCAGAACTGTGTGTCCACATCTACAGTAGAAGCTGAATATGTTGCTGCTGCTAGCTAAAGGACTATGGCCACAACATATACAAGATACCCATCTTCTGTGATTCAAAAAGTGCCATAGCCATCTCTGCCAATCCAGTTCAGCACTAAAAAACAAAGCATATTGATATCCGTTACCACTTTCTGAAGCATCATGTTGAACATGGCACAATCGAAATGCACTTTGTATCCACTGAATATCATCTTGTAGACTTATTCACCAAGGCACTTGATGAGAAAATATTCCTTTTCTTGGTGGGTAAGTTGGGAATGATTAACATGAGTTGAATCCTCTGTAAGTTAGATTTGATCCTCTTGTAAATATGTATATATTTAAAACTCTTCTGTATGTACATTCTTAATCATCAAAAGTTCTGTTACCAACAGAGCTTCTGTGGAATTGCTCGGAGCCTCTGACAATCTCCACAGAACCTCTGATGAGATTGACCTATGTCCTGTGCACTACTTATCTCATTTGATCCAACCATAGGTCAAGGGGGAGCAGAAGGAGACCTTGAACTGATCTACAGAGGTTGATCATTCAAGGGGGAGCCAAAGAAGAGATGTCATCAATCAAATTCACAGAAGTAAAGGTCTTTGCCGAACAAGGAAGAGCCAAAAGGTAAGTGTCTCGTACAAATCCTTTCTAAAAAACAATTTTCTAGGACATCAATTTCCAAATACGTCCTAGAAACACTGTTTAAGACATTCCAAACAAGTAATGATCAAAACGATTTTCGAGCCTTCCGTTATGAGAAATTTGAGGTCATAGAGCCTCTGATGAGCTCAATAGAGCTTCTGTAAGCCGGACCCTCTATAAACCGCAAATTTAATACGGAAACTTTATCAATCAACTTCAATGTCTTAAAGAAGGTTTCTAGTCATAGAGTTCACTCCACCACATAACTTATGTTGACTAATCCAGGTATTCAAAGGCTACTCACACAAAACCTCTTTCCAAATAGTTTTTCTCGGACACTAATTTCCAAATATGTCCTAAAAACAATGTTTAAAACAAGTAAAATGTTGGATGATCAAAAAGTTTTCTAAATTTTTAGTTATGAGAAATTTTCACTCTCAGAGCCTCTGCTGGATTTGACAGAGCCTCAAAGCCTCTGTAAATGAAAATTTTGTACTAAAAATCTATCTATCCTCTCCAATGATTTTTCAAACGTTTTTGGAAAAGGTGCAAGCATCAGAAGATATAAAAGGCAGGTTTCAGACCACAGAGCTCAAACCACTACAGAGCTTCTGTCGTTTCTGATACTTGACTTTTTAAGGAAATTCTGTAACAGTACGGAATTCTATCCGTTTCTACCCTCACTATATAACCCTGTTCCCATTCTTTCTTAAACCTTTGACAAATCTATATCCATCATCTTCTCCAACGAACTGTGCAAATACCTACAACTTCCCCATTCTACTCTATTCTTCAAGAAATCTCAAATGGCTTCTACTTCCAACGCTCCGGTGAACTCCCTATCTCATTCTGAGCACTCCCAGAATCCTGAAATAGCAAGAAACCTAGAACAGGATAACTCCGGCGACACAACAGATTTTGCTCCGACAACCCATCTTCAAAACTTCATCGCACATGAACACTTTGAACGTGTTCTCCCCTTAAAACCCAATAACCAATACCTGGTTCCCTCCAAAACCGCTTTTGGGGAAGCACATGCCATCCTTCTTCACATTCTGGAAAATCATTATCTTTACCCCCTCCTAACCAAAACAGTCCACAAAACCCCTGCCAGATATCTCAATCAATTCTGGCAAAGCAGCAGATTTGACCCAGAAGATAGACAGATAAAGATCTACATCTCCAAACCAGACAAATCTGAGCACCTTGAACTCAAGTTCAACAGAACCATGTTCTCACTTGAGTTCAGTCTACCAATAAGAGGTCTTCTAGGGATAAAGGCATACGCAGAGGAACCCACAGACACCGAGCTCTGCAGATTTGTTGAAATGTTGGGATACAACATAACCCTAAGGAAAAGAAATGATTTCAGAAGAAATCGACTTCCCCCTCTATGGAATACACTCTTCTCCATTCTCAACAGGTGTCTAACTGGGAAAGTGGGTAGTCCAGACCAATCCTCTCACCAAATTTTAGCAATTATGTACGGGGTGTACTACGATCTACCTCTGGACTACGCCACCCTCATGATACAAGAAATGGTTAACACCATTGACCGCAGAATCTCCACCCAGAAGGCCAAAGGACGATCAACCGAAGCTCTACCTCCTCTACAATATCAGCGTATTCTGGGTGTCCTTCTCGAGCCTCTGCTCCTTCTACAAAAATGGCCAATGGAGGGACCAATGGCCAGAATGTATTCTATGACAAAGAACTCTCCAACAGAGCACGAAGATGGACACGACTTCTGTAGGCCTCTGCCAACCGCACTTCTGGGATATGCAAAAGATGAGACCCTTAAGTTAGACTACATACGCGATCATAGGACTCCAGAACCGAGTCCTGTGACACCCCCGCGTCTAGGAGTCCCCTTAGGAACTAGGGTTGTAGATAGGATGTCTGACGAAGAATGGGCAGTGGCCTTGGCTAAACACAAACAGGTACAAGGGAACTTTCATGCTCTGAGAGATACAATTCTCTCCCCTGCTTCCAAGAGCAAATCCTCTGCCAAGAAGAAGAAAGCTCACAAGAAAAGGAAAACGACAGAGGGAACCTCTACCAGTGCTGTTCAAACCCAACAATCCCATCCTCATGCAACAGAAGTTGAATCTTCTGCACCTCCCCCTCCTTTAAAAGACAAAAAAAGGAGAAAACATAAGTCTTTTGAGGAGGGTGCCCCCAAACCAAAGAAATGGATGAGCAAGAAGAAATCCAAGAAACCTCACACTCCTCTACAATCCATCGCAGAGGAAGCATAAATGGTCGAAGAAACCCAAGACCAAACTCTGCAATCACCTTCACCCATCAATTATGCAGAAGATCAGGGTGATTTTTCTGTCTTCCTCCAACAACCCGGGATTGCACACTCTTTAGACCCTTCTGGATAGACCGCAGAAGCCCTATCTCATCATTCAACAGAAGCCCTAGACTTCAGAATCTCTTCTGGCTTAGATGAAGATGACCAAACCCCACATAATATTCAGTCTGCGACTCCAGAAGTACTACACAACCCCTTCACACAACCTGGATTTGATGTGCTAAGAGCAAGCCCAGAAGATCTGGTTAAAACTACCACCAAAACCCCACCAGTCTTAGTCTCAGAGGTAGATTCTGACGAAGAAGAAGATACCCAGGTAAACGAAGGACCTCTGCATCCCCATGTACGGCAATTAATTGGCTCTCATCCAATGTACGACTCCTTAGTCACTGGGGCAGAAGCCGCAACAGAAGTTAGGGTAGAAGCAGCGGGCCGTAGGATAGAAAGAGAGGCTGAGACAATAGATGGTGAAGTAGTGTTAGGATGCCCAACAGAGAAAGAATCCAGAACAGATGCCTGGAATAGAAGAGGCACACAATCCCAACCAACTCCTAGTGCAACCCACACTTCTATTACCGCCAGTCTAGTGGCAGAAGGTAATATTGAACAAGAGCAGCACAGCTCGAACCCACCCCAAACTGACCAGGCAGAGGAAATTCATTCCACCTATGTGCCACTAATAGCCGGGGAAACCATTCCAGGGGAGTCCTCTCAAAAGGACTTACCCTTAGTTCGTGATCCATCGCCCCTGATCACAACAGAAATCCCTACAGAGGAATTCGTTTCCTCTGACACGCACACACTTATAGGTCCAACAGGCTCTTCAGAGGAGCTTATAGTGCACAAAGACGGAGAGACTCTAGACAAGTCTCCGAGTCAACATAAGGATACTCTTGTACCCACCTCTGCAGTGGATCAAGACAATGTCCTTAACAGAACCTCTATAGAGTCTGAGGCTGATAAAGCCTCTGCTCGAGGATTAGAGGGAAATCCTTCCATCCTCAACGTCAATACAGGGACAAAAGAAGGTGTCCAAGGAACAGGGACTCACTCTGGGGATGAATGTGTTCCCCCAGAGGTTACACCAAGTCCATATGTATCAAGGGATGAGTTCCAAACCCTTGTCACCTCTGTGGACACCACATTGAAAGAGTTGAAAAGCTCTTTTGATTCTTTTACAGATACAACTTCCAGGGCCATTACTGATCTGAACACCAAAATGGACAATCTGACCACAGAGGTGCAAAATGCCTTAGCCCAGATGAAGTCAACTGCTACAACCTCTGCCACCTCTGATGCTGCTAACTTCGAGAAAGCTACTACCTCTGCTTTCCAAAGCTATGTGAAAGCCCTACTTGAACAACTGAAGACAGCTCAAACGCCAACTTCTGCGGGCATTACTCCTGAAGATTTAAAGAATGCCCTTGAGCTTGTTCAAGAACAAACAACTAGACAAACTCTGGCCATGCAGCCATCCGACTACATGACCAGAGCACAGCTCACAGAACTTGGGCAAGGGATACTTGATCAAGTCACCGAGTTCATCAGAGCCTTCATTGCTGCCAACGCTAATTACGTCAAAGACTTTCAGAGAAGCGTCGGCAAAATTCGCTTCAACACAGAGGTAGAGGTCCATACCCTACTTGGCCTCTGTGACGACCTATGCGCAAAGATGATCGCTGCAGGTGCCACACCACCCAAAAAGCCAGAAGCTTCGTGCAGAGCAGAAGGCACTAAAGATGAGGGTCATGATGACTCTGATGATGACTTTGATAGTCCATCAGATCATCCTGAGGGGGAGAAACAAAGGGAGAAAGCTGCAAGCAGAGGTCTCCCAGCTCCACCGGTATCAGCAGAACCGCTAAACCACGTTCCCCCAACTCAAACCCAAGGAGGAAACCAACAACAAACCACAGAGGCAACAACCACCTCTGTGGAAATACCCTCTGAAGAAACCCCAATCATAACCCAGGTACCTGAAACCAAAGAAGATCAACAACAGAAGACCATAGAGGCAACACCCACCTCTGTGGAAACAACCTCTGTATTCGGAGAAGATGTGCCAACCCGTGAACAATTTCAAATCCTGACATCCTCCGAAGAAGATCAACCATCCCAATCACCAAAACCAAAATCACCAGAAGAACCCCCCTCTCCAACACCAAAAGAAACCAAGATACCATCTCCCACACCCAAAACCAGAACCATGTCGATTGCTCACAAAAGAAAATATTTGAGCAAATCCGCAGAAGCCTCACCAACCAAGTCCTCAGAAACACAAGTGACAAAACCATCAGAGGCAACCCCCAAAACTTCAGAAGTACCTCCTTCGAAGCCCTCAGAACCCTAAAAGACAAAACCAACAGAGGCAACCCCATCTCTACAAGAAGATCTACAACCGAAGGCAAAAGACAAAGGCAAGGGGATAATGACAGAGGAACCCAAGAAGAAGAAGCCCAAGCATCAACCAGCAGAGAAATTGATGAAAAGCTCCTTCGACGCCTATGTGACATCAAAGCCAGAAGAAGAAGATTGGGCTTTCGGTGCTACCCCTCTGTCAAAAATACCTGTTCTGGATCCAAAGGCAAAACTCACAGAGGATCGAGTGGCCCAAATTATGAAACAAATGGATGCTTTGCGGCTCTGCGCAGGCCCATGCCTCCACCCGGTGCACCTCCACAACAGATGGAAGAGGTGGTGTACATATATCTGTACAACAGAACTGCCAGAGATCCTCTGCCACCATCCATTCAAGATCCATACTTTCGTGCTGACCTCGAAAATATCTTCACAAGAACAACACCCAAGCCAAAACACCAAGTCTTCCCAACCTCCAAAATCGACAAGGTCATATACTGTAAGTTTTCTCAAACCAAAAACGCACCTAAGGTTTCCTACAACATATATAAGGTCAATAGGGAGGATATAATCGTAAACCAATTCTCAGATGCTGATTTGAGAAATCTAAATCCCTACGACCTACCCGACCTTCTCAACTGGACGAAAGAGAACTACACAACAGATGCACATCGAAGGGCATACAGGGTAATAAGGAAAGCCATGCATGAGAAACTTCTGCTATACAGCCTTGTCGACTTCCAATTAGGACGAGATCTTGGAGTAAGAAACCTAAGTCTAAAACCACCAGAAGATGACTGCCCATCCTCTGCCATACCAAACTCGATCATTACATCTCCAAGAGTTGGGTTAGTCTATCAAGATCCTGCTGGGAAGTCAAGACTGTTCGTAGAGATGGACTGTCAAAAGTATGCAACAAGTACTTTGACAGAGCTTAGAGTTATCCTCATGGAGCACAGAGGAACAGAGCCCATGAATCAAGCTCTTGCAAATAGACTGATAGAGGTCATCGACTCAACAATCAACTTCAGAACCCTCTGCATCAGATTCTATCACGAGCTTAAAGAATTAGGATTCGACAACAGAAGTTTCAACGACTTCAAAGATGCCAACGTCTGATATCCTCTACCAACCTATGCACATCTTTCCTTTCATAATGTAATTAACTGTAAGTGCCTTTGGCATAATTTTGTATGAAAGAAAAGTAAAAACTTTTGAGGTACATTGTTACACCTCTTATCATGTACTTAGCCTAGAAAACCTTGCACTTTTCAATTTTTTATTTTTCAATACTTAGGGGGAGATTGTTAGCTCCAATCTTTCTGTTTATAGAAGTATTGAAAAATAGGCTAAGTATAAAAGTCTTCGACAGAGGATCTGCCGAGTCACCGAGAAGACCGAAGGATGGAAGTTTTCGACAGAGGCTCTAACCGAGTAACCGAGAAGACCAAAGTAAAGAATCACCAGAAGACTCTTCAATGCGGACAAGGCCACAGAGCCTCTGTCATACTTGACAAATCCTCTGTGGTATAAAAGACTAGAGCTCTATACAAGGACAATCGTGCTTCTCACGATTTCTGCTGTACGAAGATCCTGAAGATCATTCGTACAAGGCATGACCTGACAACTCCACGTGTCAAACTCTGATGGGTCTTAGCCTTAGTAGAAGTCGGCGCATTTAATTAACGTTGTACTAACAACAGTACCAGAATAGTGTTTTAGTACCTTCAGTCCTTGTTGTCCAGAACTTGTCCCCTTTAGAAGTAGTATAAATAGAAGACTCATGTTGAGTTCTTCTATTAAGCTTTGCACAACACACACACCATTAGAACAGAATTCTTGTTATATCATCGGTGTTCTTGGTGTTCTTATTTATATCAAATACAGTGAATCATTGAGTTATTTATCTGTGTTATTTACATTTCACGTATTTGATATTGTGTGTTCTTCTACCTTATTATATCTTTTAGTTCGTTAAAAACGCTTCCGCATTATATCTTGTTTGAACTATTAGATAGAATCATCATTGTTAAGCAAAACAGGAACCAACACCAACAATACGGTCAAACAACGTCACCGCCTTGTTGATCAACCCTTGTTTCTCCACATCCATTTCACCATAACGAGAACGGGCCGGCATAGTCTCAACCGGAACTAAACCACGTCTCCAACGACGAAGGATATACTTTTGTGGGATCACTGTCACTTTCCATGAATCATCACACTAAAAATATGCCGGCAAAGGATGCCATTCCTTACGAAGTGATTGCAATTGCAATCAAATGTTTCATCGGCTGGAATACGCACAACCTTACAAAATAAATTTATAAATTAGTCCAACTATATAAACAATTAAACAAATATCAATCAGTGAAACATGATATTTAACAATAAATTCATTTACATACCGTGTACATAGTCTTTAATTCAGATTGCTTGTTATAATGCTTAATATGGTACACCTTCTTTTCATCTCCATCCTCAACACATTTAAGTGTACAATACCAAACTGCTTTGTTCATCTCCTTCTGAATATCTAAAAAAATAGTACGGGTATATGTATCACGCACCTGAGCCTTGAGTTTGGATGGAGATAGCATACGAGGAATGGTTGTTCGAGTTTCAACCTCTAACTCACAATGTTTACGTCGTTGCTTATCGATAGCAAGATCAAACATGCCAAGAAAAAAAAGCAAATCATCCCAAAACTTTGCATAGACTCTGAAAAACGCATTTATACTCTCAGACCTAGAAGTGGTTTTCATAAGTCCAGACCTAGATGAGTTCTTGTAGTATGACAGAATCCAAGATTCTCTTATTTGGTACATCTCTTCCCACCATGCATCACCACGAAGTCCATATGAATCCATCAACTCATTCCATTTCACCTCAAAGTCTTCTGGTTCGATATGCACATTCCAAACAAGCTTGTTTATCTCACTCTTGAACGGAGTAGCATTCGCAATATGTGCGCTCACTCGAAAAATAAATTTTAACGAATATTGATACACATTACTTATCTATAAAATTAGCATAAACTTTTTAACCCTTACCTTGTCATTAAACGTTTTTGTAATATGTCACATACAAAGACGGTGTTTTTCGTCAGGAAAGGCAACCGGTATAGCTTGTTTCATTGACGCACATTGGTCAGTAATAACAAACTTCGGCTGCTTTCTATGGCATTTCATGAATGACATCAATACCCACGTAAAGTTAGGCACAGTCTCGGATGAAATTAAGGAAGCACCAACCACAACCGATTTCTTGTGGTTGTCAACAGCTACAAACGGTACGAATATCATCGCCTGTCTGGAAAACAACAACATGTTAATTAATTAAACAATGTGACAACAAAAGTATGAATGAACAACAACTAAAAAGGTAAGAAGATCCATTACTTGTTTGTTCGATATGTAGCATCAAATGAAATCGTATCACCAAATTCACTATAATTCCGTTGGGCAGTTTCATCAGCCCAAAATAATGCAATCAACTCCTTCCCTTCAACCTTGTACTAAATAAAGTACGCCGGACAATACTCATGCCTATTATTCAACCTGTTGATCAACATTTGTGCGTCTTTGTTTCCGACAAAATGAACAACATCCCTTTTAAAGTTTATGTGATCCCTTGCAGTACCACCCGATGTCTCTATACCATCCCTAATTGACTCATTCATTCTGTGATTTTGGGTGATGCCGACTTTTAAGGCACATGCATGTAAAACATTCCTACGTTCTATGAACCCAAGTTTCCTCTTAGACCGCGAAAACATCCTATCTTCGGAAAGGTACAACATATGGTTGTGCCTTTCAACAAACTTATACACCTCATACTCTCTAATCTCATTAACAAAACGAACCTTTAAACTAACTAAACAGCTGGTCCTCTTATAACTAGATCTCCGTTTCTTCTTTTCACCTGGGGCTACCTCAAATGAATCAAACTCCCTCTTAGTTGGTATCCCTTGTTTACTACAAAAAAAGTAACGGGTAGATATCCTACCTGCTTTGTTATTTTTTTATTTGCTAAACGTACATCAAACCCAGCAACCTCCGCGTATTTCCTATAACTTAATTCGGCACTTTGGACGGAATGAAATCTGTCACCAACCCTTATTGAAACATCTTCGCCTACAATGGGATACCAGAACTTCGTCCCTCCAGGAGACTCATCCATATGTTGATTCAATGTCGCTACCATTAACAACATAATGACGGAAAATTAATTTCGATAAAAAAACAAAAAGCTATAAAATAACAATGAATTGCATCATTTTTTTGTTCACATCAGGCATTGGGATTAAAAAACTATGAATACCATTTGTTTCTTTATTGTTGCCATTATCGACTGGGAAATCATGGGCTGCATCGGATTCATGGACTGTTTCAGCAACGTGAGGTGTAACAAACGACGAAAGAAATGTATCATCGTTGTGAAAACATCTTGAACATTAATCTCGTTGAGAGATAATGGCTCATCGTCTGAGTTCGCCATCGATAACTAACTGAGAATTGTGAATTCTTGATCTTTTTTCTTCACAGATTGTTTACATTGAAAATGCATTGTGATTGGGTATTATTATAAAAACCGTTCTAAATTAGTTAGAGATAACCGTGATCCTAATGAAAACCGTTGTTGATTTCATCGATTCAAAATGAAAAAAATCGAGTTTCCCTAATTAATCGGTATAATATCTATTTAATTAAGGAAATTGAAATTATCAAAAAAATCGTATAATTAAGAACCAGATTACAGAAATGACGAAATTGCCCTCTTAATTATAATTATCAAATAATGTTTAAGAAAAAATCTGATTGGTTGAAGGTGGTTTTCAAAGTTTTCAAACTTAGGGTGGTTTTCATAATATCTCTCCCATATATATATATATATATATATAGGGAGGATATTTTGCAACCCTCAAAAAGGTTGAAACCCTTGCAACCCATATCATAACCATTAAAATAGTAATCAACGGTTAAGATTAATACAAATGTTTCTTTTTGAATTTTAAAATTTTATTATTTTAATAATGAATTAAAATACCCACTAAAGGGTATTTTTGGCAGATTGAAAAATGAGAAAACCGGCTAATTAAGTAAACTGATGTTCATGATTATCAAATCCCATGAAATCCTCCACCATTTTCATATAGTTTCCAAATCGTCTTCGTCAAGAACTTAAATACGATTCTTCAAGAAAATCATTGGAAAACTTCCATGGATCAACCATTGTCTTTGAAGCTGCTTTTGAACAAGATTCTTCATCTACTCCTATTCTGATAGATTATTAGATTTAGATATTCAAGAGGACGTTGCAGCGGAGCCAAACATTGTCATTGAAGCCGCTATTGAACAAGAACATGAACCAAACATGAATGTTGATGTTGCTGATGAAGCAATAGTCGTTAATGAAGTCGACTTTGAACTAGAATCAAACATCTCCGTTGAAGAAGCAGATGAATCAAGAAATTTTAAAGAAGCCGTAGTTGAACCCTATGAAGATTTATGAATACAGCCTGGGTTTTGAAGGAACTGGTTTAATGAAACATCAGATGAAGGTTAGGTGTGTAGTCTGAAGAAACAGTCATGCAGTCTGATTCATGGCATGTAGATTTGTAACACCCGAAATTCTATTAAGATAAATGGATTATTTGAATGTTCTTCGAAACATTTTGATGTGTGTTTGATATCGGGGAAATACCTTGCGCAGGAGACTCACCAGATCGAGAGCAACTCGGAGGAAAAGCAAATTCGGGCCCTGGCATATATGGCGCGACTATGCCCGACGACTGTGACATGGTCACTATCGCTGAGGGCGAGGTCACTGAGAGCCATCCCCTCGCGGTACGTATGCGGCAGTGCCCGCGATTGTGCCATTGGGCACTCTCGCGGGGCACTCTCGTGAGGAGGAGGAAGGTTGCGGTACATATGCGGCGATTGTGACCCGCGACAGTGCCAAGGGCACAATCGCCTTGGCAAGGTCGCGGTCGGGGTGCAGTGGTCTTATAACCCGATTTTTGCTCTCATTCTCTCATTCCCTCTTTACCCACTTCTACCTTTTTTCTCTCAAAAACTCTCCCCAAACCCTAAATTCGTTTTAGAGCCTCTAAAGCCATGAATCTTGTGATTCAAAGCAAATCCCTCACTTTTTAGCAATGATTTAGGGTAAAAGATCAAAGTTCTCTAACTCACTTCCGTTTTGGGAGATTTCTACATTTCTAGAGTTTTACCCAACCCTTTCCTTTCTTTGGATGAAATGAAGATTGAAGCTCACTTTGGTAACACTATAAGTGTTTGGTTGGAGGATTCATATGGTGGTTGAGGTAACCTTCTCTTCTCTTTATTTTTGGAAATTAGGGTTTTGATTTGTTGGTGAGTTTGGATGTAATATGTTGGGGGAAATGATTCTAAGTGTTTGGGGATAAATATTTATGATTGGAAATTTATGGATCTAGGTTCTTGGAAGATTTGGTGCTTGAAGATTCGTGTTTCTTCAAAGGAGCTTACGTTTGGGAAAAATCTAGATTTAGCCTAAATCTAGCAAGGTGAGTTCAAGTTGATTTGTGAAAACGTGGTACATGCCAAAAATGTTATTTTCCAAGTATTTGTGTGTCTTACTTAAAATTATCAATTATTGAGTTATTTGGTGAGTTTAACCTTTTGAAGTGTTTAACTTTATGGTAAAACACCCATATTTTGGATTTTTGGGATATTTTGATGTGTAGAAATCATAGATATGTCCTTAAATGATATATTGCTCAAATTGATCTTATTCAATGGTTTAATCATGTTGGTGTAATTGCTTTTATAAATCATTTGGGAAAATGCACGTTTTCGTGTCATGAGTCGTTTTGAGAATTTTGAAGTATGAGTCCCTTTGGGGAAATCATTTGTTCTAACATGTGTCGAGTTTTGGGTTAATGATGATTTTACGGTGTATGTTTACCTAAGCGATGCTTGAATGTATTTTATATTTTGTGGACCGTTAATTATTGGTCTAATGGGTTTTGAGCATTTTGCTCGGTTTAACTTTAAGGGAGTCTTTGGGGACATCTTGTCCGATTTTGATGGCTCAATATGGAGTCCGATTTATAGTTTGCATGTAACAACCGGGTTTTCTATTAAGAATCGGAAGTTTAGTGGCCAAAGTCTAAATAAGGAAGAGTTGGGAAGAGGGGCCTTTTTGCAATAAATGAAAGGTACTCAAGGGAGCAGATCCCTAGGTTTCCTCATTTTAATACCATTTGTCTGGTGTTGGCGGCTGAGAGGAGATACGAGAAAAGGAGAGGAAGAAAGGCTGCTAGCATCGATTTCAAGAAGAAAAGCTCCCATTTGGTAAGAAATTGAGCCCTTCTCCTTATTGTAAATCCCGTATCCCGGTATGTAATTTCTTTTTATTAATTCTCTTCTTTTAAGTTTTATTTAACGTGGTTTCCGTTAGCGGGGTTAGACGAATTGGACCTAATCGTTAAATATGTCAAAACATTAGTTAGATTGCGAGAAGGAATTATTGAGGGACCAAAATTGTTAAAGGGCCAAAGTAGTGTATTTCGGCCCATGCAAGTCCAAAACCGAATCCATGTGGGTTGTGTGTGTTTGGGTCGTGTTTAGCAAACGAGAAAGAGGAGAGAAACCCTAAGTCATCCCCTCCCTTCCCCTTTGTGGTGTTCGGTCGAAAGAGAAAGAGGAAGAGAACCGAGAGTGAGAGAGTGCGAAGGGAGAGAGAGTTCGCCGGAGAGAGAGAGACGCCGGAAAGAGGAGAGAGACGCCGTCGTTTGCTGCCGGAAACGGGGAGAAGGAAGAGTCGCATCGAGGTAGGTTCGTTTTTCTTCTCGTTTTGCCAAAATTCTACCGTGAACCGCCACCACCACCGCCGCAGCCACGGCTGCCGGCGGTGGGGCCGCCGCTGCACGCCGCCATGGTGGCGGCAGAGGGGTGGGTGCAGGTGTGTGCAGGGTGCGGGTGTGTGCGGGGGTGTGGTTGCGGGTGAGTCGGGATGGGCGATGTTGGGAGGTTCCGCCGGAAGGTGTTACCGTAACCACCGTCGCCGCCGCCAACCACCACCACCGCCGGAGGCGGCAGTGGGTAGTGCACGGCTGTCGACCAGCCTAGTATGACCTTTTCCAGTAAGCTTTTAGGCTTTCCGGGCCTGTTTGGATTAAGTTAGGACTTAATGGATTAATAAGCTATAGTTGTCATTTCATGTGAAATATATAGTTTCTGCCACTGTTTTGTAAAAGCCATAACTTATTCTACGAAAATCGTATTGGGGTGAAATCAGTGCCAAAATCTCCCATTCTGAGTCTAGAAAGTTTCATATGTTTTACGGAAAAATCAGTTCGGACCATAGCTAGTGTAAATTTGGCGTTTTGTACTCAAAGGTCCTGTTTTTCGCTGTTCTGCAAGTCGATTATGTAAAATCCATATTAAATTGTAGAAAAATCGTTCGAGCGCGTGCGATATGTCCCTGGAACCCTAAGACATAGAACTAACTGATTTTGGAGTAATAATTATGGGTTGATGAGTTTAAGAGGGGCTAAACAGGTCCCGAACAGACCTGTAAATCTTAGAGTAAAAGCTGGAAAATTGCATTTATGGGCTCATAGTTGTGACTTTGGGTTAGGACTTCGCTTTGACGTTTGATATCACTTATTTAGGTGGAAAGAGGTGAGTTGGAGTTGGCCGGCTCGTCTTGCTGTTGAGGACATCTACTTTGCTTTTGAGGTGAGTTCACTCACTGTGTAGATAGGGGTTGTATGCATGTCATAGTAATTTGTATGTGCTACTGTCTTTGTGGTGTGAACTAGTTGTTTGTGGTGCGTAATATTTGCTTGGGTTAAATGCTTAGTATAAATGTGTGTTACATTACAACTCGGTGGGACCGAGGAAGTGGATAGAAACGTCGTGGGAACTCGGTGGGACGAGTGTGTTACATTACAACTCGGTGGGACTGAGGGCTCGGTGGGACCGAGGAAGTGGATAGAAAAGTTGTGTGAACTCGGTGGGACCGAGGGCTCGGTGGGACCGAGGAGGTGGATAGAAATGTTGTGCAAACTCGGTGGGACCGAGGGCTCGGTGGGACCGAGGTTTTGGATACATAATTACTTGTAGATGTTTACTTGTATTATGTGACGGTGGTGTTGTTGCTTATGTGCGGATAGGGGTGATGTGTATATAATTCCTATCTGCGCATGTGATGGAATTCACTAAGCCTTGTGCTTACCCTTTCCTATTTACTGTGGTTTCAAGTACTAGTGGCTCCAAGGCGTGACGGGTACACACTGGCGCGCGTGAAGAGTTTTTTTATGATCATGAGTTTAAAGTTATTATTAAACGATTTAATTTCCGTTGCTTATTATTACTGAGAATATTTATTATTGAATTTGCAAACGAAACGGTGTTGGATATTTAATAAGGTTTTATTTATTAAAATGCCTATTTTTAAAAGTTAAAATTTATTGTAATTTTTGGGACGTTACAACTTGGTATCAGAGCACAGCTTGAGTGAATCAAACACATCTCGGTGTGTTTGATCTCAAGTTGCGGCTATGAAATTCTTCTCTTGAAATTTTTGGAAAATAAAAGAAAGGAAAACCCGTTTGGGAAACGGTGATCGAGGGCGCAGTGTGTACAGTCAGCCGGAGCCAAAGGGAAAGGTACAGTACTTAGTGTATTTATCGCTTTCTAGATCATAGGGTATGCATGCTAGATTGCCTATGTGGTTTACACTGTACTGTATGATGATTGCTTGCTAGTGGGAATTAATGCTAGTTATAATAGGTTGTTAAGCGAAGGCCCTATAGGTTGTATGCAGTAAGAATCACATAGCCTTAGAACAGTTGATTTAGTTCTATTGCGCAGCTCTTGTTTGAGTCCAACCGTTCTAGGATAGAATCTTGTATTCGAATGTCTATTTGATTCACGCTGCATGCGACTGGTATTCGCGAGGCAACTCGTTATGGCTAATAGGGATTCCGTTGTAGCAAGGGTAGTGGGATGAGATGAAATTCCTAGTGAGCTGGGAAGAGTGTTTACATATGAGTATGTATGCGAGGTTGCTTTCTAGAACATATGAGTATGTATGCTAGATTGCTTGGTGCTTATTACACTGTACTGCATGTTTGTTGCTTGCTAATAGGAGTTTATGCTAGCCTTGATAGGTTGTTAAGTGAATGCACTATAGGTTGTATGCGGTAGGAACCGAATAGCCTTAGAATGTCGGATTTAGTTCTATTGCGCAGCTCTTGTTTGAGTCCAACTGTTGTAGGATAGAATCTTATATTCGAATGTCTATCTGGTTTTACACTGTGTGAGACTGTGCATTCGCGAGGCGACTCGTCATGACTAGTGGGGATTTCGTCATAGCAAGGGTAGTGGAGTTGGGTGGAATTCCTAGGGAGCTAGGAAGAGTGTGTACATATGCTGGTGCGGGCATATGTGTATAGTTTTCGGCAAGGAACTACTTGGGCACTTCGGGACGGGACTCGAAACGAGTGAGGATAGGTGTGGAAGGTAGTAGTAGAGCTCCTACTATCTGAAGCACAGGATCCGTGCTCGAGTCGGGGAAGGTCACGAGGAATCCAAGGAGTTGAGCGTGAGCGTTGTTAGTGTGAGTTATTATGTGCTAATAATTCGTTGTAATATCTACCCAGAATAGCCATCACAAGGAGGAACAACAATAGCGAACCTACTAGTACAGGTGTGTACTTGATTTGCTTGAGTAGATGATCGTTGGGGTAGTGATGAAGGTTCTAAACTAGTAGTCGTTGGAATAGAAGGACGATTCTAGTATTAATCCCTTGGAGTGACGATAAGGATGAGGTTTGTTTTAAGTAGGCCATTTCGGGTCAAGATTGATGATTGTGCTAGAATCATGGGCTTATGGAGCCGACTTTGAATTGAGGAAAAACCGTAAGGATTATTGGACGTAATTTCCCAACTTGCCTAAGAGGTGTAAATGTCCGGATGACGATAGTGGACCGGAGAGATTTGGAGGGGTACGAGTCGAGACGTCGAATGCCGACTGAGTCATGCACAAAGTTTGTTTTGAAAATAAATTGCTTTAACTAATTCTTGTGTATCCAATCCTTTTATGGATTGTGTTTTACACACGAAATCTCGAATTACGGTTTTGAATGTAGATGAAATCGTTTTATCATGGGAGTTGCAAACTTTGTTAGAATTTGTTTCATTTCGTAATTTTCCAACGGTTCTTTCGGGTAAGATGATATCCGTGTTTTGTGGTGTTTAAAATGTTGGGCAAGTGACTACGGCTTGTGACTTTAACATTGGAACTCCTCCACATATGTTAGAGTCGAGACGGAAAGTTACATTCCACGTTGTC
Organism: Saussurea involucrata; assembly: GCA_033807775.1. NCBI lineage: Eukaryota > Viridiplantae > Streptophyta > Magnoliopsida > Asterales > Asteraceae > Saussurea > Saussurea involucrata. Next base: position 37,907,850 of record CM066314.1, on the reverse strand, counting down.
TGTATAAAACTATTTGAGTGATTTGGGTAAAATGAGTTTTGTTTTACGGCATGTTGAGTCGTGTGGGTTTAATTTCACGAGGTGCATATTTTATTTGTTTATGTGACCATTTGGGGAAATTTTGGAAATCAATTTAAAGAACCCCACCTTTTGAGATTTGGTGTGAGTTAATTGGAGCATGTGTGTCATTGCAAGAAAATTTTGAGAAAGTGTTACAAGCTTGCATGCCTACCCCCAGTTAGAGATTTTATGAGGTTTTAGTCGATATTAATAAATGATAGAAGCGGATTGGTTTCTATCTTTAAGTTTGAAACTTACACGAGACAGTTGTGTTTTAACAAAAACATATTTGTAAACCGTTTCATCGTTTGTATGACTAGCTGACGCGCGTAAAAATTTGTTGGTGAACCCTGTGCCACGACATTTTATGATTTAAAAAGAGAAATTTTGGGGTCAAACGTCGTGGAACTGATTTTGAAATTATGTGCACACTTTTGTCGCACCCTGTGTAAGGTCGGGTGGTTATTTTAAGTACAGGTCATGAGCCAATCCATACTAGAACCGTGACGGTTCATTTTTAAAGAAATTATTTATTTCGCTTTGCGTTTTGTGAGTAAACTGAGCTGCAATGGGATGATTTTCAACATGATTTTCATATGTGGGACGAGCGTGTCCATTTTTGCGTAAGTACCGACCTGGTAATAGTATTTTTATTGCATATGATCTTTTTGAGATGAAAAATCTTGACGTTGAAAATATTTTGTAAATGATTTTGTAAACCATTTGGGAAATGCGCTTTTAAGTGTTATGTGTCATTTTGAGAATTTTAAGGATGTGAGTCCTTTTGGAAAACTCTTTTGTTTAACCCGTGTTGAGTTGGGACTAATGTTGATTTTAGAGTATTGCTTGCTTAAACTTTATTTAAACGCGTTTTTGACCGACTTATGGGTCTAGCAAGCGTGGAGCATTTTGCTCGGTTTTGACTTTGAGATAGTCATGAGTCAATTGCACGGTTTTAATGGCTGGATGTGGAGTCTTGTTGATGGGTTGTTTTTGTTGCACAGTTTTGCATTTATTGCACGTTGAGTATTTACATGTTTGGGTGAGTAAGTCATTCCGGGATAGGCATGTTGTTAGTAGACTGTTTTGCATTGGATCCTTGGTCACGTTAGTCAGTCATTGGTAATGGTCGGTTGGGTATCTCGGGGTGGGACCCCGGTATGCATGTGTTATGACCTTGACTTTCCAGTAGGCACTAGGAGGATATAGTCTTGATCACTTACCTGGGAGGTAGTACCGATGTGCCGGGCCGTGGGACGTACCTGAGAGGTAGACGTCAAGGTGTATCTTGATACGGTGTAACTAGGCTTCGTAGAGCGAGTGTGGAGGATAAGTAGACGATGAAAGGTTGGGTATTCCACGCGTGTGGGTACTGTAGGCCGAATAGTAGCGGTTAAGGGAATGATGCCCTTTGTAATGAAGAGGATAAATGCGTAGAACCTTTTGAGGTAAGTGGTAGATTTAGGTGTCGACTTTTGGGCTTGAGGCCAAACACCTTTAGGGTAATCGGAGAATTGTATCCGATTTTAAAATAATTATGGTGATGGTAGTAGTAACCCTGGGATGCTTAATTGTGATGAATGGTGATGGTGGAATGACCTTCGTGGGTGATTATAAATTTACTGGTTTGATGATTCGTGTAAAATAAATTTTGGGAGTCTATTAGAACTCGTGGAAGTTAATCGACGGTAATGGTAGGAATGATCGGATTCGAGTATCCTGTAGGGTACATTGGTGAGCACCTTTAGAATGGCTAGAGCTTGAAAGTTGAAGCGAGATGTATGGAACATCTAAGGTTGGGAGACAACCGAAATCGTTTAACTAGGAATGATTCCAATTGTTGGAGTGTTCTTCCGATTATATATACGGTGTACTTGAAGGAGTTTTGTGGTAAGAAAAGTATTCGAGAATTTTTAGGCGGTGCGAGAAATTTTAGATTCCAGTTAGTGAAGGTCCAGTGGAAACACCGAAAGGGTTCCGAGTGAACTTGGGAACCTGAGGTTGAGATGAGGGAGAACCATCTATAGCTATTCACGGGCATAGACTTCGAGGACGAAGTCTAATCCAAGTGGGGGAGAGTTGTAAAGCCCGTATCCCGGTATGTAATTTCTTTTTATTAATTCTCTTCTTTTAAGTTTTATTTAACGTGGTTTCCGTTAGCGGGGTTAGACGAATTGGACCTAATCGTTAAATATGTCAAAACATTAGTTAGATTGCGAGAAGGAATTATTGAGGGACCAATATTGTTAAAGGGCCAAAGTAGTGTATTTCGGCCCATGCAAGTCCAAAACCGAATCCATGTGGGTTGTGTGTGTTTGGGTCGTGTTTAGCAAACGAGAAAGAGGAGAGAAACCCTAAGTCATCCCCTCCCCTCCCCTTTGTGGTGTTCGGCCGAAAGAGAAAGAGGAAGAGAACCGAGAGTGAGAGAGGTGCGAAGGGAGAGAGAGTTCGCCGGAGAGAGAGAGACGCCGGAAAGAGGAGAGAGACGTCGTCGTTTGCTGCCGGAAGCGGGGAGAAGGAAGAGTCGCATCGAGGTAGGTTCGTTTTTCTTCTTGTTTTGCCAAAATTCTGCCGTGAACCGCCACCACCACCGCCGCAGCCACGGCTACCGGCGGTGGGGCCGCCACTGCACGCCGCCGTGGTGGCGGCAGAGGGGTGGGTGCAGGTGTGTGCAGGGTGCGGGTGTGTGCAGGGGTGTGGTTGCGGGTGAGTCGGGATGGGCGATGTTGGGAGGTTCCGCCGGAAGGTGTTACCGTAACCACCGTCGCCGCCGCCAACCACCACCACCGCCGGAGGCGGCAGTGGGTAGTGCACGGCTGTCGACCAGCCTAGTATGACCTTTTCCAGTAAGCTTTTAGGCTTTCCGGGTCTATTTGGATTAAATTAGGACTTAATGGATTAATAAGCTATAGTTGTCATTTCATGTGAAATATATAGTTTCTGCCACTGTTTTGTAAAAGCCATAACTTATTCTAGGAACATCGTATTGGGGTGAAATCAGTTCCAAAATCTCCCATTCTGAGTCTAGTAAGTTTCATATGTTTTACGGAAAAATCAGTTCGGACCATAGCTAGTGTCAATTTGGCGTTTTGTACTCAAAGGTCCTGTTTTTCGCTGTTCTGCAAGTCGATTTTGTAAAATCCATATTAAATTAAAATCGTTAGAGCGCGTGCGATATGTCCCTGGAACCCTAAGACATAGAACTAACTGATTTTGGAATAATAATTCTGGGTTGATGGGTTTAAGAGGGGCTAAACAGGTCCCGAACAGACCTGTAAATCTTAGAGTAAAAGCTGGAAAATTGCATTTATGGGCTCATAGTTGTGACTTTGGGTTAGGACTTCGCTTTGACGTTTGATATCACTTATTTAGGTGGAAAGAGGTGAGTTGGAGTTGGCCGGCTCGTCTTGCTGTTGAGGACATCTACTTTGCTTTTGAGGTGAGTTCACTCACTGTGTAGATAGGGGTTGTATGCATGTCATAGAAATTTGTATGTGCTATTGTCTTTGTGGTGTGAACTAGTTGTTTGTGGTGCGTAATATTTTCTTGGGTTAAATGCTTAGTATAAATGTGTGTTACATTACAACTCGGTGGGACCGAGGACTCGGTGGGACCGAGGAAGTGGATAGAAACGTCGTGGGAACTCGGTAGGACGAGTGTGTTACATTACAACTCGGTGGGACCGAGGGCTCGGTGGGACCGAGGAAGTGGATAGAAAAGTTGTGTGAACTCGGTGGGACCGAGGAGGTGGATAGAAATGTTGTGCAAACTCGGTGGGACCGAGGGCTCGTTGGGACCAAGGGCTCGGTGGGACCGAGGTTTTGGATACATAATTACTTGTAGATGTTTACTTGTATTATGTGACTGTGGTGTTGTTGCTTATGTGCGGATAGGGGTGATGTGTATATAATTCCTATCTGCGCATGTGATGGAATTCACTAAGCCTTGTGCTTACCCTTTCCTATTTACTGTGGTTTCAGGTACTAGTGGCTCCAAGGCGTGACGGGTACACACTGGCGCGCGTGAAGAGTTTTTTTATGATCATGAGTTTAAAGTTATTATTAAACGATTTAATTTCCGCTGCTTATTATTACTGAGAATATTTATTATTGAATTTGCAAACGAAACGGTGTTGGATATTTAATAAGGTTTTATTTATTAAAATGCCTATTTTTAAGAGTTAAAATTTATTGTAATTTTTGGGACGTTACACTTATGTTCTACATAGTAGTTGTCATAGCAATCAAAGGTTTTGATTTGTCATAATGGTTGGACTGCATTTTCCTTCTGGAAAAGCTTTAGCGGGTTTGTGGTGAAAATTGATCTATAAGAGGGATTAAGGAGTGTCTGATTACTGTTTTAAGTCGAAAATGTTACTCATAATCGATACCCACAAAAGGGGCAAGACTAACTCACACCCTCGTTTTGGTTCTAAAGCTTGGGGAAATCTAGTTGTGCAATTTCTTGATAATCGCCGATTTCCGGAATTGGAATACCAGATCCCATTAGGGGATTTCCAGAAGTGAGTTACCGGATCCCATTTGGGGATTTTCGGGAGTGGGTTACCGGATCCCATTTGGGGATTCCAGAGTGGAGATACCGGATCCGTGAAGGATTCCAGAAGTGGGGGATACCGGATCCGTGAAGGATTTCGGAAGTGGGGGATACCGGATCCGTAAGAGGATTCCGGAAGCAGGAATACCGGACCCCGTGCGGGATTCTGGAAGTGAGAATTCCGGATCGTGGGTTCTGGATTTGAAGTAAGATCTAGGGTCAGCAGTCGGGTTTGCCACTAACTGAGATGTATGGTATGCTTTAGGTGTAAGGTCAGTTCGGGTTGAGACGCGTGGTTAAGAAGGTCACTACAACCAGGTGAGTTCCCTAAACTCTTTTACGTGAAACAAGAGGTTAAATGTTTTACTTATTATGGTGTGTTTACAAGCTTTATGAATTATTCCATGAAAAGCATGTTTTTGAAAGATTATTAGCATGACAGAAATGATTTATAAAGATTTCACGTTTCGTGATTTATTGATAAGTTATGTGTATGCTATGTGAGGTCGGGCTGCATAGTGGGATCAGAGTACCTCGGGATTCGATGATTCCCTTGGGAGTTTGTTATGAGCTGGTAGGATGGAATTCGTTTCCTTCCTACTCGGAGAATGGGGAGTCTGCTTGGGCCCCGATCGCGGTTGGTTTGTACGATCCTTGAACACTGTGCAGTTACCATGTTTGATGCTTTATGTGGAGACGTATAATGTATTTAAGAAATGCTTTTACACTGTGATTAAAGATCATTTTTTCGGAGGGAATTCACTAGAACGTTTGGTCTAACCCTCGCTTTTCAAAACTAAACCATTTTCCGGTAAGCGTAGTAGTGGTGCGGCAAGTAAGAGTAAAGAAATAGCTTGAGCATCAAGATGGAGCTTAGCGTGACTCCATAGTTTTGTCGGTAGATTCTTAGATAGAAGTTCTCGGCTGTGGACATGATGTTTCCGTCGTCCAGTTTTTGATTAGTTCAAACTTATGTTTAGCCTATGACAAGTTTTATTATGTAATTGGGACCCGTTTTGGGATGTTTTATCTATTGTTATGCTTGTCAATGTTTTGGGATGTTACAAATGGTATCAAAGCCTTAGTTTAAGGGATTTAGGTGACCGGTCGGGCCTAAACTTAAACTATAGGATGAGGAACACAGCCGAGACATAGGATTGCCTCTAGGAATGATCACTCTAAACGCGCTTAGGAATAAGGTACCAAGGACAGGCATGTAAGGTAAATTTGGGATTACACCTGGCCAGTGTAATTGTGAATTTACAGGTACATGTACGTGCTTAAATTGCCTTATATAGAAAATCTTGTTGCGTCATGTCTAGTAGAAATTAATCGTTGGTTTCTTTCAGTTCACGATATGGCTGGAAGAACGTTAAGGATCAGGTCCGTACCTGCTAATCAAAGTGTTCCAAAAGAAGAAGTCCTAGCTAATGGGCCGCTGGAGCCCACAAGGCCAACTACTACTCGAGGAAGAGGTAGGGGTCGCGGTAGGGGTCGGGGAAGAGCGCCCCACCGAGCCGCCACTCAAGTGGCAGGGGAGGGGGAAACCCAATCCGGAGAACGACGCGAGTAAGCCAAAGGACGAGAAGTATGGAGATCCCAGTTCATCAAGAAGAATCTCAGCAAGAAAGTTCGGCTACTGTAAGAAGGGGTAATCAGCCGAGGGGACGCGGTCAGGGCTGCGGATCGGCGTTTGTGACTCGAGGAGAACTTGGCTGCTGAACTGGGTAAGATTCAGGAGACTCTGCAAGCTCTTCTTACCAAGCAAGATCAGTCAGCGTCGGGAAGCAAAGAGGCGAGTGAGAACAAAGAAAGTGTAGAATTGTCAAGCCCGTTGGTGACAGGTACTGGGAGTCACTCGCAATCGACTCCTCTAGTGGTGAATGACTACAGCTAAAGGATGCAACTACAAGGCGTTTGCCTCATGTAAGCCTTCTACGTTCAAGGGAGAGTGTGACCCTGTGTTGGCAATGAAATGGGTTAGAGAAATGGAACTGGTATTTGATACTTGCAAGTGTGCTGATATGGATAGGGTGATGTTTGCACTATCCATGTTGAAGTCCGACGCGATGTACTGGTGGGATGCTGAGACCGGAGGGAAGGGGTCGGCAGCGGCTAAAGAAATGAAGTGGGGAACCTTTGTGGAGAAGTTTAGGGCGTAGTTCTGCCCGCTTGCGGTGGTAACGAAATTAGAGGAAGAGTTTCTGGGTTTAGAGCAGGGAGAGTTGTCAGTGTGGGAGTACATCTCAAAGTTTATCGAGAAATCTCGTTTCGCTGATCTGTATGTGCTGACAGAGGAACGACGAGTGGAACGCTACATCTACGGATTGAAGAGCAGCATCAGAGACTGGTCTTGACAAGAAATCCCACTACCTTTCAGGCGGCCATCAATGCGGCCGAGTTAACCGAGAAGGATAAGAACCGTCAGATTTCTGAGAAAAGCGGTGACATACGCAAGTGGGATGGGCAAGGGAACGATGTGAGAAAAGGGAAGGTGTTTCGACCAGAAAACCATGGGAACCGAGAAACGGTCAACAAACCGTGTAGGAAGTGTAACCGGGTGCATCGGGGAGAGTGTATGGCGGGTTCTAACTCGTGTTACCGGAGTGGGTTGCCCGGTCACATGTCAAAGGATTGTCCCAGTGGGAAGTCATGCTTTCAATGTGGGGCTACTGGTCACATGCGGTATGACTGTCCGCAGTTGAAAAGGGGAGGACCAGCTCAGTATGGTGAACATCATGGAGGGAAGGGCAATGACAAGGGAGCGGAGCCGGCGCGTCCGAAGGGACGTGCGTTCCATATGACAGCAAAGGAGGCGGAGGAAGTTCCAGATGATGTGGCATATACGTTTCTGGTGAACTCTTTGTGTGCCAAGGTGTTGTTTGACTCGGGAGCGAATCGCTCTTTTGTATCACATGCTTTTATGAAATGTTTGGGGGTAAGGCCTAGACGTTTGGAGAGAGCATTAGAGGTAGAAACTGTTGATGATAATCGTGTGTACATTAGGGATGTAGTAGAGGATTGTGTCATAGACATAGAAGGGATTCCGGTGTCTATGCAATTATATCCCATGGCAATGGGAGAGTTTGATGTGGTGTTGGGTATGGATTGGTTAGCTAAGAATGATGCTAACATTGTTTGCAACAAAAATCTAGTTCGAATTCAGTTACCTGATAGGGGTTCTGTAGTGATCTATGGAAATCGTCGAGATAGGAAGACTAGTCTTATCTAAATGATTAAGGCTACTAAGTGCTTGAGGAAGGGTTGTCAGGGATTCTTGGCGTACGTGGTGGACGCCAAGAAAGAGAGGAGTGGGGTGGATGACGTGCGAGTAGTAAATGAATACCCTGAGGTATTTCCAGATGACTTGACAAGTCTACCTCCGGATCGCCAGATCGAGTTCAGAATTGACTTGGTGCCTGGAGCTGCACCAATCGCCCGCACACCTTATAGGTTAGCGCCGTCCGAAATGAAAGAAATGATGACTCAATTACAGGAGTTTCTAGATAAGGGATTTGTTAGACCGAGTACATCCCCGTGGGGAGCGCTAGTACTATTCGTGAAGAAAAAGGACGGTACCATGCGAATGTGCATAGACTACCGTGAACTCAACAAGGTTACGATCAAGAACAAGTATCCTATATCGAGAATCGACTACCTGTTCGATCAGTTGCAAGGAGCCAGTTACTTCTCTAAGATAGACTTGAGGTCGGGTTATCACCAACTCAAGGTAAGGGAGGAGGACGTACCGAATACCGCTTTTAGGACCAGATATGGGCACTATGAGTTCTTGGTGATGCCATTCAGGCTGACCAATGCCCCGACGGCTTTCATGGATCTGATGAATAGGGTGTGCCAACCTTATTTGGACAAGTTCGTAATCGTGTTTATAGACGACATTCTAGTGTTTTCGAGGTCGGGGGAGGAGCACGAAGGCCACCTTCGGACGATCCTAGAGTTATTGAAGCAAGAGAAACTGTATGCGAAGTTCTCTAAGTGCGAATTTTGGTTGAGGGAAGTGCAGTTCATCGGGAACGTGGTGTCTAGGAAGGGAATAATGGTAGACCCGTCTAAGATTGAGGCCATCCGGGATTGGGAGCAGCCTAAGAATCCATCGGAGGTTCGAAGTTTCCTCGGATTGGCGGGATACTATCGAAAGTTCATAAAAGACTTTTCGCGTATCGCCACACCATTAAACTCCTTAACCAAGAAGAGTGTTAAGTTCGCCTGGTCAGAGGCTCAAGAAGAAGCCTTTCAGAAGCTGAAGGATTTGTTGAGTAGTGCGCTAGTGTTGTCCTTACCAGACGGTTCTGACGACTTTGTGGTATTTAGTGATGCGTCGAAGCTGGGATTGGGATGTGTACTAATGCAACGTGGAAAGGTGATCGCTTATGCCTATTGGCAGTTGAAGGATCACAAGATTCGGTACCCCACTCATGATTTGGAATTGGCGGCCGTGGTTTTCGCTCTGAAGATTTGGCGGCATTACCTCTATGGGACAAAGTGTCAGATCTTCACGGATCATAAAAGTTTGTGTCACCTCTTTGATCAAAAAGAGTTGAATATGCGCCAAAGAAGGTGGATCGAACTACTGACAGATTGCGATTGCAAGATTGAGTATCACCCAGGAAAGTCAAACGTGGTGGCTGACGCTTTGAGTCGAAAGGAAAGGAATGAGACCCCCGGCATCGTGGCCATGAGAGCCGAAGTGACATTTAACTTGTTGACCGAGATAAAGAAGTGTCAAACCGAAGCCCTCGCAACTGAAAATCTCAAGAAAGAAAGAATGGTAGGGCAAACGACCTTGCTAGTGGAAGATAGTCGAGGGATGAAATGTCTTAGCGGGAGGATCTAGGTCCCGAAACTTGGGGATCTCAGGAAAATGATTTTGGAAGAAGCCCACAAATCAAAGTATTCGATTCATCCAGGAACTAACAAAATGTACGGAGATCTACGTCAGGATTACTGGTGGCCTGGAATGAAGAAGGACATAGCTCATTTTGTAGAAACCTGTATGACGTGTTCGCGGGTAAAGATCGAGCATCAATGACCGTACGGGAAGCTTCAGTCTAGAGATACCTATATGGAAGTGGGACCAGATTACGATGGACTTTGTAACCCATTCGCCTAGAACCCCAAAGGGTTATGACGCCATATGGGTGATCGTGGATCGACTCACGAAATCAGCGCATTTCTTGCCTATAAAGGAGTCCTACTCGTTGGAACGTTTGGCAAAGTTGTACATCGACGAGGTTGTAACCCGTCATGGTGTGCCGTCATCAATAGTGTCAGACCGGGATAGTAGGTTTACCTCCGCTTTTTGGAGGAGCTTCCAGAGAGAAATGGGGTCGCGAATCAAGATGAGTACCGCTTATCATCCTCAGACTGATGGTCAGAGCGAGCGGACGATCCAAACGTTGGAAGATATGCTAAGGGCTTGCGCCCTAGAGTTTCAAGGCTCATGGGAGAAGCACTTACCTTTGATCGAGTTCGCCTATAATAACAGTTATCACTCGAGCATCAAGGCAGCGCCGTATGAAGCACTCTACGGTAGGAAATGTTGAACACCCTTGTGTTGGAATGAGGTTGGGGAAAGACAATTAGCCGGGCCAGAGATTGTGCAACTGACCTCGGACAAGATAGTCCAAGTACCGTAAAGGCTAAAAATCGCTCGCGACCGACAGAAGAGTTACGCAGATAAGAGACGAAAAGACATAGAATTCCAAGTCGGGGATAATGTGTTGTTAAAGGTATCCCCTTGGAAGGGAGTTATACGTTTTGGAAAGCGTGGGAAGCTAAGCCCACGCTACATCGGACCGTTTGAGACCACGGAGCAAATTGGGGAAGTAGCGTACAGGTTGGATCTACCCGAAGAATTGCAAGGCATTCATAATGCATTTCATGTGTCTAATCTGAGGAAGTGTCTAGCATACGTGAATAAAGTTGTACCACCAAAAGACGTAAGGGTAAATGAGAAATTGAGTTTCATAGAAGAACCCGAAGCCATTTCGGATTGGAAAGTGAAGAAGCTAAGGAACAAGGAGATCAACCTGGTAAAAGTTCAGTGGCGTTTCCACAAGGGTCAGGAAGCTACTTGGGAGTTGGAATCGGAGATGAGGACAAAGTACCCGCATCTTTTCCATTAAGGAATTCTGGGGACGGAATTCTTTTAAGGGGGGAGTGTTGTAACAACCGGGTTTTCTATTAAGAATCGAAAGTTTAGTGGCTAGAGTCTAAATAAGGAAGAGTTGGGAAGAGGGGCCTTTTTGCAATAAATGAAAGGTACTTAAGGGAGCAGATCCCTAGGTTTCCTCATTTTAATACCATTTGTCTGGTGTTGGCGGCTGAGAGGAGATACGAAAGGGAGAGGAAGAAAGGCTGCTAGCAACGATTTCAAGAAGAAAAGCTCCAATTTGGTAAGAAATTTATCCCTTCTCCTTAGCAATCAAAGGTTTTGATTTGTCATAATGGTTGGAATGCATTTTCCTTCTAGAAAAGCTTTAGTGGGTTTGTGGTGAAAATTGATCTACAAGAGGGATTAAGAAGTGTCTGATTAATGTTTTAAGTCGAAAAGTTACTCATAATCGATACCCACAAAAGGGGCAAGACTAACTCACACCCTCGTTTTGGCTCTAAAGCTTGGGGAAATCTAGCTGTGCGATTTCTTGATAATCGCCGATTTCCGGAATTGGAATACCGGATCCCATTAGGGGATTTCCGGAAGTGAGTGACCGGATCCCATTTGGGGATTTCCGGAAGTGGGTTACCGGATCCCATTTGGGGATTCCGGAGTGGAGATACCGGATCCATGAAGGATTCCAGAAGTGGGGGATACCAGATCCGTGAAGGATTTCGGAAGTGGGGGATACCGGATCCGTAAGAGGATTCCGGAAGCAGGAATACCGGATCCCGTGCGGGATTCCGGAAGTGAGAATTCCGGATCGTGGGTTCTGGATTTGAAGTAAGATCTAGGGTCAGCAGTCGGGTTTGCCACTAACTGAGATGTATGGTATGCTTTAGGTGTAAGGTCAGTTCGGGTTGACACGCGTGGTTAAGAAGGTCACTACAACCAGGTGAGTTCCCTAAACTCTTTTTACGTGAAACAAGAGGTTAAATGTTTTACTGATTATGGTGTGTTTACAAGTATGATTTGTTTACAAGCTTTATGAATTATTCCATGAAAAGCATGTTTTTGAAAGATTATTTAGCATGACAGAAATGATTTATAAAGATTTCACGTTTCGTGATTTATTGTTAAGTTATGTGTATGATGTGTGAGGTCGGGCTGCACAGTGGGGTCAGAGTACCTCGGGATTCGATGATTCCCTTGGGAGTTTGTTATGAGACGGTAGGATGGAATTCGTTTCCTTCCTACTCCGAGAATGGGGAGTCTGTTTGGGCCCCGATATGAGGCAAGAGGGGAGTCTGCTTGGGCCCCGATCGCGGTTGGTTTGTACGATCCTTGAACACTGTGCAGTTACCATGTTTGATGCTTTATGTGGAGACGTATAATGTATTTAAGAAATGCTTTTACACTGTGATTAAAGATCGTTTTTGGAGGGAATTCACTAGACCGTTTGGTCTAACCCTCGCTTTTCAAAACTAAACCATTTCCAGGTAAGCGTAGTAGTGGTGCGGCAAGTAAGAGTAAAGAAATAGCTTGAGCATCAAGATGGAGCTTAGCGTGACTCCATAGTTTTGTCAGTAGATTCTTGGATAGAAGTTCTCGGCTGTGGACATGATGTTTCCGCTGTCCAGTTTTTGATTAGTTCATACTTATGTTTAGCCTATGACAAGTTTTATTATGTAATTGGGACCCGTTTTGGGATGTTTTATCTATTGGTATGCGTGTCAATGTTTTGGGATGTTACATTGCATTTATTGCAACTTATTGCATTTTCATATTATTGATATTTACATGTTTGAATGCTTTAGTCATTTCCGGGATAGGCATGTAATCGTAGACTGTGTTGCATTGGATCCATAGGCACGTAAGTTAGTCTTTATTTGATGGTCTACTGGGTGTTGTGGGATTTGACCGGGCCCCATGTTTTATGACCTTTACTTTTCAAGGGTACACTAGGAGGGTTGAGTCCGGTTGAGCTATCATGATTGATGGGCGTTTATGACCTTTACCATGTTGGGGCAATGCCATTGTTGTAACCCCGCTTGTGTCGAGCCTTTGGTTGTATTCATGTTAATATTCTGCTAAGGTCAACTGTCTCTTTGGGTGTGTCTTGAAAGGAGTCGTAGGGACACTTGGGCTTTTATGTCGAGAAGTGTCATACGATTAACGTTGTATGAGTGGCATACTTTTGTGTTTCTCCACTCTCAATGGATACGGGTCTCCCCCATCGTCGGCCAACATTACTTTGGGTATTATAATCATATAATGTCCTTGTTTTATTATCGTTGGTCTTGTGCGATTGACTGCAATTGATGACTTTAATATTGGATTTCCCTCCATGTATATTAAAGTTTGAATGAAGCAGGTCATTTCCATATTTACGGTATTTTGACTTCATTACATTTTACGTTCGTGTGGGTATTGGTTCGTATCATGTTTTTGGTGAAGTATTATACTTATATGGACTGTTCTTCCATGATTTATGTGTTGAGTATTATGGCATCATCCGTATTTGAAGGTTTTGCATAATATAGATTTATTCACGTTTTGTGTGAGTTGGATTGGAATTCATTTTGGAAAACGCTATATACATTTTGGGAACTTTTCTCATAGATTTCGTGTGCGTTGGAAAATGAGTCGTTTATATCATTTTCGTAAACTCTTATGGAAATCATAATCTAAGTCGCAAACTTTCATTCGACGAATTATTTAAATCATGTTATAAACTCTTGAAATCACTAGGCGTTAGCCTAACTTTTTTATTTGTCGGCATGTGTAACAGGTTCGGGTTGGGAGTAGTTCTAGTGATACTGCGAAAGGTCGAGTGTTAGTAGTGTGCTAGAGAAGTGAATTGATTAAATTAAGCTTTCCGCGTTAATTTCTGGGAATAGCAATTTGTACTTGAGTTAAGTAACACCCGATGTGACTTTAGCCTTTGTAATAAGACTTGGGTTATAAATTGTTTGAGGTTAATCATAGATTTTAATTCGAGGTATTTCACGTTTTGGTTTGTAGGAAGAAGTTCTATTCTTTTGGATGTGTTATTGAAAATTTTATTTAGTTGCTCTTTCCCAATTTGAGGGTGTTACAAGATTCATGTAGTCTGGTCCATGTCATGTAGTCTATTTCGGATGAAGAAACAGTCATGTAGTCTGATTCATGGCATGTTGTATGATTCATGTAGTATGATTCATGTAGTCTGATTCGGATGAAGAAACATTCATGTTGTTTGATTCATGGCATTTGTCTGTCACCAAAATCAATAGTCTTATACCGCAACAATTAAATGAAACGACAACATCCTTATTCTTATCCGGCAATGAAAACAATGAGACTACATATTCATCGACTTGTTGGTTGCAATTTTCATCACTCTCCACTACATTTAACACCACAAGATAATCGGTTTTCTTCAAACCTTCATGTTCTTCGACATGTTGATTGCAGTTTGAATTCATTACGTTTACCGGCCACTAGATATCGAGTTTCTTCAAATTTACCGGTAAAAGGTCTTCTTCGTTGCAAGTTTCAGTGGACTTTTTGGTTTTACGATTCTTCAAATATTGATTGTTCATTCCACCAATAAACCTTAGATGATAATGCAACCTCAAAAATATGAAACCGATAACTACCGAAAATAACCACATTAAGATTTGAGAATACTTTCCATAATTTACGGAGTTAATTAATGAATATAATGAAATATAAAAATCAAAAAATAAACTAATTGCATATTGACATAATTGTCCTTCTGATTATTTAATAAAAAACTAAATAAAAAAAACTATCAAGATTAAACGGACGGTGATGATGAAGGTTGCAAAATATTCTTCCCCCCTCTCTCTCTCTCTATATATATATATATATACTAGCATTGTGCCCGCGCAATGCTGCGGGGGTAAAACATTACAGTTGACCCATAACAGAAAATTAATACAACATGTAATCAAAAACGACAAATCTACTTCCTAAACTTTATTGATTGTTATAAGAAACTTAGGTTCTCGAAGCAACTTTAGATTTCTTAAAGCAAAAAAACAAAATAGTTTCTAAAGGATGTGATGCAAAGTTGTAATGAGATTGCAAACTTGTAATCTGTTGGATATAAAGAAAGCTTGCAATATGTTGGTGTATACAATAGAAATCAAGATCAAACCTTAAACCTGAATTGATTTCATATAGGCATCAACCCCATGACAGCAATTGTCCCAATGATAGCCTGAGACACAAAACAAAAGAAACAGAAAGCTAAATATCTTCATATGTGAATGAAATGAGTTTTATTTAACACCAATTGATATGCTTTGTTATCAGTTATACAGGGGCTGTTTGTTTACCTCTTAATAGTTTCATTAAGAGGCAACCTCTGAATCAAGTAGATCACCTACTGAATCATTGACAAACAAACAACTTTTCTATCCCCAAAAAGTAGGTTGAAAGTTTAATCTTAATGGTGAATTACAATTTACAGATACACTTATAATTGTATGCCACATATCCACCATCATATTCACGTATTTTGCTGAAACATGATTGCTTTAACACTAACATAAATGTAGCAATAGGATGTATGAGATATACTTGGTTTTTGTGGGTTGGCAGTGTAAATTGTAACTCGAGGTGAAAGCCAAAAATGCGTCTATAGTAAATGGGTTACGCCTCTATAGTAATGAATTAATATTATTGAAGTAACTATCAGCTAAACTTCTCGATCACTAATGACTTACCAGTTAAAAATATAATATAGATGAAGTTTATTTATGAAAGGCAACCAACAAGGATCCACAATTATGTCATCAACTATCGAAATATCAAATCCTCTTACAAATCTCATCAACTACCAATCTGCTTTGCAAACCAATATGCTATCCAAACCTTGCTTTGCAACCAGCAGCTTTTAGTTTATTGACATTAATTTTCATCACAAAGCACATTTTTCCAATGAATCAAACCAAAATCAAACAAAAGGTTGAAGGAACCCCATATCGTAAATAACATATATAATGTTAAACTCCAAGATATAATGTTAAAACCCTAGAAATTGAAACAAAATCGGAAACAAGGAAAGAAGAAACTAACCATCGAAGCTTTTGTCTTTGTTTGGATATGGACGACCTGCTAGTATCTTGAAAAACAAAAACAAAAGATTGAATAGCAGTATGCATAAGAAGTGCAAAGATAAACCGTAAACCCAAATCGATGTGAAATGTGGGTATCAATGTGCAAAAATAACTGAAGAACTTGAAAATAACTTGTGTTTGAACAAACCCCACAAAAAATCTGTGCAAACAACTTGAAATCGTGAAATCGATGTGAAAACCGTGCAACCATACAATCGAAGATTGACCCTCTTAGAGCAGACAAACCATAAGAAAACCAAAATCAATCATAAGAAAAATCGATTTATGTAACAAATATCAGCTAAACTTCTCGATCACTGATGACTTACCTGTTAAAAATATAATATAGATGAAGTTTATTTACGAAAGGCAACCAACAAGGATCCACAATTATGTCATCAACTATCTAAATATCAAATCCTCTTACAAATCTCATCAACTACCAATCTGCTTTGCAAACCAATATGCTATCCAAACCTTGCTTTGCAACCAGCAGCTTTTAGTTTATTAACATTAATTTTCATCACAAAGCACATTTTTCCAATGAATCAAACCAAAATCAAACAAAAGGTTGAAGGAAACCCATATCGTAAATAACATATATAATGTTAAACTCCAAGATATAATGTTAAACCCCTAGAAATTGAAACAAAATCGGAAACAAGGAAAGAAGAAACTAACCATCGAAGCTTTTGTCTTTGTTTGGATATGGACGACCTGCTAGTATCTTGAAAAACAAAAACAAAAGATTGAATAGCAGTATGCATAAGAAGTGCAAAGATAAACCGTAAACCCAAATCGATGTGAAATGTGGGTATCAATGTGCAAAAATAACTGAAGAACTTGAAAATAACTTGTGTTTGAACAAATCCCACAAAAAATCTGTGCAAACAACTTGAAATCGTGAAATCGATGTGAAAACCGTGCAACCATACAATCGAAGATTGACCCTCTTAGAGCAGACAAACCATAAGAAAACCAAAATCAATCATAAGAAAAATCGATTTATGTAACAAATATCAGCTAAACTTCTCGATCACTGATGACTTACCAGTTAAAAATATAATATAGATGAAGTTTATTTACGAAAGGCAACCAACAAGGATCCACAATTATGTCATCAACTATCTAAATATCAAATCCTCTTACAAATCTCATCAACTACCAATCTGCTTTGCAAACCAATATGCTATCCAAACCTTGCTTTGCAACCAGCAGCTTTTAGTTTATTAACATTAATTTTCATCACAAAGCACATTTTTCCAATGAATCAAACCAAAATCAAACAAAAGGTTGAAGGAAACCCATATCGTAAATAACATATATAATGTTAAACTCCAAGATATAATGTTAAAACCCTAGAAATTGAAACAAAATCGGAAACAAGGAAAGAAGAAACTAACCATCGAAGCTTTTGTCTTTGTTTGGATATGGACGACCTGCTAGTATCTTGAAAAACAAAAACAAAAGATTGAATAGCAGTATGCATAAGAAGTGCAAAGATAAACCGTAAACCCAAATCGATGTGAAATGTGGGTATCAATGTGCAAAAATAACTGAAGAACTTGAAAATAACTTGTGTTTGAACAAACCCCACAAAAAATCTGTGCAAACAACTTGAAATCGTGAAATCGATGTGAAAACCGTGCAACCATACAATCGAAGATTGACCCTCTTAGAGCAGACAAACCATAAGAAAACCAAAATCGATCATAAGAAAAATCGATTTATGTAACAAATCGAAATGGACATCGAGATACAAACCGAAAATTGATTTTGGTAGCCATAAAATGCAGAGGATGTGAAATCGTGAAACCCTAAACCGAAACATACCTGGAATGGTGCCTCAGAAGAGAAGAAAGAAGCCATGAGATGAACTTGAGATGAAGCCGAGTATGAAAAGGGGAGTGCTGGAGTGCGCCATGAAGAGGAAGAGTCATCTTAACCCAGAAATCTATAGTTTTAAGCCAGAGATGGGGATTTGAAATAGTTGTGATCTTCGGAGGTCTCAACACTTTCCGACTCACACCGTTTAAATACAACCAAGCGATGGAGAAGGTAGCGTATGAGAGCTTCTATTCCTGGAAGAAAGGTATGGTCTACGAACTGATGAGAAGAAAGAATGGTTGTACCATGGGTATGGTAGGTGAAGACGGTATGGTGTAAGGTGAGGAGGTAGAGAAGTACTCTGGTCTGGTGGGTATGGTGAGGTAAGGTCCCAATTTTTGTTGTGGGTAAACAAAAAGGTATTGGAGTTGTACCTAATGCATTAAAATTTGTAATTAAGAGTTTTTTCAAATTCATGCTTTAAAAACTTGTACATTGTGCTTTAAAACTTGTCTTTAAGACATTAGGTGTATATGCTTATATATGTAGTATAGATATGCTTAATGAAACCTTAAATTCAATAGAGACCGAGTGACATCGACAACAAAGTTGGGACAACGAAATATGTGTTGTTGATGACGTCAATACCCGGGGATCTAGCACCGGGTCCTCGGGTTGAACGAGTCAAACAGATATCCATCTCTTCAACCTCGACAAACTAATCTCCAAGATTTTGGTCACTACCTAACGAATGGAATACGTGATGAGTATAACAGAAAGAGCGAGGATAAAAAAGGGACGACATCTGGATCACGCATGCACAAGCGAAGCATAATTCTTTTTCCTTGTATTGTTTCCAAATTGTAAAATACACATTTGAATCAGTGACATCATCGTAGGATGCCCTCGATTTGTCGTCATTTTATTGATACTAGTGGAACAGTGATCTAACATCATCCACGACTTTTGCCCATTTACAGGGTTTCCGAGTTACTAATTATAACGGGTCACTTAGAGCATCTCCTATGCAAGGTTCTTACGATAAAAAAGTGCAATGTTTTGTAGAAACTACAATTGTAGAGAGTTATTATAAGAACTCAAACTCCTTTAGGTTCTTAAATGAGAATCTTGGTTCATACCATGAAGTTTGTGAGAAGTGACATTTTCCTTATTTTTTTATTTTATTTTGTTTACTTTATAATTATTAATATAACTTATTTAATTATTATTGATGTTGAAAGAATCAGAGACCCACAAAAAGATGTTCTTATAAGAACTATCGTTGTGGACATTTAAGAGAATTTTTAGTTTGATAAGTTTGAGATGAGTTGACAAGAAAAAGAGTAAAAAAGAGGTTCTTATAAGAACCCGTTAGAGATGCTCTTACTTGCTCTTTATTTACTTTGTCGCACATTCATCATTGCTTATTCATTTATTTATTATTAATTATCTAATAGTTGTAACTTAAATCGGAAATCTATTACATTTTTTTTTGTAAAAGTAATCATATTAGATGGTAGAAACCGAGTCTCCTTCCACAATTATTTGGTGGACCAAAAAACTATTCCACACATGTTGTTTCTTAACCTTTTTCGTATCACATGTCATTCGACATTTCACTTAAGTATTTAATTAGTAGCATTGTGTATGAGTAATCATTCAAAAGATTCTCATCTTCAATGTTTAAAAAGTTTAATACTTGTAATCAGTTGTTTTAGATCTTTTAAAATTTAAAATACAGTATTGATGTAGTTTTAAATTTACACTCAAGAACTCGTCATTCTTAAAGTAGTAGACGGGTCTTTGTTATAATTCTTGACGGAGATGAGAGGCATCTAGCCTTTTCATCGGTATGAGCCTTGTCCTTGATTCAAAAGTAAAAAAAACATAAAAATGAGGATAAGGAACATGAAAACGAAGATGAAAGAGAAAAGCCAAAATAGAAATTTTAATTATACTATTTGAAAGAGAACAAATGTGTCCTTTTCCAAGAAACAAACACGGATCAAATTTGGATCAAAAATAAGAAAAAGAAAGCAAGTCGTTAAACGAATAAGAAAGCAAATATAATTAAATAACTCACTAATTTTCTATGGTTTCACAATCGAAAAATACTATAAAACCAGACATGAACGGAGGAACTTTATTTAGCAGGGGGACTTTATATATATGTCTAATCCCTAATGACGGTAGAACCAACCAAGATGTATGTCGTTCACCTATTCATTACACACCTAATGTGGGACTAGCTTTCAACAACGTAGAACATATTATGAAAGATGTTGAAGGGGGTTCCAATCAACCGAGCCACCAGGTTTAAGAATAAGGTGGGACCATCATGCCACACATGAAGAATGTTTCTACTGTATATGTAGAACGAAAACGAACCTTAGACCATTTTCAATGGGGTCACTAAATCTTACATTAAACACTAAATTTGAGGGAAATCTCACTATTCACATTTCCAATGGGGTCACTATTTTCCACACTAAATTTAGTGTGATGAATAGTATTACACTATATTTGGTGTAACACTATTCATTTACACTACCTTTTCAATTACATTTTTGGTCCCTCAAATTTGAGATTTATTATTTTTGTCTTTTAAAGTGTTAAAGTTTAAATAGGTTTATTTTATATATATATATATATATATATATATATATATATATATATATATATATTTTTTAATATAACTTTTATTGTTTAATAAAAAGTTTTGTTTTATGCATTAAAATAATTTAGTTCATAATTAATAAAAAAATAAAAATAATAAGTTATGATCTGAATAAAAAATATGGGTATAAATTGTAAAGTTAATAATTATAAGGATATTATTGAAAATTTAATAAATTAATATAAAAATGATTTGATGTAAAAAATAGTGTTATCCATTGGAGAAGATTTACTATTAATACTAAATTTTACACTACTTTTTACACTACTTTTGATATATAGTGTAAAATATAGTGTAAACCATTGAAGATGCCCTTAGAATAAATCTAGCTCCACAGAAGCCTCCGTAAGACGTCCTGTAGCTTTTCTTTTATTGTCAGTTGAGGTCATTTTTTTCAACAGATCACACGCGACATTGATAAAGTATGGTAATACTAATGGAGATAAACAAAAGTGTTTGAATATATTTGGACTCAAAAATTATTATTGTAATAAAATGTTGTAGGTTAACGATTAGCCTAGGGACTAAATTTTTATTTTGTTTTGAATTATATAATAAAATGTAATATAAGTTTATTACAAAACTAATAATAGCTTACAATTGCTTAAAAATTACTATTGGAAGTTGTTTCAAACATTCGGGCGTTATTGATAATTAAACTTCTAATCCATTCTTTAATAAATATATTATGTTATGTTGAAGGATATGTACCATCATCAAAAGGAAGTGATTGAAAGAATATTTTCCTAGTATTAGATATTACCATAATTAATGTTTCCTTTTCGTTGTAAACTCCTCCCTATATAAATGGCTTATGATTAATGAGAATTACGATTCATTCTCTCCATTCTATTGTGTTCTGTTTCGTTTTTCTTTTAACACGTTATCAGCACGTAAAGCTCAAATCGTTTCTTGAACGGTTGGTTTTCCCGATACCTGACGTTGTTGAACGACTTGTTGGAAAATTACGTAGTTACTCCGTTATCCATCGCTCGTTATCACCTTTGGCACAAATTCAAGTAAGTGTTTTCGTTAACCTGTTTATATTTAAATTCTCTTTGCTAGATCAGAAGAAATATATTGAAAAAGAAAAATAGGATTTTCTGGTTTTGCTTTTCGTTTCCTGCTGCATCATTAACAAAAAAAAATGGCCTCCTTTGTTTTTTTTTATTATTATCTTTGACTCTTGGTTTATATATTCAAAAAGAAAAAGAAAAACGTTGTTATTTTTTTCTCAAGAATTCAATGTGCATACGTTATCTCAGGTTTGTTTTCTCCCATATCTACTAAAGGGATTTTTAATTGTCTTTGTCTTGAATCTCTCATGCTTTAATAATCAGTATGTTTAGTTTTTTTTAGGTCGTGTTTTTGATTAAATTCTCTTAAAGTGATGCTTTAGTTATATATTGCTCTTTGATCATTGCATGTAATAATATATGATTTTCACTTCTAATTATACCACAACTATTGAACTATTAAAATTTTGTTTTAATACCATTTAGTGTTAATGGTTTTTTTTGTTATGGATTTTCAAGATTTAAGATATACTATCATTATTTATTTTTGGTTACGAGTGAATCACATTTAGTTATTTAAAATAATTATGAGTTTCACCAAAACTATTTAATTTTGATCCAAAAAAAAGGCCTACCTATGATAAAATAATTGAATATATATTATGATCCGGGTTTAAACTTTTCTGTTATCAGTTTTTTTCATAGATCTTTTTATCTAGCTTTATAAAAAATATATTTACTTCATAAGGTTCTATAATATAGAACAAATATCTTGGACTAAAAAGGTGTAGATATGTGTTATCTTTATCTTGAATTTTTAAAAAAGAATTAACTTCATTACGATATGGTATTTTTATTTTAACAAATATCCTTTGGAAGAAAACATTTTTTTTTATTTTGTAATCTGATTTGAAAAATAAACACATCATAGGTATATGTTGGATCTTATAGTTTAAATACTTATTTTAACTTAGATATTATTTTATTTCCTACGTCACTAATATAATTTATTAGCCTTATTATGGTATAAGTTACCAATACACTTTTATTGTTGTTTTGCTTTCTTTGATGTTTTATTTGATTTAAATTTAGTATTTAATTATTTTATTCAAGTGTTTATTTTATTCTAAGTTCTTACTCTTAATTCCATAGTTCTAAATATTATAATTATTTATCGAAATTATATTTCCAAGCACTCTACCTTTTGGTCTTATGCCCAAAATTTGCATATATATCTTCTATTATTTTTGCATTTTGGCAAAAACTCTTAAATTGTTTATCTTAATTATGAGTTTCTACTCATAAATTTTAACTTTCAAATGAATTTTTGGAAGTTACACTTCCAACCCCCATATATTTTGATATTTTACCAAAAGCTCCAAAAATGACATGAAAATGTTAAAATATTGATCAAATGTTTATCTTGATCATGAGTTCTTACCCATTAATCCCAATCTTATAAATAACTTTTGGATGTTACACTTCCAACCCCTTAATATTTGGTATTTTACCAAAATATCCATAAATATCATTAAGTTGTTAAGAGTTTGAATTTGACTTTATGTTAAAACTAATGTTGATTGTCTAACGACAAAATCTCATAAAATAATATTAAGGTATTGAAACATTGAAATTGGCTTCATAAGCCAAACTAATATTCATTTTGGTCTCATGCCAAAAGCTCTATAATTAACAATGTTATCTTCAAATTAAATAAATCGCAAGATATCGATTTGGATTTTGTCAAACGGGTGTAAATAAAGGTTTGTAGGGACTTAAGAAATCCATGTGATTTCCCCTACTACCTGAAAATCCAATAGATTAAGTGGTTTCTATTCGCAAATTGAAATAATGATGAAGTATTATCAACAAAATGTAAGCATACAAAAATTCAATATTATTATGATAATGAAATTTCATGCATGACATAATAATGATAAACCATAATTCACTATTTTAGAAAATAATATGTTCTCCATTTCTACGACATCTTTGAATCAAAAGTACTTGATTACCATAAGATAGGTTCGAAAAAACACAAGAAAATACGCAAAAGTCATCGAACCATTTTGACCCTAAAGAAAAAAAACACTAGATGTTAAGGTACAAGTAAATATTTTAAAACTTTTGAGACGATACATCAGTCACAACCTTCAGAGAGAATAACTAGAAACCCCCAAGAACCGTGGGTAGTCCCAAAAAGGAAATTCGGGAATATTCAGTACCATATACTTCTCAAACTAATCATACAGTGGAAAGAAACCTACTTACTTGATTACAAGAAGGTAACTGATTTTGACAAAGATATGTCATGTCTCAAATTGCATCTCAATCTTTGTGGCAAGGAACTCACAAAAGATTATGCGAATCATAACATCTTTTCATCTTTCCTATATCACCAATCATACTAATGAAACAGTATAAGCTGCAATAGAACCTTTAACAAACTCATTAACTTAATGCAAGTGGTTAAGAGTTGTAGCGATGTTTTTTTTAACAACGCTAGACATACCCGGATAAAGAAAATTCTTGGGGTTAATAAGGCAAGCGTTGGAGGTGGAAAGAACTCCAAAGGATAGTGAGTTGAACATATTAATCCACACACATATGCTAAATATATACCATATGGACAAGGTTGTGGAAAGGGTCAAATTCATGGCAAGAGTCGGGAACGAACGCCTAATAGAAAATGGGACAAGTTATAAATGAACTATGTCATATCTAAGATTGATTGAATATAAGTTTATTTGAATGAATTTTAACTATCATATTAATTGCATTTGCATATAAACACCCGGTCTTATAACCATTATAGATGTGAAGAAACACATCAAAAACAAAACTCTCAACGTTCTTCGTTCCATGTAGGAATGTATCGAGGAGAACTTGATTGTTTTTTTTTGTGGCATTTCATACAATCCTAAGAAATAGATTATTTTCATTGAATTAATTATTTTAATCCTCCAAACACTTAGACGATAGACTGTCACTTGTTGCTTAATGACACAAGATCAATCACTAAAACACTATATTAATAGGAACCTTGTTAAGATATTCGTATCAATGAGAAATCATATTATAAGAATGGAAATGGGTATATGAACATCAACTCTAATGATATGAAAGCAACATACATTAGAGAAATTAATGTATCAAATTAATGGATTATCTATGTCATTAAAACATATTTTGTCACCAATAAAGAACTTTGGGACAATGACACATATATGTTTCGGCATGACCGCGTGGGACACCATGGTCATGACATAGTGATCTATGTATTCGAAATACACTTAGATACATTTCTTTCGAGTGAAAGATAAAACGAGGGAATTAACCAAATTGTAACTGTTAACTTCTACTGCACAAGAAGCAACACCACCATCATAACATGCCCTCTCTAATACCTAGAACTTTTATATACCCTGATCCTTAGCCAAATCAGGAATGAGACCATCCTAAAGCTAATGACATAATATAAAAATATTCCATTCTTACAACGAATACAAGGTGATATTTATGGACATAAACATCCAGAATGCGGGCCATTAAAGTACTTTATGGTTCTGGTTTTGACACGATGAACACGTGTCGTATTATTGTCCACATGAAATGTTGCACTCCTAGCACTAGTTATACGTTTAAGGACTAACCACCCTGATTTTTTCATCAAGTCTGCATGACTTAGAATGCTGGAGAATTTACATCATAAGAATTTGATGATTATTGCATATGTATAGAGATTAATGTAGAGTTTCCTATACCCCTTTTGTATATATAAAATGGTCTCCTAGAATGATAAAAGTTTTCATCAAAAGAATATAGATAGTAGCTAGAGCATTGGTTATGCGCACCAATTTATCCAGATCTACATGGGGTTATGCAATATTACATGCAACTTTACTTATTCGTGTTTAGACCCACAACCAGCCAACCAATCTTATGCGTACCAGTTGGTAACTGGATATAAGCCTGATGTTTTACATTTACGTATGTTTGGTTGTGTTGTATATGTGCCAATTACGCCCCCACAGCGTACCAAAATGGGTCTTAAAGACGAGTCATCAAATGTTGGATATGAACCCCCAACAATTATCCGCTAATTAGAACCCTTGACGAGTGATCCCTTTACCGCTAGATTTGCGGGTTGTCACTTTGATGAGACAATCTTCCTGTTGTTAGGGGGAGATAGGAAAAAGGATTTTCCATGGGAACAACAGGAAGTGTCATTGAATATTTCAATTGTGTCTCATTTTGATCCCCAAAAACTTCACAATGTAAAGTTGAAGTCAAACGAATCAGACTCGATACCTGATACGTTTAATATTATCTAGAGTGACAAAATCACATATACGAGCTGTAAATATACCCGCAAGGTTAAAAGTCCCCGAACAAGGGCACAACGTCGCTGGAAGTACGTTGCAATCACACATGGTGGAGGTGTGGTTGAGGTCATAGCTCCCAAAAGGAAATGGGGGAAGCTACTTGGTTCTATAGATACTCATCTAAAGGAAAAGAAGAGTAAGTCACAACTATATATCATCAATACATGAGATTATCTCTGATTAAATCTATGTCTATGAATCATTACTGGAGGACGCTCCGAAGTTAATACTGTTTCCAGAGATCAAAGAAATCTCAAATGAATATGAGTCGATGGACATATCATACATACTCAATGATGATATATTTGCATATACCGTTGCTTATGAGATAATAGAGCACTATGTCATCGAACCATGCTCAGTTGAAGAATGTCAACAAAGAGCAAATTGTCCTAAATGAAAAGAAGCAATCCAGGATAATTATTTGACAAATGAACAGGTATTTGGTTCGGTAGTGCTAACCGACCAAGTGTAAAGCCTGTAGGACATAGATAAATCATTTGTCAGGGAAGCGTAATGAGAATAATTAAGTCATAATATATAAGGCTCTCCTTTGGCGCAAGGTTTCTCACAACGCACTGGATTGACCACAATAAGACTTACTCTCTTGTGATGGACAACGTTCTGCTAATTAATATAGCCAAGTAGTTTCTGAAGGACTGAAAATTGCAGCTCAACGATGTAGTTACTACATATCTCTATGGGGATCTAAATTTAGAGATATAAAAGTGCTTGATGGCATTATACCAATATCAAATAACTTTAAACTATGAAATGCGATTACAATAAATATGAAACACTCACTTTATAGATTAAAGCAATCTATGCGGATGTGGTATGCCCGCCTGAGTGAATACTTGATTGGGAAATGATATATAAGAACGATGAACTATGTCCTTGCATATTTGTTTAGGAAAACAAGTTCCAGACTTTCGAAGTAGCTCTATATGTCAATGTTATGAACATAATAGACACTCTTGATGAAATAAGAGAAACCACAAACTACTTGAATTCTGATTTTGAGATGAAAGATCTTGGGAAAACTTGGTTGTGTCTAGATACTTGAACTAGGACACTGAGTTTGTGGAATATTAATCCACCGATCCGCATATGTCCAGAAAATGATCAGGCGACTTAATATGGACAAAGCGCATCCGACTAGCACTCCCATGATCGGTCAAAATGTTGGATATAAGGAAATATCCATTTCGTCTAAAGGATGATGACGAATAGGTGTTGGGAGTTGAAATTCCATACCTAAGTACAATAGGCGCATTATTGTACTCAACATAATACACTTGACCGTATATTGTACTTCTCACTGAACTTGCCAGCTAGATTTAGCTCAGCGCCAACGCAACGTCATTGGAATGATTTCAAATTAATCTTTTGGCACCATTGACGTGGGCTTATAATTTTCCCTACGGAGATAAATGGAATTGATAATGGAAGTTCAATATCTACTTAAATTGTGAGTGGCAAAAGTACTGGCTCTTATAGAAAAACACCAAACAATGCATTGGTATATATTTGCTGATATTAGGTATATGTTTGACTGATATAAAGGTTGTTCCCAAACTGGATAAGGAATTATCATATGGAACATACCGATTGCTTGGAAGTAAACTAAGCAAACCCTTAATAGTTATCTTCTTATATTATCAACAATCTTACTCTCCATGAGACTATTCAAGAGTGTATATGGTTAAGGACTATCATTACACATATAAGAGGAGCTGGTAAATTTGAGTTTAACCATTATACAACTTGCATGTATGGAAATAATGCATCATGTATCGAAGAAATGAAAGTAAGATATATCAAGGGTTATAACACAAAGCATATTTTGCTTAAGTTTTTATATAATCAATTCTCCTCAAGATTCAAGTGAACTGAATAAGATGTGAGGAAAATGTGACATGTTTGTTTACCAAATCAATACGTAAAACCATATTTGGGAAACATGTAGAAAGTATTGAAATGGAAATGTTTTAAACCTCCTTTGATTAATGCACGAATCAGGGGGGTGGTAGACAAAAGGAGGAGTCTCCTATATATGTAATATTGGTATGTTGTGCTCTTTCCTTCAACCAAGGTTTTATTTTTCCCATTGGGTTTTGTTCCTTGGTGCAAGGTTCTAGTGAGGCAACATTTTATACATCATCTTGATTTCTATATCTCTTGATTGATGCACAAATCAAGAAAAATGGTAAACTAAAGGAATTATTTATTGGTGTCTTGTACTCTTTCCTTCGCCAAAAGTTTTTATTTTTCCCACTGGGTTTTGTTTCTTTGGCGTAAGGTTTTAATGAGGCAAGAACTATGCACCATCACTCATTTGATTCGGCACAAGGGGGAGTGTTGAAGGATATGTGTCATCATCAAAAGGAAGTGATTGAAAGAATATTTTCCTAGTATTAGATATTACCATAATTAATGTTTACTTTTCGTTGTAAACTACTCCCTATATAAATGGCTTATGATTAATGAGAATTACGATTCATTCTCTCCATTCTATTGTGTTCTGTTTCATTTTTCCTTTAACATGTTACTTATTCTCCGAGTTCAATCCAATTAATTAAAAATGTTATTGTCCCAAATTGGGAAAATATTAAATCATTTCAAATTAATTCGGATATCACGGCATCGTTTGGAAAAAAACTTTTTTTGTACATGTTTGGATGATCATAAGCTAGCTTTTTGAAACGCTATCTAGAGTAGTCTTTTATAAATATTCCAATATTGCCCTTATTAATATTAAATATTATTTATTAACTATTTTTATAAATACTAATTTTTAAATTTAATTATTATTAATTAATATTAACTGAAAATTATTAAATTAAATTATAATTATATATTGATATTAATTTTTAATTATTTAGAGTTATTGTTAAAAATATAAATTATTTTTATGTATTTTATAATATTAATTAATATATTTTAATTATCGATTTTTATTATCTTTTTAATTATTTTTTGATTTTTTTTCATATTATATTATATGTAACGATTTTTTTAAATTATAAGTTAATATATTTTTTTTTCTAAAACTTGTTTTAATAAATTCAAAATTTGTAGTATATATGTAATAATAAATTTTAAATGTTTTCTAAAACTTGTTTTAATAAATTCAAAATTTGTAGTATATATGTAATAATAAATTTTAAATTCTTTTAATTAACATGTTATATTATTTAATTTTTCTTTACTACATTGGTTGTATTAATTAACCTATATATTCTTATAAATTTGCTTTAATTATATAATTAAATATTGTAATTGATAACTTTTTAAAGATGTTTTTTTAATCATTTTACATGTTTATAAGCTAGTGTTACAAACCTTTTATCAACTAGTTTATCAGTCAACAACTAACTTATCAGCTAGTTTGTCAAACTTAGCCCAACCCTTCAAGTTAGCATAGGACTTTGATCATGCCTCGTGAAGTTGTTATGTTAATACATGTCCAAGTGACACTTTAAAATAGTAAAAATATTTTTTTTTATGTATTTTGTACTAATAGATTCTTTATATTATTCTTTAACATAGAATATAAAAGAGAAATTTCAATAATGTTTTATTTCACTTTGATTATTATTATTTTATATAAAATTTTGTACTAATAATATGATAAATACAATAATAATATAATTAATGTCAAAATTTAAACAAAAAATGTGTTGAAATTGAATGTAAATTTCAAATTCTAATTGTTGGTTCAGTATTTTAATAGAAAAAATATATCAATTAATTTGATATGTATACTTCTTTTCAATTCATGATCGGATCGTAAGCAAATCTGTTAGCTTCTTTCCCACGCTAACATTTTTGAAAACTTCAACAACAGATGGATTATGGATTATGGATTATGGATTATGGATTATGGATTATGGATAGGATCATGACCAGAACTCAAAACATTCAACCAAAAATATATACAGATTTCCTGCAACTTAACATCTCTCTAGACTCTACCTATATACGTACTCTTATCTCTCGATTAATCGACGATAATATACAAGTGTTGATAACATAACCAAAACTACTACAAACTTATCTTGTAGATCTCGGAAACGGATCGGAAATTCTTACTCTTTCGCTTCCTACTTCCAGTTACATCCTCATCGTCGTCTTCCGCCTCAAATCTCCGATCAACGAATCTCCGAGGTGCCGAAGTTATATCAGAGGTACTACTCCCTTGGCTTTCATCATGATCTCCGAATACTTCTTTTCTTCTTCTTCTTCTTTTTCTCTTCATCGTTATCGTCGCTAAAACGTCGCCGGAGGAATGACTGAATCCGTGACCGTGAACATCAACGTCGGATTCACCGCTGAGTTGAATAAGCTGCAACGCCGCCTCCATCTCCGGCTCCGTGAATCTGGAATGTTCCATGAGTGAGGGGAGATTTATTCTGTTTTACTGGTGGTATTGGATTGGTGGAGAGTTAACGGGAGAGGATTAAGTAACGGTAAACTTCGTATAAAAAGGGAAGACACGTCAGCTTCTGCACCGACCTTGGGGGTAGTGGCGGTGGGTCCCAACAAGGGTTACGTGTCCTGCAACGCAATGCGTGTAAATTTAAATTTATTTAAATCCGTAAGGCGGTTACTTTTTTATCCGGATCCGTGGGCCGGGTTACTGGATCATGACATGACCGTCTCCTCGGCCAATAGGTTTCATATGAATATGATATGTCCTTTTAGTGGGGGTTTAAATATAGAATTAAAAAGGGACCTTCCTATTTTGAATTACTCCTTTTAAAAAGTTTTTGGGTAAATATCTATATCTATTATTATATTAAAAATTTTAAACAGTTATTTTAAGGTTTTATGTTATACTTTATATTTTATAATTAATTATTTAGTTTAGATTTTTTTTATTTTTTATTTTTTATTTTAAATCCTTATTATATAAACATAAATAATTGTATATAAAACATATGTATTAAAAATATATTTTTACAAGTTATATCATTATAATCGTCTGGTTAATATTTTATATTTTTTAATTTTATTTTATTATTAAATATCATGAATATATACCGAAAAATAAGTTTTTTTTGAAAGGTTGTCCTAGGCTATGCCTAAACTAATCCATTGGCAAATTATGATTGTAAGATATCAGCCCTGAGATTAAACCTCAGTGGCCACAAGTGTGTACGCCTGGATTCGAACCCTAAGCAGATGGGTTATTCCGCCACATCCCCCGAGACCTTAACCAATACGTCACAACCCTTGTGGGTTACCGGAAAATAAGTTGTTTAGCCATTTTGTGAGAATGGCTTAACCTCCTAACCACTTTTGCCCAAAAAATTACTGAAGTAGCCAACGTGTTAGTGAAACCCCATCGCATTTACTAACTCATTCATCAGACCATCCCAATCATCCTCTGTTCGTAAAAACCTAGGTTCACATTTGCGAACGTTTTGTTGGTGTAACCAGGTAAAGTGTACAAGAATG
This sequence comes from Saussurea involucrata, assembly GCA_033807775.1. Taxonomy (NCBI): domain Eukaryota; kingdom Viridiplantae; phylum Streptophyta; class Magnoliopsida; order Asterales; family Asteraceae; genus Saussurea; species Saussurea involucrata. The sequence continues at coordinate 37,876,621 of CM066314.1, read as the reverse complement.
ATGTTGGTGTGACCTGGTTAGTGTACAAGAATGATGTTGGTGTAACCAGGCTGACGGCCCAGAAAAACCAACTCCACCATTAACACAAGACATACACGAACAACATTGTCGTCAGATAGGCAACTCATGTCATCAAACCGCTCACGCACGTGTGAAATCTTCAAATCTGCAAGTGTAACAACCCACACCGAACAAACATACTAGAAGTTACTACTTTAATTACAAACGCCAAAATGGTCCAACATTGTCACACTATCAAATTACAAAACTGGGTTCGCGGAAATAACCCTAACTACAGCTGAGAAATGTAAGTAGGCAATAAAAGGGAAGTCTTCTAGATTCTCTATACGCAAGCTCCAACTCATAACTTGCCCTTGCCCTTAAACGAGCCCTCGACTATCTGCTTACCTAAAAAGGTTCAAGTTTTGAAAGCGAGGGTTAGACCATGAGGTCTAGTGAGTCCCCTCAATTACATGACCACGCTACAAATAACACAATTTATAAAGCAATTTATAAAGAATTATAAACATCACACATTTCTCACTGAATAGCACCCTTCTCAAACCGCATACCTAAAAACACATCACACGCACTAGAGGGGTAAGTCACTCAATTTCCCACTTAGCATCGACTCTCGGATAGGGGCACACTAAAGTCACTTCACTTTAGTCGCCTAAAGGTCCTCACTGCACAAAACTAACTGGATCGGATGTTTCCGTACAAGAGTATCCGGATCCAAATTTCCGGATTGCTAAACTGTCTGAAATGGTTTACCCGGATAAAACACTTCCCGGGTGGAGAACTCCGGACAGTTTCGGGTTCCCGGGTAAAACTCATACAATCCGGACTCACCCGGATTCCCAAGGGTTTTCGGATAAATCCGGTTTCCCAAACATCTGGACTCTCCGGACTTTTGGTTATTTCCTCCCTTACCGGAAACTTCCAACATTTCCCATCCGGGCATCCCCATCCGGACACGATACCGGATACCAAGCTTTCTGGTAATTGACCATCTCCGGACACTAATATCCGGATCCCCACAGAAGGGTATCCGAACATCGATTTTCCAGACCTTCATCTGACCCCACTGCTCATATCTCCTTAAATCCATAAGGTTTATTAGTTTACCCCATCCCCAAACCAACATGTATAACAAGCTACAAACAAGCCTCAATTTCTAAGGATAAAATCGATTTACCTTGGTTCTCAGCACAAAACTTGTCAAAGCATCATTTCAAGCAAGAAGGTCTTGGATTTTAGGGATGAACTAGAGGTTACCTTCTTGATGATGGCTGATTACACTTCCAAGGATCGGTTACAACGTCTTCCTTCGATGAATTCCACAATCCAAGCACACACAAATCGCACACTAGCCGCACACAGAAACAATAAGGGATTTGTGAGGGTTTTTAGGGTTTTACTTCTATTTATATCAATCACACTTAAACACCAAACTTTTGTTTATCACACTTTGGCCACTAAACTTCATTTTATTTCATACACCCTAAACCCGGTTATTACAACATTTTTCCCTCAAAAGAATTCCGTCCCCTGAATTCCATCTTCAAATAATTGAGGATACTGGGATTTCATATATGTTTCTAACTCCCAAGTGGCCTCTTGGCCCTTGTGGTAGCGCCACTGGACCTTTACTAGAGAAATCTCTTTGTTTCTCAGCTTTCTGAACTTACAATCCACTATCCCCAATGTTTTTTCTACATAAATCAACTTTTCATCCACGCAAATGTCTTCTAAGGGTACGACCATACTTTCCTCGGCCAAGCACTTCCTTAGGTTCGACACATGAAAGGTCGAATGAATTCCCCGAAGTTCTTCAGGAAACTCTAACTTATACGCCACCTCATCCACACACTTGGTTATGGCAAACGACCCGGCATGCTTAGGCCTTAGCTTTCCTTCCTTCCAACGCGGACAACGCCCTTCCAAGGCGAGACTTTAAGCTTCACGTTGTCTCCTACTTGGAAATCCATTGGTTTCCTTCTTTCGTTCGCATACGTCCTTTGGTGGTCTTGAGCCACCCTTAACTCCTCGCGAATTTGATTGGTTTTATCGGCAGTCAACTACGCGATCTCCGGTCCCACCAACTGCCTCTCTCCCACGATACATCTTTACTCTTGGAAGATTCTCTGATAACTACCCATGCTAACCTGTATGCTTCTTGTAAGGATCATTTTGTTCTCACTTTGCATAATTCTTCGACAATAGGGCGTATACCAGTAAATTATCACACTTTCGATTAACTACAACCCTTACCCCAATAATTCGCGTGACGTAGTTATAACGCCTCAGGTCAACTGTACGAAATACCGTCCACACACATGGACCCGCGGTTTCAAAACACGCCAAAATAAGGGTTTCACACACAACCTCACTTCCTTTTTACCAAAATTAACGCCACAATAACTTGAATCCCTTATAAAAATAACGAGCACTCAATTCTCCAACTCAACACAAGGTCAACCTTGAATATCACCATAAACTCACAGTTATGAGTTTCTTCACCAGATAACACGCAATTAAAAAAAAAACCACCTCTCCCAACACGATATACGTCTAATGCAGATAACACTTTCTTTCCCGAATTGCATTGACTACAATTCGTCAATGTTAATCAGTTCATACGTTCTCACAACATCATCACCCCACACTATGCATAGCTAAAAGTAGGAAACTTCCACACTAACATCTGAAGCAGCCACCAATCCAAATCGAACTAATCCTGAAGACACACAATCAAATTCTCACTGCATCCAACAATCGTCCATCCACATATGAAATAAATTCAAGTTTCACCCGTCAATAGGAAGGAGTGACCATGCTCACACGAAACTATTCCCAATAGCTTAACACCGATCGACAAGCTCACTGGTCTATTTCCCACACTAATACCAAGTCTAATCCAAATATCCTTCATTCCGAGCACTACATTCGACTACCTTCTTCCACTTCCTTCCCAAAACATAAAGCGTGATTCCAAAGAAGGGCTCACTAGAAGGTGCACACTTTTGACCTACCACACAAGCTAGCTTTCCTCGACTCTTAAACCATCACATACACGCAAATCCTATTTTTCCATACTCTCATTAGGAGTTCATGTACCCAACAATGACACCCTGAAAACGTTGCTTCCCATTTTCTGCGTTACTGGCCCAGACCTCCCTCTTCCGGTTTACCCCCCCTTATCTCACATACCATCTCCACCTCCTCAAGCTAGTATAGAACATTGCCCATTCCCTTTTTCCATCTAATTTAATTGTGCTGATAACACCTTTACATTACTATGCTCAACCAAACGGTTTCCCCACCAGACTCACTCGGGGATTTAATCCCGTCATCCAGAAATAACACCCAATGCTCGAAGCTACCACACACGAATTGTTCCAGCAACGGGGTTAACCCACTCATGAGAATTTCTTTACATACAAGGAATAGCTCAACATTCCTAAAGATTTCGTTTCAACTAAGAAACATCATGAACTAACCAATCCAACATCTTCGTAACCATGTCACTGGCACAAAACAACTCACCCATCAACTCATCGCAACCAATGAGCACATGGTTGTTCTCTTAGGTAGCCATTAACTATCACTCCATTCTTTTATCCTCAAATTAACAATACCATAACACCAACCAAACATCCATGCATCTCAACACACATAAATTTGCCACATTTGTATAACTTATCAGCATTCTCCGAGCAAGGATTCCCACTTTCGCTCATCCCATCTCAACAACACCAGCCCCACCACTTAACCTCATAGCAACTCACTACCACCCCAATGACTTGCACGTCTACTATGCATAAGTTACCACTAACTTATCTACATAACCACCACACCACCACATAACACTATAGGCAAAATCCTCACGGTCAGTGGTACACACAATAGGAATTGACTTCTCCATACCAACCATAACACATACATTAGAGATAAGGCTATCTCACGACTTTGACTCTCTCGAACGAGTCTTTGTCCCCCGCCGGATTTTTTGGAATCTACACGAACCAAGCTTAAATAAACCAAAAGGTAAGGCGCTCCCTTGCAGCCCAACATAATCAATGTGTCCCACTTCAGTTGTGCTAACTACTTCATTCATAAACGAAACATCAACCACATCGGAAAATCACCTATCCAACTAGCGATCTTCCACTTTCATAACACTCGCACAAGGCGGTTCAGCATCCTGACAGGTACACACCTTTCCCCGTATGACCTCTTACATCTTTGCATAAACCCGACAAAATAAGCACACCTGAGTTTCCTTCTCCAATTCCAGCCTCCCGACAACGGTCTTAACGAACACTCGTTGGATTCAACGTCCACGGCCGACATGATGATGCTTCAATGGTGTCTCCGACAAACGAGGACTCCCAACATAATCTACTTCATTCCGCACATCGTAACTAACTTTGTGCCCCACTATTCTCACATGATTGAAGCACCAGACTTACCCAACATTTAGCCTAAATACAGGGCCACCACAAACTCCAGCTCCACGCCGATACCATTTCATCAACATACTACAATGCTACTTTTAGAAATATCTTGCCCATTGCGAAATTCACCCGGGACACACCCCCCGCCGCCAACTACGCCTCAAATTACAAAACAAGAGCAAAGACTAACATAATACGAGCATCTCTAAAGTCAAAGACTTGAGACTTTAGTTATTCGCCGCCCTCCCTAAAAGAAAACACCAAGGTCACGAATCGACCATCGGCGACTCAACCACACATTTCCATTCTCGAAATCTTTCCTCATCCTTAAATACGATATTTCCCACTACCTAGCGAGTTCATAGCCTTCATGCATGATGACACGATGATTTAAATCTTTTTGCCCATTTGAAAATACACCATGAAACAAGGTTAGATATGTATGACGCGACACCGCCATAAAGGATAACCACACACACATCGATCTTGAGGATCGCTCACACGCAACCCATGATATCTCACGACCTTGTCCAACAACTGAAAATGCATTCACTGAAACTCTTTTCATGCGATTTAAAAAATACGGCAAAATCACCCACACTGAGAGGGTTGGTCAACTCTCACACTCATTGATATGACAACAACGTGTCCAAACTGACTTTACTTATAAAACAATACGATCAAGTGTTGTTATGATTTTTACAACAAAGGTTAACTCACTCGTAAAAGAGGTGGAATAATTTACTATTTCTCCAAGTTCAAAACTTATCACACAACGTAAATAAATTTGTCTTTTTCTTCAAACACACGCTTGCACGCGCCAAATCACTTTCAAAACAAGAGACTCACAAGGCACACACACACATATATATTTTGACATGAAAGACTCATGTAACTTGTTTGAAAATACAATGCATGACTCACTTTACATTGAAGGCTATTAACTCTAGTAAGGTCAACCGTTTGCTTTCACAATAATTTATCACTGGCGCCCTACTTCCGACTACACAGGCAGGTTTCTCCCATTTGCAACAACCCTTTGGCACCGGTGTTTCCCAACATACTTGTATGTCTCAACTACCCAGTTACCACCTTGACTACTGATTTTGCAAAAATTATGCAGCTTCACTTCGACCCAATAGGCTAACCAACAATAACCCCTTTTTCATCATATCCTTGCTCCATATTATCAATCAATACGTCTATCATTTCCCAATCGCCCTTGCCACCTTTCCACTGAATAGAGAGTCAAAAGGTTCATCTCTACTACTTGATTCTTGAGTTGAAGCTCTCAAGATCAAATGATCGACATAAGCTCACTGGAAACTAGAAGCTCACCTCCAATCAGTTATTCTTCCCTAATGAACCCAAGAGGTTCTACTTCATTTCGGACCACGAACACTCAAACAATACTCCTTCAAGAAGGTGTCATCATTTACACCATGAACGATCTCACACAACACACTAAGCCATTGCTATCATTGCAAGGTTAGAACTCGCTACACACTACCACCTCCATCGATCATCTGAACAACAGTAATCGAGCATACCCATGCACCTGTAAATTCATAATGACATTGGCCAGATGCAATTTGAATTTACCTTACATGAGGGTCCTCACTACCATCGTCCTGGATTCTCGATGGTCAAGGTCTTCCCTATAGGCTTCCTATATCTCAGTTGTACCTCCTAATCCTACAGTTTAAGTTTAGGCTCGTCCGGTCACCTAAATCTCTTAAACTAGCGCTCTGATACCAACTGTAACAACCCACACCGAACAAACATACTAGAAGTTACTACTTTAATTAAGAACGCCAAAATGGCCCAACATTGTCACACTATCAAATTACAAAACCGGGTTCGCGGAAATAACCTTTACTACATCTGAGAAATGTAAGTAGGCAATAAAAGGGAAGTCTTCTAGATCCTCTATACGCAAGTTCCAACTCACAACTTGTCATTGCCCTTAAACGGGTCCTCGACTATCTGCTTACCTGAAAAGGTTTTAGTTTTGAAAGCGAGGGTTAGACCATGAGGTCTAGTGAGTTCCCTCAATTACATGACCATGCTACAAATAACACAATTTATAAAGCAATTTATAAAGAATTATAAACATCACACCTTTATCGTGATATGCACACATACGACACATGTTGATGGCACACGCTATGGTCTCTCTCTCTCTCTCTCTCTCTCTCTCTCTCACACACACACACACACACACACACTCGTGACAGCGTGTTAGGGCACACACCCGCCTTTGATATATTATATGAAAGAAAATCATATATATAAAGATTCTTTATGGGACACACCCCTCACATACACACCACAAGCCATCGCATGCCCGCACTCAAGTAATCACACCTTTAAAGTCACACCATTATGCATGTTTAACAACATTAAGTAAAATATGCAGTTTAAACAAGTATTTGCGTACATGAACACACTTGGTAAAAATCTTTGGTTAGAAGGACTCACCTGGCGTCCAACCGTTTCTTTCTCACTGAATAACACCCTTCTCAAACCCCCCCACACCTAAAAACACATCACACGCACTAGAGGGGTAAGTCACTCAATTTCCCACTTAGCATCGACTCTCGGATAGGGCACACTAAAGTCACTTAACTTTAGATGCCTAAAGGTCCTCATTGCACAAAACTAACTGGATCAGATGTTTCCGGACAAGAGTATCCGGATCCAAATTTCCGAATTGCTAAACTGTCCGAAATGGTTTACCCGGATAAAACACTTCCCAGGTGGAGAACTCCGAACAGTTTTGGGTTCTCGGGTAAAACTCATACAATCCGGACTCACCCGGATTCCCAAGGGTTTCCGGATAAATCCGGTTTCCCAAACATCCGGACTCTCCGGACTTCTGGTTACTTCCTTCCTTACCGGAAACTTCCAACATTTCCCATTCGGGCATCCCCATTCGGACACGATACCGGATAACAGGCTTTCCGGTAATTGACCATCTCCGGACACTAATATCCGGATCCCCACAGAAGGGTATCCAGACATTGATTTTCCAGCCCTTCATCTTACCCTGCTGCTCATATCTCCTTAAATCCATAAGGTTTATCAGCTCACCCCATCCCCAAACCAACATGTATAACAAGCTACGAACAAGCCTCGATTTCTAAGGAAGAAATCGATTTAGCTTGGTTCTCAGCACAAAACTTATCAAAGCAACATTTCAAGCAAGAAGATCTTGGATTTTAGGGATGAACTAGAGGTTACCTTCTTGAGGATGCTGATTACACTTCCAAGGATCGATTCCAATGTCTTCCTTCGATGAATTCCACAATCCAAGCACACACAAATCGCACACTAGCCGCACACAGAAACAATAAGGGATTTGTGAGGGTTTTTAGGGTTTTACTTCTATTTATATCAATCACACTTAAACACCAAACTTTTGTTTATCACACTTTGGCCACTACACTTCATTTTATTTCGTACACCCTAAACCCGGTTATTACAGCAGGTCCCTCTACAGGTGGAAAACCCCTACCAACGAAGCTATCGCGTGGTAGGGATGTAGGGTACGGAGGGTGGTCTCCTGTCCGAAACGGAGTCCTGTAAAAATGTTAACTTTGAAACTTAAGGGGTCAGGTTCACAAATGTGAACCTGGGTTTTTACAAACAGAGGCTGGTTTTGTATAACAGGGGTGGTCTGATGAATGAGTTCGTAAATGCGATTGGGTTTCACGAACATGTTGGCTACTTCAGTAATTTTAGGGAGAAAATGGCTAGGAGGTTAAGCCATTTTCCCAAAATGCTAAAACAATTAATTTCTGATATATACAAATTACATTGTTTTATATTCCTTGCATTTTAATTTTTCATTTTACATCTTATCATATTAGATGTACATAATCATAGATTAATTAAAATACATTATAAAATAATTTCTTTTTTTTACAAATGTATGTTACTATATATAAATTCTAAAAAAATTATTTTCAAGAATCTTGAAACTTGAAAATCTATATGTTTAGCTTGATGTACAACTTGTTAAATTATGTACAACCTCTATACACCCACTCCCCACCAACCTCTTCTTAACACACATCCCAATTTTGTTTTTTAATTTATAAGTTACAATTAATACCCTTATAATTAGTTATTGAATTACTTTTAATCCTTTAGAGCATCCATAGTGGTGGAACCTCTAAGAACTTCACTTGTCATATTTTTTTCTCCCACATCATTGTCGCCTCAATAAATTTGAACATTCATAAAACTCCACAATGAGGTCCTTACAGAAAACATCACTTTCCTTTTTTCTATTAATAATATATAATTTTATATATAGATTATTATGTAAATTTTTAATATATATATATATATATAGAGGGGTAATCATTTTCAAACTTTCTAAAGGTTACAAACTGTACAAACCCATCTAGGTCATCCGATTTTTTGATCAACGGTTGAGAAATTTTCGGATTTAAAATTATTAATAAAAATAAGGGAAGGGTAGTTTGGGAATAAGTTTTAAATATTTTAACTTTAATTTTAATAATTAATTTGAATTATCTATTTTTGGTTGTAATCTCTCCATATTTTTCTCAATTCTCTCTCTCTCTCTCTCTCCGCCCTCACCATCCAATTTCGGCGACTTCCTCCCACTGACGACCTCCTCCCTCTCCATATTTTTAGTGTATTTTTGTTGATATATGATTATATATGTTAATAAGATAAATGTGTAAAATCAACATGAAAACTAAAAGATATAAAACAATACATTAATTAAATAACTATAAGGTATAACATTAAAGCATTAAAATACTTATAATAATATGATTAAATTTAAAAATACTTAATATTAAACTCATTTTGAATGTATTAACGAAACAATTATAATAGCATAATTTGTTAAAAAGATAAACATATTTTTGATGTATTTTAGTTAATATGATTATGTATATTAATATGATAATAGTATAAATTAGAAAATGAAAAGTAAATTAAACAATTAATTATATGGATATAACGTGTAATTTAAATTTTAAAAATGACTAGAATTCATCAAAATAGTAATATATATGAGGAGAAATAGATAATATGAGAGGCATGAATTGTTGTAAGGGTATGGTTAACACCACCTTGAAAATAAGATATGAAAATCTTAGGAATTGTATTTTGTCATGTCTAGCAGCTTTAGTTTTCTTACAATAAAAAACCCAAATTCTATATTTATTTTTGCAAGGCTATAGACCATGAAAACATTGAAAACAAACTTTATAGTCTTACGGGTAGTTTACTAAACGTGTACCCGGGTAAGTGTCTACCAACTCACATTACCTACCGGATTGATATGACAAGGACCAAAAATCTTACCCGGTAAGAGCGAATTAAAGGACCGAGAGTTTTACCCTGGTAAGTGATGAAGACGACTCTTACCACGATTAGCGCTTACCGGGTGAATTGTTGCATACGAAACAGATTTGGCGGACTAAAATCTTTCCCGGTAAGTGATAGGCGGGTTTACATCCCCCCTTAATCTAACCGCAAGTGTACAGGGCGAATCAAGTAATAATACGGAAAGTACGAGTATCGAACCAAGGGAACTAGGAACTGAGTATCACAATGACTACAATTGCTATTAACTGAACGGTCGAAATTTTGGTTTGTGGTTTAGAAATTGTTTAAAACTAAATAAAACTAAAATTGATTAACGAAAGATTGGAAAAGACTTTGATAGAGAAAAAGGTTGAGGGTTGGATTTCCTATGGTTATGCTATCGACGAACGAAAACCCGAACAATTATTACCGATTATTTCTATGAACCCTAGTTTTGAAATTCACCGTTATTCTTTCTCAAGCAATAACGGATTTTATCTTAAAACTCACTAGTTTATTCTCTCGATTTCCACCGGTGGCTTTAAAACACATTAGGTTAAACTTTACAGATAAAAAAGGTGATTCGACTATCTCTACCCGAATCTCTTTTTCGGCACCTGATTATCTGATCTAGTCATTAATTAATTCTCTCGAACTTAATCAAAAACCATGAAAATCAATTGAAGGTGATCAAGCTACAATTGTATAAGAAAACTAAAATCAAATGCTTCATAGATCAAATCGATAAAATCCTTCGGTTACACTTCATCTCTAATATAAACCATAGTTATTCCAACCCCCAACATCTAAAGATTAGTTTATGTTGGGGGTGGACGAAAACACAAGAAAAGGGTAGAAAGTAGTGTGTGAAAGCATCGTGATCATGAATGTGAAAGTTGTACTGATGAAATCCCTTTTCTCGGCTCTAATCCGCTACTCATGGTGAACTCCTCTTCAATCGGCTCTCTATCGTGGCTCAAAAGTGGTGGAAATACCTATGAAAATCGCCCCTTCTCCGCCTCCCGTCGCACGTGAATCGATCCTGCCCTAATTTCGGAAAACGCCAAGTTTAAGGCTGAATTAGAGAGTTGCGCGGCCTAGCTCGTGGCCTTAAGCCTCGACACAGGCCGTGCGGTTTCTTGGTCTGGTTCGGCTCCAGGCTTGGTTTTAGGCTCGGGTCAGGACTTGGGCTTTCTCTTGGTTCTCTTTTGGACCTTCGTTTGGGCTTTTTCGCTGTATTTTTCGACGATCCTTTTCTTCCGGACTACTTGCACATTTCACTGGGAAAACCACAAAATCCCGCCTTTTTGCTTCAAAACAAGCCACTCTGAGTGGTTTGTGGACCGAAAATAACGCCAAAAAATGGCGTTATCAACAACCCCAAACCGAGCGTTGCTTGTCCTTAAGCAAATTAGCGATAAAAAGACTGAAAGCATACATCCATGAAACGACAACTGCACAACTCCCAATCGTAACACGTATTGCACGTCTGATTTCCCATACTCGTGAATGCTTATCTCACCCTCGCCTCATCCTTATCCTGTTTAATCAATGCCCTTCCATTGTGAGTTGAACTCGTGACTACTCCGCTCACACTAAGTTCGTACTAGGTCCAAGCATGCTAGGGAAAACATTTCGCCTCGACCCTACCTCACGGGATGCTCTCTATTCACTCGAACCTAGGTTGTCGCACATGTTGTCATGTATAAGGAGGCTATGTACAATGATACCCGAGAATTCACATGACAACTCTAATGAAAGACGCACTAATGTCCAAATAAAAATGATCTCAGAAAGGAATCAAATAGCAAGACAGGGACTATTGGTGAAGGTAGTGGTACACAATAATCACATTTTCCAGAAGATCATCCAGGTCTTTTACCAAGTTGTAACGGGGCTAGGGTTATGGCTATGAAACGAAGGGTAAACGGATCAAAAATCCTAAATGTGTCAATTCTTAGCAGTTCTGAACTTTCCTTGCTTCATTTTCTGTCACTTGGCCTTTTGTTATCATTGGAGTCGCTTTGACTCTCTTATTTATCTGCTGTAGATAACTGTCTATTTTCTCTTTCTCTTTTTTTTTGGTGGGGCATCATTGGCCCTATTTATTTTGTTGGGGCTACATTGGCCCTTTTTTCTATTTCTTGGGTTAGAATGACTCGATTTCTCTTCCTGACCGGCCTGTATTTTTCCTTTCTGCTCTATCTTCTACTGTTCATTTTTGCTCATGGTTGACACATTTTCGGACAAGGGTTGGCTAAGGCTTTTGGCTAGGGTTTAATGGTGGGGTTCGAAACGAAAAGTTGGTGAGTGTTTGGCTGCAAAATGGGTTTTGGGTACACACATAATGGGTCAAGGGTACGGTAGATAAAAACTGGCTCCACGTTGCATACAACGCCTGAAATCATCTCTTAAGGTCCACACCATAAGGTTTACTATACCCTTACCTAATATCCCGATGGTCGTCTTTGCTACTCAATGCAACATTATAGCAAGATCAATCTATAATCACGACAAGAAATTCGAAAAAGTGTATAAGAATTAAGTGTTTAAATCCCTCGAAATGAAATGCGTCATTTTAGGCTCAAATTTCGCTATTGGGTGGTCTCCACTAATGTCTCTAGTCATGCCTTTTCCTAGTTCTCCCTAAATGGTCACATTGCTATCACAAGATTCTTCCCTCAATGGTCGGTCTCAATTATTCAACACAAGGACTTAGATTACATGATCTAAACATTCAAAAGTGCGGGAAATCTATGTGCATTAGTGGGCCCGATTGGGCCACCCCAAACCTAACCCACATATTTTCCTCAATGTGTAAGTGTCGACTTGGGCGATACAAAGATGTTACGAGTATAGTTGTGCAGTTATTACAGTTATCCGACAAGAAAGACAAATCAGTACAATACATCACAAAGATCAAAACAGAGATGGTAAAATCAAACCCATGCCTAGCATCGCGATGAAGATGCTCCCCCGGACTGCCGACCTCGTACTCCTCTTCGGCCTTGGGGCTGTGCGGGTGGTTCTGGGAAACCGGACTGAGTGAGGCGTGTGACGAAGCCGTCTAATCGACGGTTCACATCTCGGAACCCGGCCTCCATCTACTAAGACAAACGCCGGATGTATGGAGGTATGTCGCCGGAATACTCGGTCGTATCCGCCTAGGGCGCCGAATCCGGGTCAGAATCCGGGTCAAAATTCGGGTCGATGTCCGATGCGCTGTCTGATGAGTCTGCGACGGGTGGTGCGAGGGCTCATCTCCAATAGTCTGGGTCTTGCTGCCGTTTCTTTTCCAACTCCGCCGCCGCCTTGATTTGTTGGTCGCAGTGCTTCTTCTTGAAGTCCTAATTCGATGCGGTTAGACGTTCGATTACGACGCCGGCTTCCCTGCAAAAGTGAGTTATAAGACAAGGGAACGGTAAGATACCGTCTATGGTCATACCGGCGTTGAGCAGCTCCATCCAAATGATATGCCCGATGTCCATCGGAAGATTGTTTTGGAGCGAGTAAAGGACTTCCGCGACTTGGCTATCGGTGGTGGTGTTGTGCGATGACGGGTTTAGGGAGGCCTTAACGAAGAGCATGAGGAACGCTAGGTAGGTGTGCAGATCGCTCTTCAAGATGTGCTGGTCCATCTTGTCCCACCCTAGATGCCCATTTTTCCGCAGGGACCCGGCGATGATCGGACTCAGCTTGGCCCGAAAGGCCTCATTTCTGGTCAACCCATAAGATGCGCTCAGTTCTGGTCGGCGGGGATCGTGGTAGTATGCGCACATATCGTCCGGTGAGATCCGGACGGTCATGTCACCCATCCTCATGGTGTACAGTTCATGGTAAACCGCGAGGATCATGCAGGCATAAAACTCTTTGACCACCTTTGCGCCATACACGATCGGAGTTTGAATGAACTGCTCCCACGAGTGTTGGCAGATAATGACCGGTACTAACGAGTTGGCCGGTAATGTCACGAGTCTGATGCCACGCTCGTCGAATGGTTGACATTTCGTTTCCTCCATTTTTGCAATCCAACCGCTTGTCGTGGGCCTCACTAACGTACATTTGCTCACGGATCCGTCGCGAGATGCGTTCATAATCCGCGAAGACTAGCTGTTTGCTCGGGTGATGCCTCATGATCTGCAAGGAAATAACTCCAAATTAGTCATATCATTCATGGCCACCCCAAACCTAGGCCAGAGTTGCCAATAAAATAGACTTTTTAATACAAGCATTTTGTTCAATAAGCCCGTAGCCACATAATTTCCCTAATGCATGCATCTAAGGGTCATCAATGGTTTTCACCATTGGACAATTTCAACGAACCCCAAACCTTGGTGAAACCGAGGTTTGGTGATGCTTGCAATAATAATCCCACACAAATAACGTAAGAACTTTATGTTACCAAAAAGTCCCAAACGTACCATTTACGCACAAAAGTGGGAGTGGTTCACAAAATCATGGTATCCCCAGAATATCCCCCATATTACTTCCCAAAAGTCCCCAATCACACATTTTAAGAACACATTCTCACAAATTTAACATACTCGATTGCATACAAGCATAAAGTTCTTATATGAAATTCTTAACATACAAGGAGCATGCATTCGTAATTTAGGCATAATATCCACATGAGTGCACCGCATTTGTGAGAAATCAAAATATTGGGGGAGTAAACTTGAACACTTGAAGGAGCAAGGAAAATTATGGGGGAGGAGAACACTAACCACAAAATAGTTGAAATGAAGACAAGAGGAAGGGAGAGTTCACATATACCTTGAAGATCTTGAAGAAGGAGAACAAAAGTCTTGCAAATGGTAGAGAGAGAGAGAGGAAATCGAGAGAGAGAGAGAAAGTGAAGTATGGAGAAAGTAAAATGAAGAAGAAAGAAGGAAGAAGAAGAAGAATTGAGAAGACATAAAGCAAGAAAGGACAAAAAAATCGACCAAACCCTAGCCCACACAAGAAAACACGCGGCTTGGCCCGCAGCCTGAAGCCGCGACCTAGCCCGCGTAACTCTCTGTTGTTTGTCCTAAACAGAGACTTGCGCAGCTTGGCCCGCGGCCTCCGCGACCTAGCCCGCGTAACTCTCTGTTCCTTTTTTTGTAAATCAAAAGCACTCTAAAAGGACTTAAATTAAAACAAAAACAAACCTCGGTGGGTTGCCTGCCACCCAGCGCCTTAGTTTCGGTCGTGGCTCGACCGTATGGTAGATCATTCCTTCGGTTTGTCCAAAAACGTGGCATCAGCTACCACCGCTTCTCCTCTATAGTAGGGCTTCACCTGCTGCCCGTTGACCTTGAAAGTAGCTCCGTTTTTTCCTTGTAACTCGATGGTTCCATAGGGTAACACTTCCTTCACGATGAATGGTCCGGACCACTTGGAATTCAGCTTACCTGGAAACATGTTAGGAAAAATTTACCGTGCCAAAATTACGAGAAGCTCACAAATGATTTCTAAGGTCCCAAAACGAGTAGAAATCCAAGTGCACAATAATCCCAGCAACAAATGCGGATAACAATGATCTAGATGTTACACAATATATTCTCGACGTAGAAAAATTAAACCCATGCGAAGTATATATATATATATATGTATAGATAAAAGCGATGGAAACGTTAGTATCTATAAATATATATATATATATATAGCAAGATATATATAAAAGCGATATATATATATATATTATATATTAGACGAAATATATATAAATATATGTATATATATATATATATAATAGCGAGATATATATATGAATGGCAAGAAAAACGCAAACAATAACACCGGGAGTTAACGTGATTCCACTATCGTTGTGATAGTGTACGTCCACCAAAGAGAGAGAGAGCAGGTGTTTATTACCAACCAAGGAGATTACAAAGTGCTTCGCAAGGATCTTAAGATCCACGATCAACTAACGAGTCTTCTCGCACACCACCGAATATCAAGAACACTCTCAACCTCACAAACTCTAGATACCACTCTAGATACCAAATAACAAATTAGGGAGGGGTGTTGGTGGCTGGTGTTTGCTGCCGGCGAGAAGGGAACAAGGAGAGGAAGAAAGGTTGGTGCAAATGAAAATGGAAGCCATTACATGGGTATTTATATGGTTATGGGAATGGGTTGGATGTCATGCATGGATTGTCATGCATGCATGTGCATGATGCTTTTCATCCACACAAATTGTTTTCCAAACCAAGCCATGGACGTGGCCTTTCTAGAGCCAAGTAAAAAATATCTTTTGCATAGCATAAATAATATACATATTTATGTATATATATTATTCAACACTCCACCATGATATGCAAATCACCCAACGAAACCAAGGTACGAACCCATCCAACGAATACGAGTCTTCCCGTTGATCTTCAGCAAGATAACAAAGTAAATTGGCATGAGGTAGAAAAATGCATTCCAACCGTGACGAGCTTCGGCATGGCCATCACCCGTCAAAGTTACAAGCAAACAAATAACCTCAAATGCACAATCTACTGAACAAGGTAGAGCATAAACAAAGCTCTAAGCACTTAACAAAGTAATTCCTTCAAAGATGTCATTTTGTCATCTGTGGTAATATCTTCTCTCTCTCGCAAAGTGCCCAACGGCACTAACACAAACGGAGCTGGATCAAGTTTGAGCAATGCCCAAACTTGGCTGGCGGTAGCGACTTAGTGAACATATCAGCAGCATTGTCGTCTGTCAGGACTTTCTTCAAATAGACGACCTTTGCTTCATGTAGTCTAACAAGATATGCATCACGCACATTTATGTGCTTTGTCCGGGAGCTGAAAGCCAAATTAGTTGCCAAATGGATGGCACTCTGATTATCACAGAGAATGCGTACGGAAGGTTGCTCGAAGCCCAGGTCATTTATCAGTTCTTTCAAATAGACCGCTTCCTTTGCAGATTCAACCGCCGCAACAAGTTCAGCTTCTGTGGTCGACAATGCAACAATAGACTGTAACCGTGATCTCCAACTAACGGTTGTTCCACCCAAGGTAAATACATAACCAGATGTGGATCTCCAACCAACTCGATAACCTGCATAGTCAGAATCACAATATCCAACAATTTCACAGTTATTGTGCAAACCAAATATAAGACCATGCTTCTCGGTTCCCTTCAAATATCGGAATGCCGTTTTAACGGCTGCCCAATGTGATCGACCCGGATTCGCGAGAAACCGACTCACCACTCCGACACAATGTGCGAGATCGGGACGGGTACACACCATGGCATACATGAGACTCCCAACTGCACTAGCATATGGAACCTTTGACATTTTGGCCTTCTCCTTGTCGTCCTTCGGACAATCTTCGCTCGTAATCTTGATGTGCTTCGGTAGCGGAGTGCTAGACGTATTGGCACCATCAAGATTGAACCGCTTCAGAATTTTCTGAATATACGCCCGTTGTGTCAACCTGAGTGTCCGGGACTTTCTGTCCCGCACGATTTCCATGCCCAAAATTTTCTGCGCCGCGCCAAGATCCTTCATTTCGAATTCTGACTTCAACTTATCTTTCAGACGTTCGATCTCTGACCGGTCCTTGCAGGCAATAAGCATGTCATCTACATAAAGAAGTAAGTAAGTGAAAATACCACCGCTTTGCCTATGATAGACACAAGCATCCTTTTCACTGCGCTCAAATCCCAGAGTGAGCATAAACAAATCGAACTTCTTATACCACTGTCGAGGCGACTGTTTAAGTCCATAAAGGGACTTCTGGAGCTTACATACGTATTCTGGTTTACTGTCGGAGATGAAACCATCGGGTTGCTTCATATAGATAGTTTCCTCCAAGTCTCCGTGTAGGAAGGCGGTCTTCACATCTAGTTGTTCTAGCTCCAAATCGTGAATAGCCACGATCGCTAAAAGAACACAAATAGATGTATGTCTAACAACGGGAGCAAAAATATCGTCATACTCGATACCTTTCCGTTGTGCAAAGCCTTTAGCAACGAGGCGAGCCTTGTACCGATTGTCATCTTTGACTTTGAAAACCCACTTGCAACCAATAGCACGGCTACCCTTCGACAACGGACATAAGTCCCAAGTGCTGTTCTTAGAGAGAGCTTCCATCTCTTCTTGCATTGCACCAAGCCATTTAGAACTGTGGGTTGAGGCCAATGCCTCCTTTACATCAAGCGGCTCTTCTTCTCCTACATGCAAAGCAAACTCCAGCTGATCTGTAAAACTTATGTTAGCAAAATCCCAATCTCCATACCTATTCGGCGGACGAATAGTCCTTTGACTACGCCTGGTAGGTGCAACTACTGGGATTGTGTCGCTGTGGTCTCCACCATCATTCAGAATCTCTTCTTCAGAATCACTAGTAGAAGTCACTGGCGGAATGACTTCTTCAACAGTATCGGATGATTCTGGCACAATATCAGGAACAGATGAACTGGGAATATTAGGACTGACTACTGGATCCACATCATCGGCGGTAGGAGCAACAGTATGGACGAATTCCGGATTTTGAGAGGATTGAGGATCCTGTGACTTTAACAGGACTGATTCATCAAACGTGACGTATCGAGAATGAATCACCTTACGAGTTAAGGGGTTCCAGATTCGGTAACCCTTGATGCCATCTGTATAGCCGAGCAAGAATCCTTTGGTGGCTTTAGGATCCAACTTGTCCCGGCCTGAAACATGAACGTAAACAGGACAACCAAATACACGTATGTATTTCAAACAGATGTTTCTTTTACCTCTCCAAACCTCTTCTGGAATCTTTCCCCCGATGGCCGAACAAGGTAACCTGTTCACAATGTGCACAGCAGTGTGCAGTGCTTCGGCCCAGAAAATTTTAGGGAACTCCGATGTCGACAACATACATCGGAACTTTTCAAGCAAAGTCCTATTCATCCGTTCGGCTACCCCATTAGATTGAGGATCGCCCGGAGTGGTGTAGTGACGGTGGATGCCTTTACGCGAACAAAAGTCCTTGAGGTTACCACTAGTAAACTCTCCACCGTTGTCAGATCTGAGCACTTTCAACTTCATGCCAGTCTCGACCTCTACTCATGCCAACCAAGTCTTGAACGTATCGAAGACATCTGACTTGAACTTTAACACATACACCCAAAGCTTATGTGAGAAATCATCAATAAACAAAACGAAATATTTACCTCCACTGAGGGACGGAGTACTGGATGGTCCCCAGACGTTTGTATGAACATAATCGAGGATTCCTTTAGTGTTGTGTTTTCCAACACCAAAAGAAACACGCGTCTGCTTTCCTTTGACACATCCCGAACAAAACTCCAGGCTAGCAGGAACAAAGACTTTAATGAGCTTCCGCTTGCGCAAAATCTCCAAGTTCTTCTCGGATGTGTGACCCAAACGAAGATGCCATAAGCGAGCATCAACAAGATTCTGAGAACTTTCGGCCACACATGATTCAGAAGACACAGTCTCGCCAATCAAATGGTAAAGATTACTTTCCGCCCGTTCGCCTTTCATTACAACAATACTCCCTCTGGAGATGCGCAAACTCTCGTCATCGCCTCGAAATTTGCTGCCCAATTTGGACAGTTGTCCAACAGAGATCAAGGAACGAGTCATGGATGGAACAAACTTGACATTATTCAATGTCCAAATACACCCATCGAACATCTTGATCCGCACAGTACCGATACCCTGAGTGACACACCAAGTACTGTTTCCCATATAAATACTGTTACCTTCAACTTTTCTGAAGGTAGAGAAATAGTCGCGGAATGGTGTCATGTGGCAAGATGCCCCGGTATCTAGCACCCAACGCCTGTCACCTTGCGGTGGTGCAACTGTGGCAGAGAAGCCTTCTAGCTCCATTTCGGCTGCAACGGCTGAGGTGTCCGCGTTGTCTTTGCTTTTAAGACTCGGACAGTCCTTAACCCAATGACCTGGCTTGTGGCAATAATTACAGTTGCCACGCACCTTTGATTTCCCCCGAGAACCAGGTCGGCGAGACGGAGAGCGCCCACGATTTCTTCCTCTTGACGAATGTTGATCGTCTCGGCCTTTGTCAGCAAATAGGCCTTGACTGTAATTAATCTCTCGGTGATTGTTACCGATTCGCATCTGAATTCGCTGATCTTCCGAAATCATTCCTGTTTTCACATCAGACAAAGAAAGAGTTTCTCTTCCGTAAATAAAACTGTTAGTGAATTGGGAATACTTCTCGGGAAATGAATACAACAGGATCATAGCAAGTGCTTCTTCGTCTTTTGCAAGAAGCGCATCTGTTGCCTTTAACTTCATGATTATGTCTTCAAATTCGGTCATGTGCCCCTTGATTGTCGTGCCTTCCTTCATTTTGAAGAAGAGACACGACCGCATCAGTAACAATCTGTTGGTCAAAGTTTTCTTGAGATATAAATTCTCAAGCTTGCTCCAAATACCTGTAGCTGTCTTTTCAGACACAATCTCAGATATAACATTATCTCCCATAGCCATCTGAAAAGTAGTAAATGCCCATGCTTCCATTTCTTTAGCCTTAAGGTTAGACATATTAGGGTCTAACTCGTCTTTGGCAAATACTACGGGATGGACTCCATTTTTTCTAAGTGCCGCGGATGTTGTGAATTGCCATTTACCAAAGTCACCGTCCCCATTCCAAGTCTGTATACGAATCCCAGCCCCGGACAAATTAAAGGTACCTTCTAGGTACGGTTTAGAGGGACCGACACCAAATGGGTTTTCTACTCCAGCCATAGAGAAAACGAAATGTGTAAACTTGTTTATGTATACTTTCTACACAAACCCAAATCTAGATCCGAAGCTCTGATACCAATTGTTAGGAAAAATTTATCGTGCCAAAATTACGAGAAGCTCACAAATGATTTCTAAGGTCCCAAAACGAGTAGAAATCCAAGTGCACAATAATCCCAGCAACAAATGCGGATAACAATGATCTAGATGTTACACAATATATTCTCGACGTAGAAAAATTAAACCCACACGAAGTATATATATATATATATATATGTATAGATAAAAGCGATGGAAACGTTAGTATCTATAAATATATATATATATATATATATAGCAAGATATATATATAAAAGCGATATATATATATATATATATATATATTATATTATATTAGACGAAATATATATAAATATATGTATATATATAATAGCGAGATATATATATGAATGGCAAGAAAAACGCAAACAATAACACCGGGAGTTAACGTGGTTCCACTATCGTTGTGATAGTGTACGTCCACCAAAGAGAGAGAGAGCAGGTGTTTATTACCAACCAAGGAGATTACAAAGTGCTTCGCAAGGATCTTAAGATCCACGATCAACTAACGAGTCTTCTCGCACACCACCGAATATCAAGAACACTCTCAACCTCACAAACTCTAGATACCACTCTAGATACCAAATAACAAATTAGGGAGGGGGTGTTGGTGGCTGGTGTTTGCTGCCGGCGAGAAGGGAACAAGGAGAGGAAGAAAGGTTGGTGCAAATGAAAATGGAAGCCATTACATGGGTATTTATATGGTGATGGGAATGGGTTGGATGTCATGCATGGATTGTCATGCATGCATGTGCATGATGCTTTTCATCCACACAAATTATTTTCCAAACCAAGCCATGGACGTGGCCTTTCTAGAGCCAAGTAAAAAATATCTTTTGCATAGCATAAATAATATACATATTTATGTATATATATTATTCAACAAAACAAACGAAGACGAGAATTAAATAAAAGTACTCGCATTCCAGGAACAATTACCTTTGGGTGAAGACCCTTGTCGTGGAATCGCTTCGTTCTCTCCTTGTATATATATATATATATATATATATATTGGTAACCGTGGGTTTTCAGGCCAGCTTACGCGCACCGGCTAATCCCCGGGCGACCACGAATGGCCTGAAGTCATCGCAGGTGAAACTCCATGGCCACAAGGGCTTTGGCAGTGCCTAGATTTGAACCCTGGGTAGATGAGTTTCCACTACATCCCCCAAGAGTTTTACCAGTACACCACAACCCAAGTGGTTCTATCCTTGTATATTGCCGCATTCTCGTATGCGTCTTGTATGATCTCTTCGAGCTCGTTCAGTTGCAAACACCGGCGTTGCCCGGCCGCCTTGAAATACATATTGAGCTTCTTGATCGCCCAATAAGCTCTATGCTCAAGCTCGACAGGTAGGTGACACGATTTCCCGAACACGAGCCGATACGGTGTGGTGCCAATCGGTGTCTTGAATGCGGTTCGGTAAGCCCACAGTGCATCGTCTAGCTTGATCGACCAATCTTTTCGTGATGTGCTCACGATCTTTTCGAGAATTTGTTTAAGTTCTCGATTAGACACCTCAGCTAAGACATTGGCTTGTGGGTGGTAAGGTGTAGTTACCTTATGCTTCACCGAGTATTTCTTGAGTACTGCCTCTAAATACCGGTTGTAGAAATGGCTACCACCGTCACTTATCAGCGCTTTCGGGACCCCAAACCTCGAGAATATGTTCTTTCGCAAGAAGTTGATCACCCTTTTGGAGTCGTTCGTGGGGCTTGCGATTGCCTCCACCCACTTGGAAACATAGTCTACTGCTACCAGTATATATTCATTGCGGTGAGAGTTCGAGAATGGACCCATGAATTCGATCCCCCAAACATTCCATGAAGATTCTCATGGGCATTTCATCTCTCTTTAATATGTTTCCCGTTCTTTGGCACCGATCACACTTCGAGATGAAGTCTCGAGTCTCTTTAAACATATAAAGCCATAAGAATCCCGATTGTAGAACTTTTGCCACTGTTCTGTAGGTGCTGAAGTGGCCTCCACATTCTAAGGTATGGCAGTGAGTTAGAATGCCGGCCTTCTCTTCGTCCGGTACACATCTTCGGATCATACCGCCAGCACATAGCTTGTAGAGATAGGGTTCATCCCAATAATACCTTTTGGCCTCGAAGAAAAATCTTTTCTTTTGGTGGGAGTTCATTTGATAGGGCACTACTCCTCCTACCAAATAATTCACCAAGTCAGCATACCAAGGTCCCGAGTGACTAACCTTAAAGAGCTGCTCATCCGGGAAGGAATCATTAATGATGGTTTTGTCTTTACTTTGATCTTCACCTCCCTCAAGTCTCGAAAGATGGTCCGCCACGATGTTCTCAGACCCCTTCTTGTCTAGAATCTCCAAATCAAATTCTTGGAGTAGGAGGACCCATCGGATGAGTCTCAGTTTTGCGTCCTTCTTAGCCATTAGATATTTCAAAGCTGAATGGTCGGAGTACACGATTACCTTTGCACCAACTAAATAGGATCGAAACTTCTCGCAAGCATAGACAACGGCTAGTAATTCCTTCTTGGTAGTCGCATAGTTGATCTGAGCATCGTCCAACGTCTTACTCACATAGTATATCACGTGCATCCTCTTCTCTTTTCTTTGGCCCAACACCGCTCCAACAGCGATGTCACTTGCGTCACACATGAGGACAAATGGTAGATTCCAATCCGGGGCCGTGAGGATGGGTGTTGAGATCAGTTTCTTCTTTAACCTGTCAAAAGCAAGGATACAATTATTAGTGAAATCAAATTTAGCATCTTTAAGAAGTAAGGAACACAAAGGTTTAGTGATTTTCGAAAAGTCCTTTATAAATCGCCGGTAAAACCCGGCGTGTCCCAAAAAGCTTCGGACTCCCTTGACGGAATTCGGATATGGAATATTCTCGATCACTGCCACCTTTGCTTTATCCACTTCTATCCCCGCCTTGGACACTTTGTGGCCGAGCACAATCCCTTTGGTCACCATAAAGTGACACTTCTTCCAATTCACTACAAGGCTTGTTTCCTTGCACCTTTGTAGCACGGCTTCCAAGTGCGCTAAGCATGTGTCGAAAGAAGGCCCAAACACTGAAAAGTCGTCCATGAAGATTTCGATGGCCCGTTCCACCATATCCGAGAATATTGCCATCATACATCGCTGGAAGGTGGCCGGAGCATTACACAAGCCGAAGGGCATACGGCGGTACACGAATGTGCCATACGGACAAGTGAAGGTCGTTTTATCTTGATCTTCGGGTGCGATTGGAATCTGGTTATACCCGGAATAGCCGTCTAGGAAACAGTAGTACTCGTGTCCGGATAACCATTCCAACATCTGATCAATGAATGGAAGTGGAAAGTGATCTTTCTTGGTTGCATCATTCAGCTTCCAGTAATCTATACATATCCTCCAACCGGTAACCGTTCGAGAGGGGATGAGTTTGTTGTTGTTGTTCCGGATGACTGTGATGCCTCCCTTCTTGGGCACTACTTGATTTGGGCTTACCCACGGGCTATCAGGAACTGGATAAATAATTCCAGCATCGAGGAGTTTCAATACCTCCTTGCGGACTACCTCTTTCATATTCTGGTTGAGCCGATGTTGGTGTTGAACAACCGGTCGGTGTCCGTCTTCCAGATTGATGCGTTGTTAGCAAAACGTGGGGCTTAAACCCTTCAAATCAGCTATCGTCCATCCAATGGAAGTTTGATGCTCTCTCAAAACTCTTAGCAGCTTTTCTTTATTTGCGGGACACAGTTTGGACGATATGATTACCGGAAGTGTGTCTTTTTCTCCCAAATATGCATATTCGAGATGATCGGGCAATGGTTTGAGCTCAAGATTTGGAGGTGTCTTCGATGAAGGTTCGGACTTGGGAATTGGTTCTTCCAAATCCTCAATAATGGGTCGCCTCGGGCCTTTGTAAGATGGTAAGGCATTGAGTTGTAATACCGGCTCGCTTTCTTGATCGGTTTCGATGCCAACCAATGCTTTCATGAGATGATCGTCCGACACTTGATGGTTGTACATCTCTTGAGGCATAGAACCCATCACATCCACGCGATAGCATTCATTAGGTCCCTTGCCTTGCTTGGCTGCCCGAAAAACATTAAAAACGGCTTCTTCGTCGCCCACTCTCAACGTTAACTTACCCCCTTTCACATCAATGAGAGCTCCTCCTGTGGCCAAAAATGGTCGGCCAAGTATCAATGGGATTTCCTAGTCCTCATCCATATCGAGCACCACAAAGTCTACCGGGAAGTAGAACTTATCCACCTTGATCAGAACGTCTTCTATCACTCCATATGGGTACTTGATGGATCTGTCAGCAAGTTGGAGTGTAACATTTGTAGGCTGCACTTCCCCAAGTCCGAGTTTCCTAAAAATAGACAAAGGCATCAAGTTAATGCTAGCTCCAAGATCACATAAAGCTTTGCTAAATTCAGAGTTTCCAATATGAACAGGGATAGTAAAACTCCCTGGATCCTTAAGCTTCAGGGGGAGCTTGTGCTGGATGATCGCGCTGCACTCCTCAGTAAGTGCAACTGTTGCATGCTCCTCAATCTTCCTCTTGTTGGAGAGGATGTCTTTCAAGAACTTCACGTATGAGGGCATTTGTGCCAATGCATCTGCAAAAGGGATGTTAATATGCATTTTCTTAAAAACTTCATGAAATTTAGAAAAGTTTAGATCATCCCTGTGGGCCTTGAGCCTAGTCAGATATGGCACTTTCGGAGCTACCGGTTTAACCGGTGGTTGCTTTGGAATATTTGGTTGGTCTTTCTTTTTCTCTTCACTCTCTGGGTTTTCCTCCATCCCAATCTTTTCATCGGCTTCCATCTCATACATGTAACACCCCATATTTTTATTCTTCTTGCAAGGTTAGAGTAAATGAAGTTTTTGGGGCTAAGGTAAGAAATATTCAACTTGGGGACTTGTTTGCAAAATCTGAAATTTGTGAATTGGTATAAAAAGGGATAAAACCCTAGATTATTTCCATTTTGTGGTTCATACGTATTGGGGATGGCTAGAGGAGGAGTTGGAGGATCTTGAAGCTTCTTGAAGAGAGAGCTTGGATTTGGAAGCTGAATGTGAGGTTAATCTTCATCTTTTCCAAGGTAAACTTCCCCTCTCATGTTTTTCTTCTATTGAAAGGATTAATGAGAAGAGTGTGGTATAAGATTTTCTAATGTTTTAATGTTTTGAGGGTGAATGCTCCAAAGGAGATTGCTATGTTTGAGTTTTGAATGATTTACAAGCTTTTCTTAGAGAATCATCCATCATTTCAATGGTAGAGTTGAGTTTTGTCAAGAATATGAGTTTGGGGTTTAAGGGATGAATCATTGGATGAAATTGGTGGGTTTTATGTTGTTTAAAGTGTTGGTTATTGATCCTCAATGTTTTTGGTACCTTAAATATCAATTTGGGGATGAGTTGGGGTTGAGAAAGGGTGCAATTTCGGACTGAATTCGTTGTGCGGATGTGGAAGTCTCGAACAGGGACTTACGCGGTTTCTCACGCGGTTTGTAAGCCGCGGGGAAAGTCGTGTAAGTCGCTGTTGTGTGTAGGTGCCCTTCGTTTCGCTTCGGGTTTCGGGTCTAGAATCGAGGCACCGTTTGGGGGTTTGTTTTAGGGGCTTAGTAGCGATGTTTTGGGATGTAATTAGGTGGTTTAATACCATTCTTATGACGTCCAATTCAGGTGTTCGGTTTGAGCTAAAGTGTGTTTCGGAGCGTGTGTCGATGTGCGAATGCTAAGGTGAGTTCCCTTAACCCCCTTTTTGGTGCAAATGAAATGTTTTGCTAAGGATTTCGTATCTGAATTTGGTTTGAGCATGATTAAACGTTTTGGGTAAGGTTTCTTAACCGATTATGTTTACAAGCATGATGACATGATTAAACGATTTGGAAAGGTTTTATTGTGCATGACATAGAAATGTTTACAATTGCATACAAGTTGTTTATACGTACAGTTATGCGTGAATGTTGATTACATGCTTGTTTGGTTATTGCTATGGGTGGAGTCGGGTTGCACAGTGGGGGACTTCTCGAGTTGCCGTGCCTGGCTTTGTAAGGTGTCGAGTTGCCGTGCCTGGCTTTGTAAGGTGTTAAATAGTCTATGCCACTGTGTACACCCTTGTTGAGTATATGTTGACGTGTTACTGTTTTGAAATGAAACATTTTTCTTAAATGGCTTGTGGATACGTTTAGAGGGAATTCACTAGACCTCATGGTCTAACCCTCGCTTTTCAAAAACTAAAACCATTTTCAGGTGATAGTCGTGTTTGGGATTCCATCTGGCGATGATGGAAGTGTGTGGCGTTGTAGAAGAGCTAGAGCCTAGCGAAGACTTGTAGATTTCGTCGGGCTTCTTGTAGCATCTCAGTTGTGGGTGTGTTATTCGCTGCGAACTTAGAGTTTAAGTAGCATTAATTGTATACTTTGGGACCAATTTTGGTTGTATTGTTACAAGTTTTATTTTAGTGAAATTGGGTTGTTACAAATGGTATCAGAGCCATAGTTTAAGGGATTTAGGTGACCGGATGGGCCTAAACTTAAACTGTGGGGTAGAGTGAGACACAACTGAGATATAGGAAGCCATTAAGAAAGACCTTAATCATAGAATATCTTGACAATGGTAGTGAGAACCCTCATGTAAGGTAAATTCAAATAGCATCTGGCCAATGCTATTATGGACCTACAGGTGCATGGGTGTAATCAATCACTATTGTCGGGATGAGTGGTGAGTGTGGCAGTATGTAGAAGGTTCTAACCTTGTGTTTGTTAGCAAAGAGTTGATGTGTCATGAAAGAGATCCCTTGTGATGGGATGTTTGCAACTTCTAGAGGAAGTGTTGTCTGGAATGTTAATGAGCTGTCTAGATGTAAACTCTCTAGGATAGGAAGTGAGAATTATGTTAGCATCTTGAAACCTTTAATTCAAGATCAAGTTAGGGAATCTAGTCTTGGATTCCTTAGTCAAGCGGTTTAGTGGCAAGGTTAATGATTGCAAAAGAGCAGTGTTGTTTTGTGGTATGCATGTAAGAGTGGTCGATCAGTGGGCTGTGAAGCACTTGTACTTCAAGTTGTAGCATAAGTAAGGAAGCGGTTGTTGGTTATAGTATGGTACCAGTGAAAAGTTAAAGTGAGTGCAACGGTGGACTTAGTTAGAGTGAATAGCCTTCCTTTGCATATTGAATTCCATGCATTTTGTTGTTAAACGTATTATACGAGATTCTTTCATGTTAAAAAGCATGTACGTGCATGATATGTTTTCTTGTTTTGGGAAATGAGTGACGCGTGCGAGCGTGTTTTCTTTAAAGTAAAAGACAAACTTGTTTTCATTATACGATAAAGCTTTGAACTTAGTGATTTACGAATTATTTCACGTTTTTCTTGTGGAGAGAATCTTCGTTACGAAAATATTGAAAATATTTTATTGCGAGGTTTGTTTTACAAACAAAATGAGTACTGACTCGTTATTTTCATGTAAACGAGTATTGGAGTTGACAGGCCCACCTTGGGTAAGTGATATCGTTCGGAAACTCTTCGGTCGTATGAGGAAGGGTCTCATTGGAGACAACCGTAGTGTCGGCACCGATTTGGATGGACAAGATTACGAATTATTGTAAGAGTAACTGTGAGCGATCCTTGCGGTCGTTGTGTTTTACTATTCATCTTGAGTAATGTTGTTTCATGCATACTCAAACTCGTTTTATAATTTTGCATCTATTTCTTAAAAGTGTGCAAAATGATTTCAATCGTTGTGTCATTGTGCATGAAGGCTATGAACTCGCTAGGTCGGGAAGGGTATCACGATTGAGGTCAAGGAAAGGCTTTGGGAGTTGAATTGTTAGTTGAATAAGATGTGGTCAAGTTATGACCTTAGTGTTTCTGTTAGAGTAAGTTGGTGAATACCGGGAGTCTTGGGCAGTGAATTCGGAATGTTGGTATGAGTGTAGTTTGAACTATTGTCGGGTTATGTGAGAATAGTTTTAATCGCGGTAAAGTTGAAATGGTCAAAGTGTTTCTGTTGGTGGAATAGTAATCAGTAGCGTTACGTTACTTAATGTAATGTTTTCGGTTTTGAGATGGAATACTGAGTTGGTTTAGTAATTAGATCTCGCGCTAAGAAAGATCTTGTGTTTGTTTTCTCTCAAGTGGGAACGGTGGGGTATAAGTTGGTTATGATGCGTTGAATGAAGTGGGTTCTGTTAGGAATCCTAGATTGTCAGGGAGGAATGGAATTATCATCACGTAGTCCCTTGGTATAGAAGGTTACGACTGTTTAACATGTCTCAAATTAGGGGTGATGTCAGGAGATTAAAACGTGAGAGTGAACCCGTTGGGTGTGAACGAGTGAGGTCGTTCGAGAATGTGTTAATGATATGGTATAGGAACACCTTGTGAGGGCACTGGGGGAAAACGGAAGACCACCAATGTGGATGTGAGGTCCATTGAGGTCTTGATGAGTCGCTTGTGCGTAAGGTGTCTAGCACAGCGGAGATAGATTGCGAGGAGTTAACGAGGAACGAGGACTTGTTCGGGGAGTTAGGAGAAATAGCTTCTTTCGAGAATCCTTGTCTGTCGTGAGGCGACTGGACAATTGCATGTCGATTGTCGATGGCGAATCACTGATCGTTTTGTTGGATAGTCGTCGGGAGGTTGGTATTGGAGAAGTAACTATAGTGTGGTTATCTTGTTGAGTTTTCTTACAAAGATGTAAGAAGTTGTTTGGAGAAAGGTAGGTATCCGACGTGACGTTTGACCACCTTGTATGAGTGTACAAAAGTAAGAGATCGTGATTGCTTAAGTGATTTTCTTATGGGGTATGATGACCCATATAAGAACGAAAGGTTAGGGTAATCGAAGCGGGTGTGCCTTGAGTAGTTGACCTTGAAATGTGGTTCGTTTAAACCCGGGAAGGGCAAAGTCGAGCAACGTTTTGGCTTCGTTTGAAATTGCGTTATGGGCGGCATGAAAGAAGTAACATCTTCTGCGTATGTAAAGGCATCATGTCAGCTTGTTGCAATGTGGTCGCGGGGCGACGGTGTTTGAGAGTTAGGAACTCTTGGTAGTTCTTGGTGCTAAGTACTTCATGAGGACTTGGCTAAAGGTTATGATTGATGAATTTAGAGAAACGTTCTTTTGGACTGTAGCGGTGTGTGTTGGGCGTTCTGTGTAAGCACGAGAGAAAATGATGACGGTATGACAGATCAAGTATAGACAGGATTGCAGTAAGAAGATGTCGTGGGACACTGGAAAGGCGGGCTTTGATTAAAGAACGATTATTTGAAGAGCATGAGGAAAGGAATCTTTGTGGATGCCATGATTAAAGAGTTGAGAGAGCTAATTTCATGCGACCAATCTAAAACTGGCT
Source organism: Saussurea involucrata (assembly GCA_033807775.1). Taxonomy (NCBI): domain Eukaryota; kingdom Viridiplantae; phylum Streptophyta; class Magnoliopsida; order Asterales; family Asteraceae; genus Saussurea; species Saussurea involucrata. Next base: position 37,846,662 of record CM066314.1, on the reverse strand, counting down.
CGTGTTAGCGAAGCATTCTTTTAAAGCATCTTTAGTGTATCAAGCTAGAAAGGAAACAAGTGGTCGGATGTAGTGCCTTGGTTGAGAGACCTTTGGATTAGATTTGGTATTGTCGGAAGAATGTTTCACATGAGCGTGTCGTTCAGTATACGATTAGTTGGAATAGTTTGAGTGAACTTGGTCACTCCTCCTTGTGGGAGGGCAAGCGAATTTTGGTGGTAGTTCCTAGTTAGTGGAACCGTTCGGTGGAATTGGGCGAAGGATATAATTGTGTATAGAATAGAATTATGGCTTAGCGATTGTTGGGAGTTTGGACCGTTGATTTATAACTGTTGAGGCACGTGTGATCGGTGTGACTTTGAGGAAACGCAATTGTGCCAGGCGAACGCTATTTTGGTAGGAGGGCGTTCTTCCTTGGATATGAATATTATGTGGTGGTGAGAATGCGGTAACGATATGCGAGTGATAGTGTGTAATGTTGACGAAGGGAGTGATTAGTCTCTATTTAGAGATTCGGGTTATTGCGGTGTTAACTCGAGTAGAGTCGTTTTCTATTAAAGAGAGTATTTTGGATGAGTAGTATGTTTGAACGAAGAGATTGCAAGTGTGTGGCTGGGCGTGCTACAGACCCGAGAGTGTAGTTGTTGGCCTAGGAGCGATGTCAAGAATACTGTATGTTGTCGATGCTGATCAGGAGTGAATGGAACTAAGTTGACTGGATTAGAAGGTTTGAGCATTGTCAATCTCAAGTCGGGAGAACAGTTGGATGGGGAAATATTCCCATGGTTTGGAGTAGTGTGTTTCAATAGGAGATTGAATTGGACTACATTGTAATGGAGTAGTGGCAGTTTTCGAAAGAACTGGGAATTATTGATTGATTTAGAGGCACTCGGTAAAAATTTGGAGTGCTTTTGGTATGTCTTAACCCTTGTTTAGAGAATGTTGGTTGGGAAGAAGTTTGGTGTAGCTTCGCAGACAGTGTGAGTAATTGGGGCCGGATGGTTGAGAATTTGAAAGACAAAGAAGTTAGTCTTGTAGAGATGTAGTTGTAACTTCCTAAGAAATTTTGGGGCAAAATAGGTATTGGGAGTCGGAAGTTAACTCTTCTGCAGCATGAGCCTGGCAATGGAATTCCGAGGACGGAATTCTAATAAGGGGGAGGTGATGTAACACCCCATATTTTTATTCTTCTTGCAAGGTTAGAGTAAATGAAGTTTTTGGGGCTAAGGTAAGAAATATTCAACTTGGGGACTTGTTTGCAAAATCTAAAATTTGTGAATTGGTATAAAAAGGGATAAAACCCTAGATTATTTCCATTTTGTGGTTCATACGTATTGGGGATGGCTAGAGGAGGAGTTGGAGGATCTTGAAGCTTCTTGAAGAGAGAGCTTGGATTTGGAAGCTGAATGTGAGGTTAATCTTCATCTTCTCCAAGGTAAACTTCCCCTCTCATGTTTTTCTTCTATTGAAAGGATTAATGAGAAGAGTGTGGTATAAGATTTTCTAATGTTTTAATGTTTTGAGGGTGAATGCTCCAAAGGAGATTGCTATGTTTGAGTTTTGAATGATTTACAAGCTTTTCTTAGAGAATCATCCATCATTTCAATGGTAGAGTTGAGTTTTGTCAAGAATATGTGTTTAGGGTTTAAGGGATGAATCATTGGATGAAATTGGTGGGTTTTATGTTGTTTAAAGTGTTGGTTATTGATCCTAAATGTTTTTGGTACCTTAAATATCAATTTGGGGATGAGTTGGGGTTGAGAAAGGGTGCAATTTCGGACTGAATTCGTTGTGCGGATGTGGAAGTCTCGAACAGGGACTTACGCGGTTTCCCACGCGGTTTGTAAGCCGCGGGGAAAGTCGCGTAAGTCGCTGTTGTGTGTGGGTGCCCTTCGTTTCGCTTCGGGTTTCGGGTCTAGAATCGAGGCACCGTTTGGGGGTTTGTTTTAGGGGCTTAGTAGCGATGTTTTGGGATGTAATTAGGTGGTTTAATACCATTCTTATGACGTCCAATTCAGGTGTTCGGTTTGAGCTAAAGTGTGTTTCGGAGCGTGTGTCGATGTGAGAATGCTAAGGTGAGTTCCCTTAACCCCTTTTTGGTGCAAATGAAATGTTTTGCTAAGGATTTCGTATCTGAATTTGGTTTGAGCATGATTAAACGTTTTGGGTAAGGTTTCTTAACCGATTATGTTTACAAGCATGATGACATGATTAAACGATTTGGAAAGGTTTTATTGTGCATGACATAGAAATGTTTACAATTGCATACAAGTTGTTTATACGTACAGTTATGCGTGAATGTTGATTACATGCTTGTTTGGTTATTGCTATGGGTGGAGTCGGGTTGCACAGTGGGGGACTTCTCGAGTTGTCGTGCCTGGCTTTGTAAGGTGTTGAGTTGTCGTGCCTGGCTTTGTAAGGTGTCGAGTTGTCGTGCCTGGCTTTGTAAGGTGTCGAGTTGCCGTGTCTGGCTTTGTAAGGTGTCGAGTTGCCGTGCCTGGCTTTGTAAGGTGTTAAATAGTCTATGCCACTGTGTACACCCTTGTTGAGTATATGTTGATGTGTTACTGTTTTGAAATGAAACGTTTTTCTTAAATGGCTTGTGGATACGTTTAGAGGGAATTCACTAGACCTCATGGTCTAACCCTCGATTTTCAAAAACTAAAACCATTTTCAGGTGATAGTCGTGTTTGGGATTCCATCTGGCGATGAAGGAAGTGTGTGGCGTTGTAGAAGAGCTAGAGCCTAGAGAAGACTTGTAGATTTCGTCGGGCTTCCTGTAGCATCTCAGTTGTGGGTGTGTTATTTGCTGCGAACTTAGAGTTTAAGTAGCATTAATTGTATACTTTGGGACCAATTTTGGTTGTATTGTTACAAGTTTTATTTTATTGAAATTGGGTTGTTACATACACGTCTATAATCTCAACATCTTGCTCCTTGGGCTCGGTCTCCTTTGGTAGTGATTCTCGAGTAGGATCTTTGATCAGCTCCTTGCCACTTCTCAATTGAATGGCTTTGCAATCTTCCCGGGGTTTCCTTTCGGGTTGGCTCGGAAACTGTCCGGGAGCTCGATTTTGTAAGGCTTCAGAAATTTGGCCCACTTGCCTTTCAAGAAGCTTTATAGAAGTCGTATTCTGATCAGTAGCCGCCTTGACTGTGCTTACCGTACCCGCTAATCCCTCGACGGTACTATCCATCTTGGACATGAATTTCATCATCATGTCCTCTAGTCCCGGTTTCTTCTCCCCGTATTGTCCTTCATCGAACTTCCTTTGATTGTAACCTGGAGGACGATAAACATTGTTAGATTGAGAAGAGTTAGGAAAGTTAGATTGATTACCGTAGTGTTGCTGTTGTTGCTGGGCCATGGTTTCCTTCGGTTGGCCTTGTGGTTGACTCCACGAGAAGTTCGGATGCCTTTTCCAGCCTTCATTGTATGTATTAGAAAATGGGTCGTTTCGTGGCCGGTTGTTCTGATTATGAAGGAATTGGACTTGTTCAGGCTCGTTCACCGGTGGAGCCATCTCCGGCATACCCTCTTCCATCATAAATGCTGGTTGGGGAGAAGACCCTTTCAGGTTGGTCAGTGCGGCCAACTGAGCCTTGATGGATTTCAACTCCTCGTTCTCTTGTACGCTAGCAACTCGTCTAACCGCTGATCTCGGAGTGGCATAGTTGTGTTCGACCAGGTTCTCGATCAACTCGCAAGCTTCCTCGTATGACTTATCCATTAGAGCTCCACCCGCTGCAACTGTAATATCGTTATTAAACTGCGGGTAAGTCTACTGAAAAATGTCTGGATGACAACCCAACTATGCAGCCCATTATGAGGACATTTTTTCAGCATGTCCTTATACCTCTCCCATGCTTCATACAACGTTTCTTGATCCCATTGAGCGAAATGCGTGATGTCCGCCATAAGTTGGGCAGTCCTGCCCGGTGGGAAGAACTTCTGGAGAAATGCGGCTTTCAACTCTGCCCATGTTGTGATCAGATCGGTCGGTAGGTTTTCTATCCAGGTCTTTGCTCTGGCCTTGAGTGAAAAACAGAACAACCGTAACTTGATTGCATCCTCATTCACTCCGTTGATCTTGAAAGTGTTGCATATCCGTTCGAATGCACGGAGGTGTCCGTGAGGATCTTCTGTCGGTGCTCCTCCAAACTGGTGTTGTTGAACCATAACAATCGTGCTTGGCTTTATTTCAAAGTAATTTGCACCAGTTGTTGGAGGTTGTATACCCCTGCGTGCGGATGCCACATTCGGATTGGCGAATGACCGCATCGGAACTCTCGCCGGAGGAGGCAGAGGTGGGTTGTTGACAGGTATCTCGTCGCCCATTCTCAGTTGTCTTCTGACTTTGGCTGCTTTTCGTAATAGGCGAGCTGTTCTTTCAATCTCTGGATCGATCGGTTTTGTGCCTTTCCCTGAGGTTCTTCTTGGCATAAACCAATTAGTATCTGAAAATGAAAGTACAAAAATTAGCAACCCAAAAACTGAATAAAAGTAAATAAAAATAAAAACAAATGTTCAATGTAATAGCGCTTATAGCTGGTAGTGCTATTAGTTGCAACTAGCTCCCCGGCAACGGCGCCAAAAACTTGATAGGCGGGTTTACACCCCCCTTAATCTAACCGCAAGTGTACGAGTCGAATCATGTAATAATACGGAAAGTACGAGTATCGAACTAAGGGAACTAGGAACTAAGTATCACAATGAGTCAATGACTACAATTGCTATTAACTGAACGGTCAAAATTTTGGTTTGTGGTTTAGAAATTGTTTAAAAGTAAATAAAACTAAAATTGATTAACGAAAGATTGGAAGAGACTTTGATAGAGAAAAGGTTGAGGGTTTGATTTCCTATGGTTATGCTATCGACGAACGAAAACCCAAACAATTATTACCGATTATTTCTATGAAATCTAGTTTTGAAATTCACCGTTATTCTTTGTCAAGCAATAACGAATTTTATCTTAAAACTCACTAGTTTATTCTCTCGATTTCCACCGGTGGCTTTAAAACACATTAGGTTAAACTTTACAGAGCAAAAAGGTGATCCGACTATCTCTACCTGAATCTCCTTTCCGGCACCTGATTATCTGATCTAGTCGTTAATTAATTCTCTTGAACTTAATCAAAAATCATGAAAATCAATTGAAGGTGATCAAGCTACAATTGTTTAAGAAAACTAAAATCAAATGCTTCATAGATCAAATCGATAAAATCCTTCGGTTACACGTCATCTTTAATAAAAACCATAGTTATTCCACCCCCCCAACATCTAAAGATTAGTTCATGTTAGGGGTGAACGAAAACACAAGAAAAGGGTAGAAAGTAGTGTGTGAAAGCATCGTGATCATGAACGTGAAAGTTATACTGATGAAATCCCTTCTCTCGGCTCTAATCCGCTACTCGTGGTGAACTCCTCTTCAATCGGCTCTCTATCGTGGCTCAAAAGTGGTGGAAATACCTCTGAAAATCTCCCCTTCTCCGCCTCCCGTCGCACGTGAATCGATCCTGCCCTAATTCCGGAAAACGCCAAGTTTAAGGCTGAAACAGAGAGTTGCGCGGCCTAGCTCGCAGCCTCAAGCCGCGGCGCAGGCCGCGCAGTTTCTTGGTCTGGTTCGGCTCCAGGCTTGGTTTTAGGCTCGGGTCTGGACTTGGGCTTCCTCTTGGTTCTCTTTTGGACCTTCGTTTGGGCTTTTCTGCTCTATTTTTCGACAATCCTTTTCTTCCGGACTACCTGCACATTTCATTGGGAAAACCATAAAATCCCGCCTTTTTGCTTCAAAACAAGCCACTCTCAGTGATTTGTGGACCGAAAATAACGCCAAAAATTGGTGTTATCAGTAAGTAAGTGATAGTGTTAAATTTGACTAGTAAGCGCTTACCTGGATAAGCGTTTGATAAACGGCCCCTTAGGCATTGTTCGGTAAACCTAAGCTAATTTATAAGTTAAGTTATTTTTTTAGTATATGTTTTGATGGATATAAATTAGCTTATAAGCTAGTGTTTTGATAGGCCATTTGAAGTAGCTTATGAGAAGTTTTTTGAGATTTTTTTTCCAATTATACCCTAATTAATATTAATTATGATATATTTTAACTGTTAATTATAAATAGATATTAATCATTAAAATTTAATTGTAATCAATTAATATTAACTGAAAACTATTAATTAAAGTTTAGTTATACATTGATATTAACTTTTAATTATTTAGAATTATTGTTTAACCATATCAATTATTTTAATATATTTTTTAATATTAACCGATATACTTTAGTTATTAGTCACTATTATTTTTTTAATTATTATTCAATTATTATTTGACATATTATATGGAACGGTATTTAAAATTATAAGTTAATGTAGATTTCTTTCTAAAAATTTGTTTTAACAAACTCAAAATTTATAGTATATATAATAATAAATTTCAAATTCTTTTAATTAACATATTATATTATTTATTTTTTTCTTTACTAATTTACATATTATATATATTACTATAATTTTAATTGTTTTAATTATATTATTAAATATTGTAATTGATAATTTTTTCAAGATGTCATTTTTTTATTATTTTACATGTTTATAACCTAGTTTTTGTCAAACGTGACTTTTTTTTATAAGCTAGCTTATCAACTACTGACTAGCTTATCAGTCACCAGTTATAAGCTAGTTTGCCAAACATAGCCTCAACATAACATTTTGTCATATGCTAGTATTGTAGTACATAAAATCTGAAACTAATGACTCCGATGCAAACTATAAACATTGTTCAAATTCAATCCTAAAAACTCGATTTTGGAAAAGCAGTTTGAAATTCATGGCTCAACGATTTAATCAATCAAAGGCATTGTTTGGCAAAAAAAAGCTAGCTTATAAGCTAGCTTTTTTTTCTGGGTACATGTTTGGATGGCCATAAGCTAGCTTATAAGCTAGCTTTTTGAAACGCTAGTTGGAGTAGCTTTTCACTAGCTTTTTGTGAATATTCCAATATTACCCTTATTAATATCAATTATTATTTATTAACTATTATTATAAATAACTATTATTTTATTTTATTTTATTATTATTAATTAATAAATATTAATTAATATTAACTGAAAATTATTAAATTAAATTTTAATTACTTAATATTAATTTTTATTTATTTAGAGTTATTGTTAATTATATAAAATATATTTATTTATTTTTAAATAACAATAAATATATTTTAATTGTCAATTACTATAAATCTTGTCAATTATTTTATGATTTTTTTTATTGTATATAGCGGTTATTTAAAATCATAAATTAATATATATTTCTTCTAAAACATGTTTTAACAAATTCAAAATTTATAGTATACATGTAGTAATAAATTTTAAATACATATAATTAACATGTTATGTTATTTAATTTTTGTTACTACATTGGTTGTATTAATTAACGTATTATATTTCTATAATTTTTTAATTATATAATTAAATATTGTAATTGATAATTTATTGAAGATGCCCTTTTTGGTCATTTTACATGTTTATAAGCTAGTTTTGCCAAACATGACTTTTTCATCAGCTAATTTATCGGCTATCAGCTAGCTTATGAGCTACCAGCTAGCTTATGAGCTACCAACTAGCTTATCAGCTAGTTTGTCAAACAAAGCCAAAGTTTAATAATACAATCGTGAAAAAAAGATAAACAGCTTATCGAATTATTTAATATTTGGCTTGTTGTGTTTTTCTTGTGAACATGCTTCTTTCTTTATGTAACCTGTTTTGTGATCTGAAAAAGTCAAAATCAAGAAGGAAATGAGAATGAAATTTCTTTCCATGGATCATTGGCCTCTAATGCGAGTGTAACGAGTTAAAAAGAAGCCGTGCCATGAATTAAATACATATATATACATTTAAAGGTAATATAAAGTTGTTAAAAGTCATTCATCATATTGGTTGTCAAGACTAAAACAACCTTGTTTTTATACTCAGTTTTAGAGACTTATAACTATTTTAAACATGGTCATATGTCGTTAAGTTGGTTATAACGTATAAAATTGTGCTTTTCCTTTTTATATACACCAGCGAATGCATCTCGATTCTGAAGGCGATAATTCATAATGTCAATTCTGATTCATGCTTCGTTGTATTTTCTATACCTTTCAATTTTATTTTATGGTTTTGTGTGTTATTTAGAGAGCAAGGTATTCGGTTGATTATCCGTTTTAGCATTATTTTTGGGTATTCTTAGAACTTAATGTTTATCTTGTATTTCTACATTCTACTAGTTACTTATCTTTCCATTTTATGGAGTCCAAGTTTGAAGTTTTAATACGGGAAAAGTTCAAAAAAACCCAACGAACTATCTCATTTTGAATGGTTAAGTCCTTAAACTATTTTTTTGAACGAAAAAAACCATTAAACTTTCTCATTTTGAATGATTAAGTCCCTAAACTATTTTTTTGAATGAAAAAACCATTAAAACCTCTAACTTTGAACGAAAAAACCATTAAACTTTCTCATTTTAAATAATTAAGTCCTTGAACATTTTTTAATAAATAAATCACCGAACTTTCAAAATTGGTTACGTGCATCATTTTAACAAAAAATATACATATAACCGACTATGAAAATTTTAAAATAAAATAAAGTCTAAATTAGTTTTACCATTCCCAAGCCCTACGCCATTCAAACTTCTCGTAAACAATGGTATTGTTTCTCGTCGCCCCATTGTTTTCCGTTCTCCATATCATCTATCAAGTTGTTGACCCAATGTTTGCGTGTGGTTTAAATGACGTAGGGTTTTGGAACGGTAAATTTGATTTAGGTTTTCTTAATTTAAATTTTTTTTAGTCGGTTATAGGCAATCATTAAAAGTTCGGTGATTTATATTTTTAAGAAAAATGTTCAGGGACTTGATCATTTAAAACGACAAAGTTTAATGGTTTTTTCATCCAAAAAATAGTTTAGTGACTTAATCATTCAAAATGAGAAAGTTTAATGGTTTTTTCATTCAAAAAAATAGTTTAGAGACTTAATCATGCAAAATAGGATAGTTCGTTGGGTTTTTTTGAACTTTTCCCTTTTAATAAGTAGTATGTATGCAGTATAAGTTGTAAACTTAAGTCTTAAAATATTTCTACGAATATATATATATATATATATATATATATATACATACACATTTGCGTCAATATGATATTTATCATAAATGTACATATTATTCATCATTAATTTATATATATTCACGAGTATACAATAACTTTTCAATATTCATACGTCATGACGTAGTAAGAATAATGTGGAACGGATCGACAAACGTCTAAATCTAAAATGATATCAAGTCTACGATGGTATAACCCGGAAAATAAGAGAAAACTTTTAAATTAGAGATAAAACTCTAAAATATAACTTTATTGATCATGTTGGAATATGTTCAAGTCATAATAGATAATTATTTGGCTAGATACACGTGGGCCTACAGGGTCACACACAATACACTGAGATACCATTTAATATAATGTAATTATTGTATTTACATTATATAAATAACCTAAGTAACGTGGGGTAATTAGATGGGCACAAATCATTAAGTTTGGCTTAATGGGTTTGTATTGGATTTAAGTTAATAGCAAGCCTATTACGTTTAATTAAATCTTAGGTCCATAAAGATTTAGAAGGGAGAACCTTTAAGAAGCCCAAGGAAGCTTTAGGGTTCATTAATATATATAGATGTTAATGACCTAATTAAGTTTAACCTAATACTCCTTCTTCTCTCCCAAAATCGGCGCCCCTCCCCTAGGCCTCTCTAGGGTTTTTCCGCTTTGATCTTCTAGCTTGTTTCTTGTCTAATCGAAGCTATAAGATCCGTTACTAAGGAGGACTAGCATCCCGTGGTGATCAAGGAGGTGTAGTGTGGATTACTCTAGAGGTATTCTCCGTTGAATACTTGGTTTCAAAAGAGCACACAAGTGGATCCGGATTAGTGTACAAATCACGCTACAAAGGTATATCGTTATTTGTATTCTTCGTTTAATCATATTGGCAATACGTTGATCCTGTTTGGTGATTGTTCCGCTGCGTTCTTATATATGTTTATATTTGTGTTTCTTTACTTAATCACCAACAGTGGTATCAGAGTCATCGTATGTGCCATATGATTAACATGTATATGTAAAAGTGGCTAAAACTAAAGTTGTTTTTCTGAAAATTTCAACCATCGTTGGGGTCTTGAATAATGTATTTTAAGATCCTATAGCCACAAGTTACATATACTTATCGTAGATTAATTATTGTAGTTTTTCTTCGTTTTCGTTGGCTTGTTTTATTTCTTATTGTAAGTGTTTTAGATCCATGGTAAAACATGCATTTTTACCATGGACCAAGCCAACACTCTTAATGATATTGTATTATTATGTTGATGTGCAAAACCGATGAAAACCTTGACCGTTTGTGTGCCTTGTTTCATTAGTTGTCGAGTTTTTGGGTTGTAATAGTTTAGGCAATTATTTTTACTTTGTTTAGTAGTAGATAAATGTATTTTATCAAAAATTGTAACCATTGCTCGGAATCGAATGGCGACAAAGTTAAAGACGAGAAGACATTTTCGGAGCTGCTAGACAGCCGGCACGAAAAATGGATTTCCCGGAGTTTGGCACATCGGATTGTGCTGATTCTTGTTGCTGAAGTTCCATAAGACGTAGGGGCACAACTTTGCAGAAGGATGTTTCGATTGGGGAAGACTCCTTCCATGACGTTTCGGGCCCCGAAGCTGCTGCGTTTTTCCGGACAGATTTGTGTTCGAATGTTCTTGTGGGTTCTACTTGCTCTTGATGGTCTTGGAGCAAGTGGGAGCCCATAAAGGGTTTATGTTGGCCCGTCCTTAGTTGCCCTCTTGGTCCGTGTGATGGCTCACGGGATCAAGCATAGGTTTTTTCATCGGTTGAGGTTTTGCACATTTTGGTTGTGTGTTTTAATTTTTCTTGTATGTTGCATTGTTATAACTTGCAAATGGGTTTTTCAAACCAAAATTAAATACATACCACTTTTGAAACTAAATCCTTAGATTTAGTTAATATAAGTTTAAATTGGATTTGAAACTTAAAACTATTGTTTTATATAAATAAAGCTTAAAAGGGTTTTATCGGTTATTTAATTTATGTAATGTCCAAGCTAATTGATATCTCATGTAGGTAATATATTAGTCTCTAAATGGACATCTCGACACACATAAAATAAAACAAATTAGACTATCAGTTAAGAAATGTTTTAACTTATGCTACGAATGAAGAATGCATGCTTCTTTCGTACTTTTTTGACACGCTTTATCAAAATACTATACCCGTCACAATTTTAAGTCATGACGTCCAATCAGCTTGAAATCCCTCGCCATTACTTTTTGCCTATGCGTGAGACCTAGGTTGAATTGTAATCCTGAGGTGATTATTGTCTATGCGTGAGACCTAGATCTATTTTCACATAATTTCAAATTGGATGACTTAATCGAGTTAAGCAGGTAAGACCTTAACCCGAGGCAAGGATGGGACTAAACATGCCAGCTTGACACTAGTTGCTCGGCCACTAGATGCCATGGGTCCCATAAGGATCTAAGAATTGCACTTGTAATGCAATTGGTAATCGTCACCTACCTATTGAATCTATCATTGCTAGCAGATCAACTAATGTGATGATAGAACCTCAATGAGGATCTTAGCCTTTTTCGTACAAAATTAATTGTTTTAAAAGTAAAACTTGGGTAGTTAATTTAAAAAGGATTATTTATTAAAAATACTAATCTTGAACTTTGTATGTTTGTAGATGTCAACAACAAATCAAACCCTAAGCAACTCAACTATCAGGTCAGTTCTTGAAAAAGAGAAACTGACAGGAATCAACTTTATCGACTGGTATCGAAATCTGAGGATCGTCCTCAGAGCTGAAAATAAGTTGATCCATCTGGAAGAGGCCTTACTTGAGGCACCTCATGCCACTGCTTCTGCTGCAGTTCGCGCAGCCTACACCCGTAGGTTTAACGAACAACAAGAAGTAGCTGCTCTCATGCTGGTGAGCATGACCCCCGAGATCCAAAAGAACTTGGAGGAACTCACAGCTTTTGAGATGCTACGAGAGTTGAAAACTATGTTTCAACAACAGGCAGAACAGGAACTGTTTGAAACAGTCAAAGCATTCCACGCCTGTAAACAGGAGGATGGCCGGTCAGTTAGCTCTTACGTCTTGAAGATGAAAGGCTATCTTGACCGTATGGAGCGTCTTGGTTACCCCATGCCACAAGTTCTTGGAGTGAGCTTGATTCTTACCTCACTATCCAAGGACTATGACCAGTTTGTTATGAATTATAACATGCATAGCATGGGGAAGACTATCTCTGAACTGCATGCTATGCTAAAGCTTGCAGAGCAGGGGATGCCCAAGAAAGCTTCTGCTGTTCTAGCAATCAGGGAAGGAAAAATCCAGAAATCCAAACCGCAAGCACTGGGCAAGGGTCGTGGCAAGGGTAAACATGTTTATAAACCCAAACCTAAGATCCCCCCACCTGCTAAGAAGGAGCACCCTGCAAAGGACGCCACCTGCCATCACTGTGGAGTGATAGGCTACTGGAAGAGGAACTGTCCTGCTTACCTGGCAGAGTTGAAGAAGAACAAAGCTACCCCGGCTAGCATATCAGGTATCTTCACTATAGAACTCTATGCTTTTCCTAGTAAATCCTGGGTCTATGACACCGGTGGTGGAACTCACATTTGTAATAATGTGCAGGGACTAAGGGGAAGTAGAAAGCTAAACGACGGAGCTTTGGACCTGTACGTAGGCAATGGAATGCGTGCAGCTGTTAAAGCTATAGGGAGCTTTGATCTTATCCTCCCTAATGAATTGATTATTGTTTTAGACAATTGTCATTATGCACCTACTATTACTAGGGGTATTGTTTCGCTTTCTCGTTTGAAGAAAAATGGGTTTATCCATGTTTTTACGGATTATGGTATTTCGGTTTCTAAGGATAATATATTTTATTTTAATGCTATTCCTCGTGATGATATTTTTGAAATTGACATGCATAATCTTGTTTCAAACGATAGTTCTATATACACATGTAGCACTAAGAAATCCAAACGGAATTTGGATTCAACTTACCTATGGCACTGCCGTCTTTGCCACATAAGCAAGAAGCGCATTATGAAGCTGCAACACGATGGGCTTCTAAAGTCAACCGATGATGAGTCGTTTGATAAATGCCTCTCTTGCATATCTGGGAAAATGACAAGAAAACCTTTCTCCCATAGGTGAAAGAGCCAAAGATCTACTTGGACTCATACTGTAACAACCCAGTTCCCATAACATACAACATATAACATAACATGCATATATATCATTGATTTACAACGAAAGTTACATAACAAACCAAGTACGGTCCCTTCGGTCTCCTAAATTACAAAATATATATATAAAAGCTTCCTTCACTTTATCCTCTCCTTTGCCGATCCTTAACCTGGAAAACATATTTTTGAAAACAAAATGAGGGTTAGACCAAACGGGTCTAGTGAGTTAATCCCGGTCCTTTCCAAAATCATTATAAAACCTTTCGTCAATCAAAATAGTTTAAATACAACCTTTGCCAATACACACACATATACCATAAGTATATAAATGTCACATATATATACCACACGTATTTTAATTACTACATCAAGACTCGTGCATCGTGCTCAACTCCTCCTCATTCCTTGTTACCATGGCCATATTAGTTGGTAGCAAGCCAACTAATAAATCAACGCTGTACAACAACTACGACACATCACCGGTCCGCACACCGGAACCCAGCAATACACCGGAACCCGGCAACACACCGGTCCGCACACCGGAACCCGGCAACACACCGGTCCGCTCACCGGAACCCGGCAAAAAGTGCACTCGTGTAGTGCAAAGCTTATATAAATACAATATATATCTCATTACATCATATTGTCATTTATATACACATAATCATATTCCTACCACATAATCATCTCATATATATATATATATACATATATGTATCCCAGTTCAAAAACGTTTTAAAGCAAAACTCACCTCGATCGCTTATCCATAAACACTTCCAAGCTTTTCTCCAAAAGATTCAGTCTTTCAATCCAAATCCACATAATCTGTAACAAATTAAATACAAATATCGCCTTACTAGTCAAACACATAAAACCTACTAAAATCTTATCCTCAACAGCTCTCCCTTCAGCGACTTATCACGGGGGTTCCGCTACCCAAATAGCGGATGGGGTCAAGGGGCAACGCCCTTGCGGTGTCTGGGGGCCGCCCCCCCAGGAAGTTTTCGGAGCAACTTAATCCAAAAATACAATCAGAAACTATAAACGGACACTACCAAAACTACCGGAACTCACTGTACCGGGACTCTCCAGTACCGGGACTCCATATCACCGGGAGTTGGCATTACCGGGTCTTGTCGTTACCGGGAGTCGACAATACCGGGAGTTCACTATACCGGGAGTCCACCGGGAGTCGACAGTACCGGGACTCCACCGGGAGTCGACAGTACCGGGACTCCACCGGGAGTCGATAGTACCGGGACTCCACACTACTGGTACTCAATGAAATATACCGGTACTCTCAAGAACACAGTCGGTTCCATTTTACCCAGATCCAAATTAAACCTATACAACTACAAATTAAACATTCTAATCCGATAGAAGTCTAATACTACTGATTATAAACATAAAACATAAAGGACTTACCTCAAAATCGTTTCCAACCAAGCCAATTGAAGCCCTAACCGTACGAACTCTTCTTCTGCTTCTTCTCGTCTCCAAACACACACTCACACACTGATAAATCTGATTTTAGGTTTGTGAAATATCTGAAGTCTACAAGGGTGTATATCAAATCCCCATTTACCAATTGAACCTTCAACTATCAACTAATGTCCAACACCCCTTTAACTTATTATTTTACCCAAACTTACCCTAAACCTCGTTTTATAAAGTTAACTAGATTTAACGGAATTAGGATTTAACTAACGAACTTACCCGGGGTATTACATTATCTCCCCCTTAAAAGAATTCCGTCCCGGAATTCGATTAGGCAATAAACGAGGGTAGTCAATTTCCATAAATCGCTTTCAAACTCATACAACATAATTATACCCTTTCCAGATAAAACTTGCTTAGCAATTACAACCTATTTCTTATACTCTTCCAAATAGAACATAGTTTCCAATAACAATACAATGTCTTAACATAATTGCAAAACTCGATGAGAAGTCAAAGACTTACGCCTCTACTTTAACTTACAACGCCAATTTCTCAATTGTACAAATACTACACCAAATATCATTCACACATCTAGACTCCATATTTTACATTAAGCTCCAATCTAATGGTTTCACACAGAATTTCATCATTATTAAAAGAACGCTTTCTACCAATGTTAATGTCTCATTAATCTAACACCCCAAAAGTAACGACACCCTACTCTCCAATAGATCACAGAATCAACTTGGAGTATCACCTTAACCCGTAGTTAAACTTTTCTCCATAGACCAATAACAACTCTACCGTCACTTCTCTAACCCAAAATACGTCTAAGACAGACCACTTTCTTGCATTAATTACACCAATCACGAACCATAGATACTACCATGTCCTATCCAATGGCCATCACTCTGAGCATTACATTAGACTACTTTCTTCCACTCTCTTCTCAACATAAAACATGTTTCCCCAAGGACAGCTCACTAGGAGGTACTCACTCTAGATCGATCCCACGAGCTAACTTTATTTCACTTCCAAACCAACCGCACACACCCAATTTCAACAATTACTATATTCACTCAACAATTTCACCACACCTCATATTAGGAACTTAATCGAGTTAATCCGAAATCGCATTCAATGCTCGAAACAACCACACACTTTTCATTTCTCAAACAGTAATACTCCACTACTTAGCCAACCATCTACTACCACTCCAATCACTTATTCTCGAATAACAATACTACACACCACCTAGTTATTCGTGCCTTTCCACACATACTTGCCACATCTGAACAACTTATAAACAAATCCTGAACAGAGGTTTCCACTAACACTCACCCCATCACAACGTTAATCCGTCACTAGAAATTTATTACTACCACGCTTACAAATTATAAACTACCACCATTTTATCCACATCACCCCACATATTTAAACAATACCTTTCTAGGCAGCGTCAACAATCATACTAAGTGTAATCCACACAACACACTAAACGGTCGCCTTCATGACAAGGTCAAGACTTTACACATCATCGTTACTCTCTACACATAATCGTCATGCCCCATACACTACTATCATTCTTTACACTCTGGCCATCATACTCCACGGTTTAGAATGGATGCTTCCAAACGTGGAAGTCTTCCAATGCAACACAATGTAAACTTGAGTAAGACTCAGGGACCCTCCACACCTGATGAGGTGAAGCGGATGAAGGGAATCCCCTATGCTTCGGCTGTGGGATCCATCATGTATGCAGTGAGGTGCACTAGACCTGATGTAGCGTTCTCTCAGAACCTTACGAGTAGATACCAACAGAATCCAGGAGAGAGTTACTGGACTGCTGTTAAGAGCATACTGAAATATCTTCGAAATACTAGAGATATGTTCCTTGTTTATGGTGGTGATGTAGAAGAGATCTCAGTGTCACTTGCTACACTGATGCTGGTTTCGAAACAGATCGAGATGACACTCGATCTCAGACTGGATACGTTTTCGTCATGAACGGATGCGCTGTTGACTAGAAGAGTGCTAAGCAAAGCACTATTGCGATGTCTTCTACAGAAGCTGAATACATAGCTGCTTCCGAAGCTGCAATGGAGGTTGTTTGGATACGGAAATTCATTTATGGGCTTGGCGTTGTCCCCAGTAATGAAAGACCCATAGATATGTACTGCGATAATTCTGGTGCCATTATCATAGCCAACGAACCTGGAGTTCAAAAGGGTGCCAGACACTTTCGCAGGAAGACTCACTACATTCGAGAGGCTATCGAGATGGGTGATATTCGTCTTCTCAAAGTTCACACAGATGACAACTTAGCTGATCCCTTTACGAAACCAATGTCTTGTACCAAACATATCAAGCATGCTAGGAACATTGGACCTCGACTAGCTAGTAGTCTCATGTAGATCTGTTTTTAGTAATTGAATAATTGGAACGTTGAACAGTTTTTATTTTCACAATGAATTGATGTACTTGGTATGATCGTTTTCATTTATATCAATTGTGTTCTATATTTGCATGTTTAATCCATGAATGAATTATTTGTTCTAAATTGTCCATTGTCAGTTGATGATACGGGAGTATCATCGAGTTAAGGCAAATGTGAGCGTATTGGTGATATTCATTGGTGAATGAATATTAATGATGATGCCACCAAACTCACATGTTGTTCATTGGTGATGAACATTGGACTGACCCAACCTACGAGAGTTCACTGCATGGATCGGCGTCACCAGTGAATCTCGCAAATGGTTATGTCGC
Organism: Saussurea involucrata; assembly: GCA_033807775.1. Taxonomy (NCBI): domain Eukaryota; kingdom Viridiplantae; phylum Streptophyta; class Magnoliopsida; order Asterales; family Asteraceae; genus Saussurea; species Saussurea involucrata. The sequence goes on along the minus strand of CM066314.1, from coordinate 37,829,141 downwards.
TCGTCCTTAGACTTGAGATGCAAGCAGGTTTTGTATGGGTGGAATGTCGATCTTTGATATGGTTAAACGTTGTCCTGAATAAGGCTGCTATAAAAATCATCTTCAGGAGTGATGTGAAGCACATGACATGAACGTGCAGTCAAAAATAGGATTTGTTCCTCTACAGGTAATGGAGTTAGATACTACTGGGCCCCTCGATGAATTGAATAGATGTTTGTACGGCCGTACCCAAATGTAATTAAGATGATGCTTGATTAATTTGGTAATCTAATTCAACAAACAGATCGAGAAACAGAATCGTTGAACAATTAGAATGACATATGATCCATGTCTAGTATTCAACAAGGTATCTGTAACAAAGGGATGACTGATTTAATAAACCATTTAAAATGAGACGTTTAAGAAACTAGCCTCATGTGTCTCTAGGGGCATTGGCGTGTTGCTAGACGCTGACCTTTGCTTGTATGATTACTTGTCATTATGACGTGCGCAAGTGGGAGCTGTTGGAATATGCTCAAGTCATAATAGATAATTATATGGCTAGATACACGTGGGCCTATAGGGTCACACACAATACACTGAGATACCATTTAATATAATGTAATTATTGTATTTACATTATATAAATAACCTAAGTAACGTGGGGTAATTAGATGGGCACAAATCATTAAGTTTGGCTTAATGGGTTTGTATTGGATTTAAGTTAATAGCAAGCCTATTACGTTTAATTAAATCTTAGGCCCATAAAGATTTAGAAGAGAGAACCTTTAAGAAGCCCAAGGAAGCTTTAGGGTTCATTAATATATATAGATGTTAATGACCTAATGAAGTTTAACCTAATACTCCTTCTTCTCTCCCAAAATCGGCGCCCCTCCCCTAGGCCTCTCTAGGGTTTTTCCTCTTTGATCTTCTAGCTTGTTTCTTTGTAACACCTTAGGCATATCCCACATCGGCCGTGGACAGGAGAGATGCTGGGTATATTAGTAAACCTTGGCCTTACCAGACACAACGTGTTTTGGGGCCACAAGCATGCGGGTTTCTTGGGAACTCTGTGGTTAAGCGTGCTTGGGTGGGAGTAGTACCAGGATGGGTGACCTCCTGGGAAGTCCTTGTGAAGTCCTTGCCAGGTCGCCAAGAACAAAGCCGTGAGCCAGTGGGGCAAAGCGGACAATATTGTGTCGTGGTAAGCGGGGTGTTACAAATGGTATCAGAGCCACTCCTGTGCCGTTCGGGATGGTGGGGCAAACCTCATCGAGGACGATGAGTCCCTAAGGGGGGGTGTGTGTAACACCTTAGGCATAACCCACATCGGCCGTGGACAGGAGAGATGCTGGGTATATTAGTAAACCTTGGCCTTACCAGACACAACGCGTTTTGGGGCCACAAGCATGCGGGTTCCTTGGGAACTCTGTGGTTAAGCGTGCTTGGGTGGGAGTAGTACCAGGATGGGTGACCTCCTGGGAAGTCCTTGCGAAGTCCTTTCCAGGTCGCCAAGAACAAAGCCGTGAGCCAGTGGGGCAAAGCGGACAATATTGTGTCGTGGTAAGCGGGGTGTTACATTCTTGTCTAATCGAAGCTATAAGATCCGTTACTAAGGAGGACTAGCATCCCATGGTGATCAAGGAGGTGTAGTGTGGACTACTCTAGATGTATTCTCCATTGAATACTTGGTTTCAAAAGAGCACACAAGTGGATCCGGATTAGTGTACAAATCACGCTACAAAGGTATATCGTTATTTGTATTCTTCGTTTAATCATATTGGCAATACGTTGATCATGTTTGGTGATTGTTCCGCTGCGTTCTTATATATGTTTATATTTGTGTTTCTTTACTTAATCACCAACAGATCAATGATAAACTAATTAACAAATGAAACAATAACCCTTATTTATAGTTAAACTAATTAAGAGATAACTGTGAAATTAAATTCAAGCTAAACCTTATTTTTGTTATATCTCACCAATGAAAAAAACTTTGAAATGAAATGTTTAGGTGAGATAAATAAAATTTATTAAATATATAGAATATTTTAATAATATAATCAATAAGTTATCTCCAAAATGAAAAATCTATTAAAAATAAATATAACTTTTGTTGAAGATTTTGATTTTTAAATTTCAATTTTAAAGAAATTTTATATATTCTTGTCGGAGATGCTACCGTTTAGCTTTAACCGGGCTCAAACTCAATTCAGGGGTTGTTCGGTTGTGGCTTAATGGACTATATAGCCAATATGGATGATTCACTCAGCCATAAATAGTTGTTCAATTATTGTAACAACACAACTCAAAGAATAAAACTTAAACAACGTGAATTAAGTAACTCGCTGAAACGGCTCTAAAATACTATCATAAACATATGAGTACATTACAAGGTTTGCGGAAACAATCTATTACACAACTGAGATTTCTAAAGACTATTCTTGACATGCTAAATAAAACAGCTTCTTTCTAGTCCAAAGCTTCAAGCTCGCGCTTTCTCTTTGCCCTTACTAGAGCCTTCTACTAAGTGCTTACCTGAAATGGTTTAGTTTTTGGAATGCGAGGGTTAGACCATGAGGTCTAGTGAGCTCCCTCTAGTGGCAACAATTTCATTATCAAATATTTAAAACATTTCACAACATTTATAAACAATAACTTTAACAAAGCTTTCATGTAACAACCACATATGTAAATGGCACACTGAAGTCACTCAGAAGTGACGACGTGTCAGTCTCATACTGCCTTACTGGGTCACTCCTCCCATGGCATAAATGGGACACAACCCCCGGTATGAGCACTGGCGGGCCACACCCCCCGACTTAGCCAATTTACAACTATCAACAATGTATGCATACATCTCAAGTAAACTTCCAGACACGCATTTTCATGTAATAAAACATATCATTTCATATTCATTTACTTACTTCAGAAAACACGTTTAAAATACGTATTTAGTTAGAAGAACTCATTTGTCGTCCTGGTCACTACTCCTTACTGTGCTTCGGGTTTGCGATTCGGTCTCCTAAGAATTAAGAGTAAAAATGGGAATTAGTCCTTCGAAGTCCCTCTTAATTACCCCTCCAATACACCCCGAAGACACAGGAGTGTCCCCAGAACGGTTCCCGAAAACTCTATCCGATCACTTGTCCGGAAGTCCTAATCGGACACATATCCAGAATACACTACATCCGGAACTAACAAAATCCGGAACCCGCTAGTCCGAAACCCACCGGATCCGGAACTCGCTAATCCGGACAACATTCCGAAACTCGCATCCGGACACTCAGGGTTCTGCATCGAATTCGATTTTTTTGCCAAAACACTCAAATCGCGTAATACACTAGTTTTAATGCTCCAAATACAATAAGGTTAAAGTCCCAATCGTTCTTTACCCCCATAACTGTACCAGATAACTCAACACTCCAAAAACCCAAACCCAAAGTAAGCAATCGATCAATACATTTGCCACCAAAACCCATTTCTAGATTTCTTTATCTAAAATGAGCAGAGATTAAGTATTAGAGCTTACCTTTGTGAAGATTGATGCCGGCTCCACCTCTAACTCAGCAACTCGTCCAATTTCCCTTCTCAATTGCACGAACCAAATACACACACCTTTCCTTGCGTCCTCTTCCCAGCCCCCACAAAAGGTTATGTTT